>CM056489.1:62506063-63106063 GCA_029783415.1 Anisodus acutangulus | reverse complement strand
TAAGGGATCATTCAATTATTAAACTCTTCTTTCCTTCCTAGTTCAATCAATCAACTATGCTCAATTCCGAGATAGTTGGTAATATGAACTCTTTTATCCATCCCAATCTATGCAGGCAGAAGGTAATTTCGTGAAGTTACAAGGGAGGAAGTGAAGTTTATTTTGCCCTAGGAAAGATGTTAAATATATTGCGAAGTGAGGATGAAAAGTAGTAGCTGCATTTGCTGCGAAACACCTGCTTAGGGAATGAGCTTCTTTTATTACCAGAAATCCAAATCCTTCAAAATTAGTGCTCTAAATGTTTATCTATTAAGATGTAAGGAGATTGACTTAAGATTATATAGCCTTCTTCACCTAGACAGAATATAAATGTCATGTTGATTTAATTATAGATTCTTCAGAGCACCATATTGATGATTAATTTTGGGCACTTTAGAAGATCTTTTGCACTAATGCGCAGGGCACAAAAGAAATAGGTAAAATTGTGAAGGACAGTAATGAGCAAAAAGTGTTAGATTTGATGGTTTAATTCAACTTTAACTATAATTTCATATTGGAAAATCACATCTACGGAAAAAAATGTCTAGTTGTGTGAAACAGGAATTTCTGAAACTTAGGAACTGGGCCATTGGCTTAGAACATTTAGTGTGTGAACGTTGGCAGCTCTTACCTGATAGAAATACAAGATCAGTGACATGAGCTCTTACATGGTTGATAATGTTTTCTCAAAAAAAAAGTTTAATCAGCAATGATAATCTTCGGGTGGTTGAGTTCTTATCAAAAGAAAAATAAAAAGTTTTTGATGGCTGAAAACGATTGTAGGTATGGTTCAGACTTTTAGTAGGACAAGTTGATTAACGAACTTATAGTGGAGTGGGTTTCACATGTAATTCATTTTCTGAAATTAGGTAATACCTTTTCTTTTTGCAAGTGGTAGGCTCTCTTTTTTGTATCTTTGTTCCTATGCCTAGAAGCTAACTCTGCAAATGTAAATCCTAATGATTTGTGTGCTGAGAAGGTCGGTTTGAAATCATATGGCTGTTATATATCGACCCTGCTAAAATCATTACTAATTTGAGATGAGATCTTTCTGTTTATAGGTGATATGAGCTCTTGCTTGCTCCTTTGTTCCTGTTCGAGGCATCCTCTAGAAACTATATACGTCGCTATTGCTTGCAATGTGATGGATGCCTAGTGACTTAGATTTTTTAGGGGACTGCCAACTCGTGTCTCACCTCAACTCAATGCACAGAAAAAATAAGCATGAATTTGTTCAGCAGTTTTTATACCTATAAAACAACTCCCTTTTCGGTGTCTGATGATGTGAAAATCATTTAGGATGAGACACGATATGTAATTAGGCCCAAATGATTATCTAAACAGCATTTACCTTTCATTTATATGTTGTAAAGTACTTAGTTCGCACCCAAGGTTGTGGTCTAGTGGTCAATGAAGTTGTTGTAAACCTTGGCGATCATGGTTCAAATTCCAGTAAAGGCAAAAACACTAGTTGATTACTTCGCATTTGCCTAAACCTTCGGGCGTAGAATTACCTGGTACATGTGCCGGTGAGAGGTAGCAGGTAACCGGTGGAACCGTAGAATAGGAGAGGTGTGCGCAAGCTGGCCCCGAACACCACCCTTATTTTAAAAATAGTAGTACTTACCTCGGGAAGGTTGTAAGGAAATTATCATTATCACTTTCCGGAAACAACCGCTCTACCTACCAAGGTAGAGGTAAGGTCTGTGTGATTTCACTGGGTATGTTGTTGTTGTTGTTGTTGTTGTACCCTCTTAAAAGCTGATGACAGGTCCATACTTCAGATTTATACAGTGTCCAGAAATTCAAACACTTAATCTTGTTACCATCCTTGTATGTATGTTGTCGGTGTGGTCCACAAGGGGATGAGCGTGTGAGATTGGAGTAACAACCATTAAATCCCAGGTTGAAAGTCCATCTATAACACTTGGTGTGAGTGAGCTCATTCACTTTCAGCCTTAGTGGTCAGGATTATCAGGCATTTGTGCTTGTGCATTATACCGCGTTAGCAATGGATTAGTCGAGGTGCGTGCAAAGTAGATACCACAGTTATTTAATCAAAAAAACACTTGCTGAGGGTGTGAGTGACTGAAGCAGCTCTTGATTTTGGTAACTTTGGAGTGGCCAATTGAATGCAGCAGACATTCGAAGAATACAAGAACAACAACATACCCAATGAAGTGGGGTCTGGGGAGGGTAGAGTGTACACAGACCTTATCTCCACCTTGATAGGTAGAGCGGTTGTTTCTGGGAGACCATCGGCTCAAGACAAAGCATAATCACAGGCAAAGCAAAGCAAAACAAAGCAAGAGAAACGGTCAGACTCAGACGAGAAATTAACGCATTATGAACATACAGATAATAAAATCGAATACGCCATGGTAGTGCATTCTAACAACAGGATGCAGCACGGTGCACTAAGCTCCCCTATGCGCGGGGTCCGGGGAAGGACCGAAGAATGTCTTCCTATGAATTCCACATATGTCGAAATCCCACTTTCCATATGGCAAAATGTGGACTTTCTTGAACTGCCTCAAGAATTTATAAATTATGACATGCTCATTCACTGGAAGTAATCACCTCTTCAATGCAAGAGGTAGCTTGACATGCATTTTAGATCATTTATTTCTGATGTATATATGCGCTCAAACATGCTAAGTTATCAACTGTGATTTGAACGTGGCTCTTTATGATTTAAGTTATTGACTAAATTATATTGTTGTTTAACTGGATTGAAATACATAACAGTTTCCTTTTGAGATTTCTGCATTGGTATTTTAGCAAACAAATGCACACATCCAACTAGACCTTCAGCAAAAATGGAAAGAGCGTAGTCGGATGTAAGCATTTGTTTGGGCTGTGTTGAATCTTAAACATGTGTTTCCCTATGAATCAGGTTGTCGAAAGTGGTGGAAAAAACATAGAAGTTGCTGTGATGACGAAAGAGCATGGGCTTAGGCAACTTGAGGAAGCTGAAATTGATGGCATTGTTGCTGAGATCGAAGCAGAGAAAGCAGCTGCAGAAGCAGCCAAAAAGGCCCCGCCGAAAGAAACCTAGTTCTGCTGAAATTCATTCTTAGCTATCTCCGAATCTCTCTTCTTTTTTTGGATCCAGTAAATTGCAGTGTTCCTTGAATTTTAACATTTTGGTCCGACTAATACTTGGTGCTTCTAAGACTGATTTTGTTGTCGGGCAAGACCTTTGTTAAAATTGTTTTTATGGGGCAAAAGAAGTCATGCTCCCGTGATATCTGCCCTATTTGGGCGTTGCTTGATATTTTAAAGTTTCATCATGTGATTTGGTAGTTCTTGTAGTTTGGAAATTTGGTTGTGAAATATCAGCATTTGTTTGTTCTCTTCAGTCAATTATGAAGGTTTCCTGTGGACAGATACTCTATTCTAGGATCCTGTGCTCATCACTTCACCTAAGACAAGTCATCTATATCAAGTAAAAGATTACAATAACAAGCTTTCATTCATGCCAAGTAATGCCATTCCTTCATCTTTGCTCTGCTCCAACACAATCACAATGATGGAAAACCAAAACAGAGCCCTTCGCACTAAATATAATGGGTTTCTACAATCAATCTTTAAAGATAAAATTGGAATGTATTTTATAAGCATAATATAAAATAATATGATAGTAAATTCATAGCCATTATAAACATATTTTATAAG
Organism: Anisodus acutangulus; assembly: GCA_029783415.1. NCBI lineage: Eukaryota > Viridiplantae > Streptophyta > Magnoliopsida > Solanales > Solanaceae > Anisodus > Anisodus acutangulus. The sequence continues at coordinate 63,102,346 of CM056489.1, read as the reverse complement.
CATAATATGATGACTCACCCTCTAAACTATGAGTTCCTTTAGGAATATTCTTAATAGTAAGAGACCTACTTCAAGAAGTTTTAATCGCTGAAAAGACAATATGGTTGTAGTTTGTAGAGCCATCAGAAGGTGAATAGAAAAAGATAATTCGTATGCAAAGGTTATTTTGTGTTTCAAGTGAAGACTGGACATAATAAAAGGATTTACAATGCAAAGGAGGAAAAAACATCTTGAATTCGAGTAAAAAATATGTTTTAGGAGTAAGCTCCTCAGGGGGAGTTGCTACAGCATAGCGGAGCAACAATAGCTTCGCGAAAATGCCGGAGAAACAAAAGCATACTTCCCGAAAAAATGTTCTATTAAGTAGACAATATTACATGTTTATCACACGACTCCAATATTTATCACTCTTGACTCACCCACTGAGATAGAAGCAAAGAAAAATTTACAGGATTTCATGTGTGGCTGAAATACTGATGTCATCTTGACAAAACCGATCTGTATGGTCGAGCACACTAAATCTATGTTGCTTGGACTCTTCAAAGATGCCAACGGGTGCATGTCGGATCCTCCAAAAGTAGTGCATTTTTAGAGGATCCGACATGGCTGCGGCAATATATTTGTGGAGAATCCGAGCAACATAGCCCTAAATGGAATAAAGAATTCCCGGTTGAGCTGAATTCTTAGGTAATAGATTAGTCACATCCAATTTAAATATTTTTCCAAGATCTCTATCAATTCCTCTATCACAAGTTCTGTCAGAATCAACAGACTTGAGCATTCCAGTGGAATTGAGATAAACAGCATTTGCATCCTCAAGGTTATGGCATGAAGGTGGTTTCCTTTTTCCTTCTTTTCTAGTTTCTTTCCTAAAGAACGCTTGTCAGAATTGCATCGACAAGACTTCATCTTTTAGCCACGCAACAATATCCTCCTTTGCTACCCCAAAATCTATTAAAAGCTTCCAAACATGAACATCGGTCAACAATATTGCTGGATGCTAAGCAATTAACTCCTCTTAGATCTCAGGGGTGGCATTTTACCTGGTGTAACAAGCAGAGTGGTGAGAATAGAGTATATAGTAAGATTGATTGGGCCCTTGGAAATTTCCAGTGGCTACAACAATATGGACATGTGGAGGCAGAAATTGTTAATCCTTCAGTCTCTGATCATTCTCCAGTGCTTGTGAAGTGTTGCCAGCAAGTGAATTTGCATCCTAGACCATTCAGATTTTATCCTATTGTGATGGAGCATCCTGATTTTCATGCCATTCTATTACAGGTCCGGCAACATGATCATAGACAACCTACTATGAAGGGTGTTTGGGCAAAGCTGAAGATGTTGAAAGCTCATTTAAGAATGTGAATGCCTATATGGCTTCTTATAAGCAACAACTGTGTCTGCTATGTTATTTCTTATGCCTGACATATTCAGTACATCAGTCGTACTGACGTCCCTTTTGCCAGGAGACGATGCGTTTTATGCCCGCGGGTTCATATTGAGAGGACGGTTCGCACTAGTAGGTTGCTGGCTTAGCTGGTATTTGGAGCACTCTACTCGTTTCGGAGTTGTGGTCTGATCGTGGTATGTTTTACTCTTTAGAGGCTTGTAGATAGGTGTCCTGTGGTTGGTTATCATGAATGGCCTTGTCGGCCTCGGTATATAGATTTATAAGGTGGGGCCTTCGGGTTGGAACTTTATATAATTTATCTCGGCTCAGTCTGTAATTAACTATGGTTAAGTGTGAAGTGTGTGGTTAGCGGTACCCAACGGGTCGGGTCCGGGTGTCGTCGCGGACCTCCAGTTTGGGGCGTGACAACATACCCCTCGGGTTGTTCCATGTATATTTCCTCTTCCAACTCTCCGGGTAGAAAGGATGTCTTAACATCCATTTGATGTATCTCAAGGTCACGCAAAGCTGCAATAGATATGAATACCCTTATGGATGTTAATTTAGACACAAGGGAGTATGTGCCGAAGTAATCAATGCCTTCCTTTTGTCTGTAGCCTTTGACTACTAATCTGACCTTATACTTGTCAATAGTTCCATTTGTTTTGTACTTTCTTTTGAGTATCAACTTACAACCCAAAGGTTTGCTTTCCGGAGGAAGATCAACCATTTCTCAAGTATGGTTCTGCATAATGAAATCTATTTCGCTTTCTATAGCTTCTTTCCAAAGCGGTGCTTCTGGAGTTGACAATGCTTATTTAATTGTCCTCGGTTCATTTTCAACCATATAGGTTAGAAAGTCTGGACCAAGGTTTTGTCCTTTTTGGCCCTTTTGCTCTATCTTGGTTCAACCTCTGGAACCCCCAAGTTCTGTAGGTCTGGAACATCTAATTCCGGACAATCAGAAACTCCGTGGTATTGTTCGTTTTGAGCATTTTGTTCATAACTTCGTTTACGCGAAATTATTTCTTTTTCCTTTCAAGGAAAGATATGTTTAAAAAATTCAGCATTCCTTGATTCCATGATCGTACCCTCGTAGATATCAGGTATCTCCGACTTATACACTAAGAAACGATAAGCACTACTGTTATTTGCATATCCGATGAATATGCAATCTACAGTCTTATGTCCAATTTTGATATATTTTCGTTTAGGTACTTCGACATTTGCCAAACAATCCCTCACTTTCAAATATTTGTAAGTGGGTTTCTTTCCTTTCCATGGTTCATATTGAGTTTTATCCTTACCCTTATGCGGAACTCTATTGAGAATTGTATTAGCGGTAAGAACCGTTTCGCCCCATATATTTTGGGCTAAATCGGAATTGATAAGTAAAGCATTCATCATTTCCTTTAACGTACAGTTTTTGCGTTCGGCAACACCGTTAGATTGAGGCGAGTAAGGAGCGGTCGTTTGATGAACAATGCCGAATTGAGCACAATATTCTTCAAACGGTGCTACGTATTCTCCCCCCTATCAATACGAATTGTCTTAATCCGTAGGTTTAGTTAATTTTCAACTTCTGTTTTATAACGTTTAAATGTTTCAAACGCTTCATCTTTACCTTGTACTGTCATCAATGAAAGTCACAAAGTAATTGTCCCCCCCCCCCTCTAGTTTGAAAAAACTTTAAATCACATATGTCGGTGTGAATAAGTTCCAGATGAGCGGTGTTTCTTTCGACAGAATGGAAATATGATTTGGTTAATTTTGCCTCTACGCACACCTCACATTTATGTTGAGGGTTTATGTCGAAGGAAGACAACAATTCCAACTTTACTAACTTTTGAATGGATTTGTAGTTAACGTGTCCTAATCTATGATGACATAGATTAGAAGACTCAAGCAAGTAGGTAGAAGGTTTTGTTTCATTAAATGAACGGATTACATGCATAGCATTCATTTTGAAGAGGCCGTCACACGCGAAGCCTCTTCCTACAAATATATCATTCTTAGTTATTACAAATTTGTTGGACTCAAAAAGTAGTCTAAACCAGCCTGGACCAACTGTGGCCCTGAAACCAAGTTCTTGTGGATGTCAGGGACGTGGATCACTTCCTTCAGAGTAAGTTATTTGCCTGAAGTCATTTTGAATATAACTTTTCCAACCCCTTGCACTTTGGAGGTGGCGCCGTTGCCCATGAACATTTTCTTGCCCGTGATTGGGGCGTAAGAGGAGAATGCATTCTTGTCAGAGCAGATGTGACGAGTTGCACCCGTGTCTAACCACCATTGCCTTGGGTTCTCCACCAGATTTGCCTCCAGCACCACTGCCGAGAAATCCACAATCTTGTCGTCAAGATCTGGAGGATTACCCTCGTCTTGTACAACGTTAGCCTCTACCTCGCGTTTGTTCTTAGCCTTAAGGTCATTTGTGACCTGGATATTTTGGCACACTTCAGTCGTTGTGTTAAACTGAGTGTCCCTTGCATCCCACTAGAAGGAGGATCTTCTGTACGAGATCGTCACAGGCTCAACGCAGTAAGATAGAACAGCATCTTGAGTCTCATTCTCTTGTTGTAATTGGCAGCAGAACTGGAAGCATAACTGTTGACATGAGTAGAAGCAGAACTACCAACGTAATTGTTAACAGGACTGTCAGCAGAACAGTTGGCAAAAATAGAACGAAGCCCAAATTAGAACCAGAACTAGAAACACAACTGTTGACAGACATCTTTCGAACACTTAGAAGAATTTTGTCTTAAAACTGTAAGTAAAAATTGGGGTAAAGTGTATCCAAAAGGTTAAACAAAAGAAACGTTGAGTCGAGAGATGACTCTCTGTCTTTAAGATAAAATTGCCCCGTATAAATGCTTTTACGGTATTGGGCAATAGTCTCCCAAGATAAAACAACAACTAATCAACTGTACAAAGCAAATACAGTTGATTCTATCGAAGAAAATGAATAAGAACAGATTGCTTGTTTAAGTTTCTGATTCTCTGTATGTTCTTAACAAAAGAGAAGATTTTGTGTTCTGTGTTTATCTCTACTTTGGGTTGAACCGAAAAGTTCAATTTATAAGAGTAGAAAGGGAGGCAAACAGTCATGTATGTTGGTGTCTTTAAGAACCGTTGTAAAGTTCCGAAAACTTCAGGGACCATAATATAAATAGTTAACAGGGACCAAAAAGAAATTTCCCCGTGGCCCGAGCCCAGACCGAACGAGCGGCGGCGCACGTGGGGCTTAGCCCTGAACCCAAGCTCACTTAGATCATCTCCCTTCTAAACACATGGGTTACCACTTGGGGTCCCAAACCTTTACTCAAACTTAGAGTTTATATATTGCATAAACTCTCCATCTTTTACCAATGAGGGAGATTTGTCATTTTTGGCCAAAGACCCTCCATCTTTTTATGTCTCAAACAACTTAGTTTGTGTACCAATATCTCTTTCATTTCTTAATGAAATTTGACGATATTTGGCACTAACATCATCTACTCACTTAGTAGATTAGGCATGTGCGAAGAAACGATGTTTCCGACATACGGGGCCCACGTGTTTAAGTCATTAAAGACGTAATAAACTCAATCCCACATTTAGTAAATTTCCAACATAACTTGATCTCACAGGGAATAGGCTTTTTAATTACTAAGAGATGCTTTATTTTGAAGGAGCATTTGGACCAAGTATATTTGCTTCAATGTTAATTATATATGGAACAAAGAACAAAGCTCTCCAAACTACTAACAAAATCATGTTTTCTTTTGAAGTATCTGTCAATCTAAGAATTTGTTTCACTTTAGATGACACAAAATATATGTTAGCCTCAATTGAAGGGAAATGACTAATTCTTCTAACCTCTATATTCTTTTAAAGTTCTGAGATTTTCTGTTGTTAACCTGCCAAGAATTTATATCTTAGTCTCAGTTGAAGACGACATGAAATTCTTTTTTTATTGATAGGTAGGACATGACTTATTCTACTACCTCTATTTCTTCCTAAGTTTTGAGGTTTTGCTAATTCCTCTGATTATGACTTATCCTCAGTTGAAGAGATCCTAATTATTGGAAGAAATGCTACATTCATCTGATGCTACATGGATACATCTGATTTGTATGATTGCATAGCCAATAAAAGGTAGCTCACCTTCTACTTATGTAATATGTCTCCCATATCTCAACTAGATTATATATTTTCTCAGAATTGTAAGTTAAAATGAACAAGGTTCCTGATGAGAGGCCTGGAAAGTGACAAACAAATTAACCATGTAATTGGCTGTTGAGAAGACAGGTTGAAAAAGAAAAACATTTCGTGGAAACTGGAATATCAAGTGTTTTGGGAAGTGCAAGACGTGCATCGTTATTTCTATGGGCTTTCCAATTGGCTCTACCTGCTCTTGCCAGACTAGTAACAGATGATAAGAATCTATGTTGTGATTAAGATATTCAAAATACACCTCCATTTTTTAAGAGAACTCTAAAGAAGAAATAACTAAAGAAGGACAAAGAAAATCTGCAGAACTTGCTAAGTCATATATAAGTTCTCATTGTGAGCTTTTGTTGTGTTTCCTTCTACTACCCTGCCCCTTCACCAAAGCGAAATCCTTCCTTGGAAAAAAATGTAAGGGTGATATGGAACAATAAAAACAAAATGAAATAAACTCGAATGCTAATTATGTTTTCGAATGTCGGAAATTATGTCGCCCGACACCAGTAACAACACTTTAGCAAAACATAAAACTTTGAAGAGTAAATGCAGCGAAAATTTAAAGAACACAAAGTTTTTAAATTTTCATAAGTTATATATATAATATAACTTATGATGGTCAATGACCAAAGTATTGTATATATATTATATACAAATATACAAATTCCTTTCTTTACAGATTTACAAGATAAAACGGAAAGGAATTAAAAGTTGAAGTCGCAGATGAATTCTGCCTGAAAAATCTAACTAAGTAGACATAGACAACCTCTCATTACAATCGCTCCATACAAAACTAATCTAGAATCTAAACAACAATTGTAATGTTGGACAGAATGTTGTCAACACACTCAGGCAACACGGGTGATCCAGATTTTTGAGATGAAATCCCCAGAGCTCTCTTGATATTTTTACTTTTTGGTTCTGGATATCGATACTCTATAGCAGCCTCTCTATTTATAGTAGAAAATATTCCTTGAAAAGCTCATCGATCAGTTGTGAAAATTGGGGAAAAGGTGGACTGCTGGTGGGATTGGTTGGAGAAGATAATAATCTCGACAGCTTTGGCTTGATCCTCACGACAAGCAACAACTTTTGACTTAGTCCTCACTCGTTTTTACCAGCTCTTTTTTACCTTGCCAAGTCGTTTTTACCTCATAGTAATATTTACACAAATATTACTGCATCGCGTGAAGTAAGGCAAAATCTATTCAGAAAATGTTGGTCCGAATGTTGTGCAACATTTGTCCCATACTTACACATTCATATCAATACTTAAGGAGATATGTTGGGTCAAATGTCACAACACTAAATCCAATATTAACACCTTCTAAGAAATAATTTAATATAATCTGTATAGTTTATGGTTTTCAGCAATAATCATAATGTCTTGTTGGCTTTTAAGGGTCCATTAGTGATCGAGAATATTGAGCTTTTTCATATAGCTTCTATGGTTAAATTGGCCTCAAAACTTCACAAGTGAAGGTCGTGGATCAGAATTAATTCCCAAGTATGGCACATCCAAATGTTGCAATCGCAGCCTTTAGGTAAGGGTGATAAAGCTACTACAGTTCCTTTCCCATATTTTTTGCATTTCTACTACTTTATGATTGTGGTTTCTACAACAACAATAATATACCGAGTGAAATCCCACAACGTGGGGTCTGGGAAGGGTAGAGTGTACGCAGACCTTACCTCTACCATGGTAGATAGAGTGACTATTTCCGGGAGATCCTCGGCTCAAGACAAAGCATAATCACAAGACAAAGCATAATCACAAGACAAAGCATAATCACAAGCAAAGCAGGAGAAACGGTCAGACTCAGACAGAGAATTAAAGCAGTATGGATAATATGAACATGCTGATAACACAATCGAAATACGCTATGGTAACACCTTCTAACAACAAGAAGCAGTAACTAACACAACAAAATAAGATAAACAAAGTACACTAAAGAACACATAGCAGCAGAAATCAAACTACAAGGGACTATAAAACAATATTGAGCATATAAGTGTGATAGTCTAATCGGCCTACGGTAATAACACTACAACTATCATTTTGTAAGCGTAAGTAGGACTACGCTCGCCTACCTGCTACCCTTCTACCCTAATCTGTGTCCTTCACAACCCCCTATCTAAGGTCATGTTCTCAGTAAGTTGCACATAAGTCATTCCCGAATAATCACCTCTCCCCAATACTTCTTCGGTCTACCTCTACCACTCCTGAACCCGTCCATAGCCAACCTCTCACACCTTCGCACTGGGGCATCCGTGTCTCTCCTCTGCACATGCCCGAACCATCTCAACCTTGCTTCCCGCATCTTATCCTCCACCGAGGCCACTCCCACTTTATCCCGGATATCATCATTTCTAATCTTATCTCTCATTGTATGCCCACACATCCATCTCAGCATCCTCATCTCCATAAATTTTGTCTTGTGTATGTGTGAAGTCTTGACTGGCCAATACTCCGCCCCATACAACATAGTCGGTCTAACCACCACCCTATAGAACTTGCCTTTAAGCTTTGGTGGCACCTTTTTGTTGCACAAGACTCCAGATACGAGCCTTTATTTTATCCACTCTGCCCCAATACGATGTGTGACATCGTCATCAATCTCTCAATTTCATTGGATAATAGACCCTAGGTACTTGAAGTTTTCTTTCTTTGGAATGACCTGAGTACCAAGCCTCACCTCCACGCTTGTCTCAGGGTCGCTCCCGTTGCTGAACTTGCACTCCAAATATTCTATATTGGTCCTACTCAACCTAAACCCTTTAGACTCCAAAGTATGTCTCCAAACCTCCAGCTTGGCATTCACTCCGCTGCGAGTCTTATCATTCATGACTATGACATATGCGAATAACATACACCATGGTACCTCCTCTTGGATTTGTCACGTCAGACCGTCCATCACCAAGGCAAATAGGAATGGGCTAAGAGTTGATCCCTGGTGCAGCCCCATCATCACTGGGAAGTGCTCAGAGTCTCCTCCTATTGTTTGTACCCTAGTCTTGGCTCCATCATACATATCCTTGATCGCCCTAGTGTATGCCACAGGTACATCTCTAACCTCCGAATATCTCCATATAACCTCCCTAGGGGCTTTGTCGTATGCCTTCTTGAGGTCGATCTAAACCATATGTAAATTTTTCTTCCTCTCCCTATACTGTTCCACCAACCTCCTAATAAGATAAATAGCTTCAGTAGTCGAACGCCCCGGCATGCATCCAAACTGGTTCTCGAAAATAGACACGTCTCTCCTCACCCTAATCTCCACGACCCTTTCTCAAACTTTTATAGTGTGGCTCAGCAGCTTGATACCCCTATAGTTGTTGAAACTCTGGATATTACCTTTGTTTTTGTGCAAGGGAATCATTGTACTACACCTCCATTCTTTGGGCATTCTTGCCGTCTTAGAAATGACGTTAAACAACTCAGTCATCCACACCAAACCTGCCCTGCCTACGCTCTTCCAAAATTCAATTGAGATCTCATCAGGCCCGGTCGCTCGTCCCCTGCGCATCCTGCGAACAACACCCTTAACCTCCTCAATCTTAATGCTTCTACAATACCCAAAATCCCGGTACCTATCAGAATGCTCCAGATCTTCCAACACAATGTCTATATCTCTTTTCTCGTTCAAGAGTTTATGGAAGTAAGAATGCCACCTACGCCTAATATGCGCTTCTTCCATCAATACTTTTCCGTCCTCGTCTTTGATGCACCTCACGTGATCCAAGTCACTGGCCCTCATCTACCTTGCCTTGGCTAGTCTATACAACTGCTTATCCCCGTCTTTCTCCTCTAATTCCACATACAAACGTTCAAAAGTCGTCGTTTTCACCGCCGTAACCGCCTGTTTTGCCTCCTTCCTCGACATCTTATACAGTTCCTTATTCGTCCACTTTTCCACCTCATCCTTGCTTTCTACCAATTTCACATACACCGCTTGCTTCGCTTCCACCTTCTCTTGAACTTTACCATTCCACCAACAGTCCCATCGATGCCCACCACGGTTACCCCGCGAGTCCCCTAGCACTTCTCTAGCTACCTCCCAAATGCAACTGGTCGTCCTGTCCCACATACCAGTCGCATCGCCACTGCTCCCCCAAGCCCCCTTGTCCATCAATCTCTCCCCCATCTCATTTGCACTAGCCATGGTCAAACTCCCCCATTTGATTCTTAACCTGTCATCCACAACCCTCTTCTTCTTCTCCAACTTGATCTCCAAATCCATCACCAAAAGCTTATGTCGGGTTGTAAGATCATCCTTCGGAATAACCTTGCAGTCTTTACAAAGACCTTTGTCAACCTTCCTAAGGAGCAAAAAGTTTATCTGAGTCTTAGCCACCGAACTACGGAAAGTCACCAAGTGTTCCTCCTTCTTCAGGAACCTCGAATTGGCTATCACCATCCCACAAGCTCTAGCGAACTCCAAAAGTGAGACGCCTCCCCCGTTCCTGTCCCCGAGTCCAAAGCCTTCATACACGTCGTCATAACCCCAAAAGAACTAGCATGATCACTATCAACTAGTTTAGTGTTAATGACTGGCTATTCGAGAAGTTTTTGAGTGATATAAACCAGAATAGGCACGTGTAGGTTTTGCTAGACTAGGCTTGTGTAACATGCTTTTAACTACTTTTCTTTTTGGTATTCAGGTGCCTGATATAATTGGCAATGCTTAAGTAATTATGGGATTTGACAATGGTTGGTGTGGCATGCTTGACCTCTATATGTTTGCTAAGGGAAGTAAAATGAGCATGCAAGTTAATGATTTATTACCATGAAGAGGGACCAAGAGTTTTTACTTGATCCAGGATATATGATGTATATGTCATTCCAAAAGTCCTTCATAAATGATTAGCCGAGTTCTTAGATAAGGCATAAACTGGTATTCATTTGGTATTTTCATGTTGGATTATTTTTTGAGATCTTTTACACAATTGAGCGTCTATTCTCCTCTTGCTTTTAGCTGCATTAGAACTCAGAATGTTCAAGAGCACGAGATATTTTACATCTAGTTTAAGTATAAATATACAAAACCTATGTATTTGCTAGCTATTTTTGGGCTGTAATTTTCCCAATAAAGTACCCATGAAATTTTTACTTTGATCCACTTTTAATACTTGCAAGAAATGTACATCCCAAGCCACTTTCAGCTCCTCTCTCTTTGGGCTTTGTTTCTCCTTTTAAAAGTCGTAAACATATTGGGCTTATTAATGGAAGGGTCACAAAAGAGGGTCTGTTTGGGCTAGTTGGCCATCGTTTTCTCAGTATCTTCGATCTGCATTTGGGCGTTTAGTTCAATTTCATCGCCTGTTTTTTTGGTTAGGTGTTAACTCATTTGGGTGTTACATTAGTGTGTTTAGTGTATATTTTGGAAGAAGGACACTATGTGGCCATTAAAAATTTTAATGACTCAATTTGAACTAAAAGCCCCGAAATAAAACGTTAGCCCAAACTATTGACACAAGTAGCCCAACCCTAAGTCTTTCGTCCCCTTTAACTCCAAAACGCTACTCTTTCTCTTTCTCTTTCTCTTTCTCTCTCTTTTTTCTTTTGCTTCTTCAGTTCTTGTGTCTTTATTTCTCTCTCTATTTCCCTATTTGGTCTTCACCTATTTCACTCTCTTTTTGTGTGTGTGTGTGTGTGTACGTTTTCTCCACTCTTTTAAGTTTTAATTTTGGGGCTAGTATTTTCTCTCCCTTTCTACTCTTTTGCCTTGTGAGCCTTGGATTAACCTGTAAAAGTTATTTTTTAGACCCTTGTGGTTCGATTCTTCCTCGAGCTTCGCGCATAGCAGAAGCTTAGTGCACCGTAGTTTCCTTTTTTTCTACTCTTTGCGTTCTTTTTAAGTCTTCTTGCCGTGACATTTGTGTTGTGTTTGTTTCAGAAGTGTCTTTCGATTTTATTTTAGCACAAAACGAGGAATCATGCTCTTCATCCTCCTTATAACTTCATGGGTCCACTCAATTTTTTTTGTTAAAATTAAAATCAAATCAATGTATTTATTATGATTACTTTTTTATTGTAAGGCTATAATTTTCTTGAATTATGAAAAAAATATCCGAAGATAAGTTTTAATTAAGTGAATAAAGTTTATAAGAAACACAATTTTTTTTGGATAAATCTCATAAATATTTTTTTGAAATGATGAGATTGGATTTCATGAATCTCTTTTAGTTAGAAAAGAGTTTAAGGTGTAAAATCCATTAACCAATTAGAGATAAAGAAAAATTGATAAAAATGTTGTAACAACCCAGCCCACTAGTGATATTGTCTGTTTTGGTCCTAGATCCGCATTACTTTAAAATGCGTCACTACGGTCTAAGACATTCTTACTTATATACCCAACATCTTTCTTTTGTTTTGCCAATTCGGGATTTTCCTAGTTGAGATGTCACAAAAGTAAATAAAATATTTTAAATTAGTTATAAAAATTAATATATCTTATATATATAATTATAAAAATTATGTATATGATTTATCAATTCGGTTCGATTTTTTTATTTTTTCTTCGGTTTAATTTTAATAAAACCAAAATCAAATAAAATATTATCGATTTTTAAAATTTTAAAACCAAATCAAATCAAACCCAAATAAATATCGGTTTATTTGATCGATTTGGATCAATTTGCGGTTTGGATCAGTTTCTAACCAAATCGTGAACACCCCTAGTTATGAGAATGGTTCTTTCTAGTGTGACTCTAATTGGGGGATGGTGCTATTTTGAGGTTTATACATAGAGTAGAATCTTAGTTTGTTTTCCTTTAAATTTTGGGTAATTGAGTAAAGCTACAAGAGTTTCACTAATTTTTTCAAGAAACTCTTAACCTGTTTCTTGCTATTGTAGATTATGATTTTTTAAATATCTTCAAAATATTGTATAATGTGTGTATAATTAGTAAGTATACATTGATTTTATATTTATTATACATAACTTATATAACAATAATACAATTTCTCTACACATATTCTATACATCAATCATACAGTTTCTATACATATACAGTATTGATACATATCTTATACAATAATGATACAATTTCTATACACATACTATATGAATACATATTATATACATCAATGATACAATTTCTATATGTATGATATAATTTCTATACATATATAGTATTGATACATATTATATACAACAATGATATAATTTTTATACACATACTATAGGGATGCATATTATATACAATAATATTACAGTTTTATATACGTATGATGCAATCATCAAACAATTGATATATGACACCATATCCAAAGACTTACTTCATAGTTCATACTATTATGAAGGCAGGTGTCTCGGCTCACGAATTATGGACAAGGCTAGAGGAAATCTTTCAAGATAACAAACATATGCGTGCCATGTATCTAGAGGAACAATTTAATAACACCCGTCTTGAGAACTTTGCTAATATGTCCAACTATTGTAAATAATTGAAATTAGTTGCAGATTAATTATCTAATGTTGGTACTCTTATTTCAGAAACAAAGATGGTATTGCAACTAATTAATGGTTTGCCGAAGGGTGAGTACGATACACTTGCGACGATGATCCAACAAGTTGATCCCCTTCCTAGCTTCAACAAGGCCCGATCACAATTGCTATTGGAAGAGACTAGACGAGCCAAACAAGACAAGCATAATCAACAAGCATTGGCGGTTGACGTACCGTCAACCACCACTGCACCCGCTGGACCACCGCAACATACGAACCACCAAACATCAACGTGGTGGCCAAGGTAGCGGCAGGGGATGAGGCGGCGGTAGAGGAAAAGGGAATGGAGGAAAGTACAATTCCGGTTGACAGACACAGCCGGCCCAATACCCCTCTCAATGGGCATGCCTAATGTCGTGGCCCATGACCATACCCAATAACCCTGGGAACTAGGCCTCTCCCCCATACCCGTACCCAACAACCCCTACCCAACAGACCCGACCCAACATACCGGTCAGCAACCAAGCATTATGTGCCTTCCTCCAGGCCCACGCTACACATGCCAACAACATCAGGCCTACCTCTCTCCGACCCAACAACAACAGCAACAGCAACATCTGTATGGCCTTATGACCCCACCGAACTGAGTCAGGCCTACAACACTATAAATCTGCAGCAGCTTGATGACGTCTGGTACATGGATACGGATGCCACATCCCACATCACTCGTAACTCCGGTAATCTCCCTCAACTATTTAATTTGAACAATCCTTAATTTATTTTAGTCGGAAATGTCCTTCTTCCTATAAGTACGCAAATATATTTACTAATGAATTTCCTCGGCAGTTATTCCTTGACTTTAGATTCAGTCTGAGCGTCCGGCCTCCTCCCGCTCCGACTGCGGGGGTGTGATAGAGAATATGTATATATTCTCCATATATTCTGTAATTATTATTTGATGTAATTATGTAAACTAGATATTCTCATACAGTTAAGTTTGTAATTGTAAACACCTATATATATTGCATTAATGAGAAAACTTCAGAAAAAGAGAATTACACAATTCTACCGTTAAAAGCATATTTGAGAAGAGAAGGAGGGAACGAAGGGAGAAGTGAGGAGAAGAGATACTCTATGTATTTGGTATAATTACAATATGTAAATTAGAAAATAATTGTAGCTACTAAATATAAATAAATTAAATAGTAATTGTTATCAATAAATATCTGTTAGAGGTAGCTATGCCAAGTAAATATTCTGTAAAGAATGGATCTTGGGCCTAACTCAACATCAAAAGTTAGCTTGTAAGGTGTGAATTGTCCAAGTCCATATAAGGAGTCCAAGTTCTCATTCCATTTCCGATGTTGGACTCTTAGCACTCCTCCGCACGCCCAGACCTCGTTAACTGAAGCGTGGACAATATAATTTGGGGGCCCAACATCGGTGAACAAAGGATTGGAATGAGTCTGGCTCTGATACCATGTAAAGAATGGATCTTGGGCCTAACTCAACATCAAAAGCTAGCTTGTAAGGTGAGGATTGTCCAAGTCCATATAAGGAGTCCAAGTTCTCATGTCATTTCCGATGTGGGACTCTTAGCATATTCCTTAATTATACTAGTTAAATTTATTAAGAAAATAAAAATTATGATTATTTTTTTATTATGGTCTTATTTGGTTGTTGTCATGCAAAAAATCCCACTAATATTAGTATTTTTTGGGTATTTCTTCGCCCCTCTTTTATTTTTGGACCCCCTCCACGAATAATAAAGTAAATTAATTAATCAAATAACTCCATTTCTCTAATCAATTATTGGTTCTATTGTGTTTAAATATTGAGCTTTATCTTGTTGAAAACTAGACAATATTTATCTGGCGTATATGATGTCTGATTTCATAGTTGAAATCCATGCAGACATGCGTGTGGAAATTGATGGGCAATTAATGAGATGCTAGTGATGGTTTCAACTTGCAAGTTGTAACATCCAAGGATGCCCCTCTTAGTGTAGCTTTTTCAAAGTCAATTAATTTTTTAGATATTTTTGACGGATATGTATTTACTAATGATTTGTATTTACTGGCTTTATTTTTTCTGACGGATATGTATTTACTAATGATTTTAAAAAACATTGTGAAAAATTAACAAGTGCTTTGTGAAAAATTAATACTTAGAAGAGTTGAAACTCAAACAGAGAACAAATTCTTCTTTCAGCTGATATGGAAATGCCTAATGATAATTAAAGCCAGTGGCCCAATTATAAATTTAGTTAGTACTCAGAAGGTGCAATTTGATGTGAAGTTAGTAGAAGTTGACCATTGATTTGACCCCTTCTTTAACCAAATTCTGACACCAAATGTGTCCAAATAATATCTAACTTCCTCATTTATTAGCCAAAAGATATTCTCAGAATTCTCAGAATTCTCAGAATTTGGTAATATGCCCACCAGTACTAACGTAATTAACCCAATTTTAACTTTGAACAATATTAAATAGCGTAAATGGTTTTTATATTATCAATACAATTTTGTGAGATTATATTAAATATATTATTATTGTTGTATTATCAATGCAATGTAACTGCTTATAGTATGTTGTTATTTTGTTTTCTTGTTTGCTAGATATATTAAACTTGCTAAGGGAACATGATGTTATAAGCCAATTTTACAAGATAGTGGAACTTAAGCTCTTTCTTATTTTTTGGGGTAACAAGGGGGAAAGTTCATTGAATATAAATTACGTATAATAGGTGCAACCATTGATGGCCTAACCCAAATTGCATTTAGGACCTAAGTAGGAATAATAATTATCCAATTTATGAGATGCTCACTCAAAACACTTACGACTATTAACTAATTGTTTGGTCTTTGTAAAATCAAGGATTGAAACAAGTCTTAAGACATACGTTTATGTTTCATGGCCAATTTTTGTCCTGTTTAAACCACATATTTCTTGAAATTAGTTAGACCAATGTGTCCAAGTTGGGGATGGTGGGGTATCTTTTTACGGAATGAATCAAAGTTGGCCTACATTATTAGGCTAAACTACTCATAATATTAATTGTTAAGAGTCTCACATCGAAAATTAAATGAGAATATAGACTCCTTATATAGACTTGAATAATCCTCACCCTATGAGCTAACTTTTGGATTGAGTTAGGCCCAAGATCCATTGTTTACATGGTATCAGAGTCATGTCCATTACAACTCTTTGTTCGTCGATGTTGAACCCCCAAATTATATTGTCCACGCTCCAGTTAACGAGGTCTGGACGTGCGAGGAGTGTTAAGAGTTCCACATCGGAAATGGAATGGAAACATGGACTCCTTATATGAACTTGAACAATCCTCACTCTACAAACTAACTTTTGAGCTTGAGTTGGGCTCAAGATCCATTCTTTACCTTTAACATTAGTGATCATGATTACTTTGTTGGAAAATCAGTGCCTATAGCTCTTTGGCTTCTCATCTTTTTGCAACGTTAAGTGATTCTGCTTAATTAGCATTTTCTAATGAACTTTTCTCCCACCATTTTTCTTACTATCCATATTTGACCAAATTAACTTCTTACTACTTAAAATTACCAATCTTCCACTAAGTGAATCTGTTTCAAGAATTCTAGCTTATCTTTGTCAACCCTCGTTATATTCATGTGTATCTAACTCTAGTGTCCAATTTTATAATTATAAAATGTATCTTCCGAATGTTTTAGAGAATTCTCAAGGTCAATGTTGTAATATGATATGGATTATAGTAGTTTGGTGGTTTCAACGGTAAGAAATATCTTCCTTAATTATTTCATTTCAAAGGGGTAGTAAATATAAACATAATACAAGCATTATTCTAGGCTAGAATTAAGGTATTAAATGACTAAATATACACCTACCATATATAAAATATACTATGTACCAATCACAATTATGACTAAATATTTTATTAATTCTATCACACCCCCGCAGTCGAAGCGGAATGTCGGCGTATGCTGAGACTGTCCGGAAGTCTTCAAATAGAACCAGCGGAAGATCTTTTGTAAAAATATCGGCGATCTGATAGCGTGAATGGACATGTAAGACACACACTTGTCCACGAGCAATCTTTTCACGAATAAAGTGAATATTCATCTCAATGTATATAGTGTGTTGATGTTGAACCGGATTTTCGGAGAGATAAATCGCACTAACATTATCACAATAAACCAATGTGGCCTTCGGAACAGGACAGTGGAGCTCCAAAAGAAGGTTGCGTAGCCAACAAGATTCAGAAATCACATTGGCAACTCCCCGGTATTCTGCATCGGCACTGGACCTAGACAAAGTATCTTGCCATTTGGAGGACCAAGATATCAAATTGTCACCAAGAAAGACACAATAACCAGACGTGGAGCGTCTAGTATCCGGACATCCACCCCAATCTGTATTTGTGTCAGAGATGAGAGTGGTTGTCGAAGACGGATATAGATGCAAGCCATGATCGAGAGTGCCCTGAATATAGCGTACAATGTGCTTGAGAGCATGCATGTGATCCTCCATCGGGTTATGCATGAATAGACAAACTTGTTGCACAATATAAGATATGTCGGGCCTCGTGAAAGTAAGATATTGCAGGGCTGCTGCAGTAATGTGATGGATCAAGATATGACGTGCTGGAAGTAGCACTCAACTTTGGTTTAGTATCAACCGGAGTGTAGGACGGCTTACATGGGGACATGTCAGTTCGTTCAACAATCTCTTCTGCATACTTCTTTTGAGACAAAAATAAACCACATGCATAACGTGTTACAACTATCCCCAAGAAGTAGCTCAATGACCCTAGATCCTTCATAGCAAATTCTAAGCTAATAAGAGACATGATAGACTTGTGAAGAGTATTAGATGAAGCAGTTAAGATAATATCATCCACATACAGAAGGATGTAAGATATATCATTATCCTGACGGTATATGAAGAGAGAATGATCAGACATGCTATTAGAAATATAGTTTGCAAACCTCTTGTACTAGGCCCGATGAGCTTGTTTGAGCTTATACAAGGATTTATTTAGTAAGCATACGTGATTAGGATAAGTGGGGTATTTGTACCCCATGGGCTGATACATGTACACAGTTTCGTTGAGTTCTCCATGCAGGAATGCATTTTTCACATCAAGCTGATGTAGAGGCCATGCCTTCGATAGAGCCAGACTTAGTACCGTGCGGATAGTTGCTGGCTTGAATACCAGACTGAAAGTCTCCCTGTAGTATACACCAACCTGTTGAGTCTTTCCATCACCTACAAGACAGGCTTTATGCCTCTTAAATGTACCATCATATTTTTTTTATGACTAAAAATCCACATAGACCGAATCACATTAAAATCAAAAGGACAATGGACCAAATCTCACGTCCTATTATTAATAAGAGCATTAAATTCATCATTCATAGCCATTTTCCAATTCGGGTCATTAAGGGCAGACACAGGATTACGAGGTAACGGTGATTTGGTAACCTGGGTGTGAAGACCGTATTTTTTTTTTGGTTTGAAAATCTCATGTTGACTACGAGTGACTCGCCGTTGGGCCAGAATTGGAGTTGGTTGGATATGGGAGGTGATATCGAGCTGACGTGTGATGGGTCCAGAGGTCGAGAGTGTTGGAGATGGATTACTCGAGAGTGGGCGGGCAACTGTTGGGCCGCCACCTAGTGGGCCAGTCATTGGGCCTCTCGGCAATGGGCTGCCAGCGAGAGGCGCCGCTGGGCTAGCAGCCACTTGGCTCGGGTAGGCAGGCCCAGTTGGCTGGGTTTGTGAAGGAACTGTTTGGGCCGAGCTGTCCTAATTAATTGGGTTGGCCGAAACGGTTAGGACTATTTACAAGGCCAACCGTTGGACCAAATACGGGGGCATACTATCGTCAAGAAATTCATAGGTAGGAGGCACAGAACAATGCGTTTTGGCAAAGGAAAAATTGGATTCATCAAAAACTACGTGATGACTTACGATGATTTTATTAGAGGATAAGTCGTAATATTTGTACCCACGATGGTTTGACGGGTATCCTAAAAAATACATGGAGTAGACGGGGGTTGAAGTTTATTGATGGTAGTGAAAGGAAAAGGAGGATAACATAAGCACCTGAATACCCGTAGATGAGAGTAAGACGAGTCCATTAGGTATAAAATTTTGAGAGGGAATTGATAGGCTAATTGTTTGCTTGGAAGTATGTTGAGGATATATGTTGTCATTTGTAATGCATGATGCCAAAATGATGGTGGTAGAGATGCATTAGCAAGTAATGTTTTAGCAATGTTATTAATAGTTCAGATTTTTCTTTCCGCTTTTCCATTTTGAGATGAGGTATGTGGACGAGAGAGACTAAAAGATAAATCATTAGCTTTGCAAAAATTTCAAAATGGCTCATTATCAAATTCTTTACCATTATCACAATGAATATTTTTAAAAATCCGTTCAAATTGAGTGCGGATGAATACTCTAAAGGAAAGAAATGTGAAAAAACTTGTTACTTTTCAGACAAAGGAAATGTCCACAAAAAAATTAGAATAATCATCCAACAGAAGAAGATAATATCGATGGCCCGAAGAGCTCAAAAAGGGAGATGTCCAAATATCACTATGGATAATATCAAAAGGCATAGCAATACGTGAATTAGAAGCAACAAAAGGTAACTTAATATATTTTCCAAGAGAACATGAGCGGCGAACATGAGAATTACGAGTTCTAGTACACTCAATAAATTTATTTTGTATAAGGGAGGCAAAAATAGGTGCTCCCGGATGACCCAAACGTTCATACCATAAAGAAGGAGCTAAAACTGCAAAAGTGGATGGTAACGTGGCTTGAGGTGTGGTTGTGGTGATTGGATATAGCTCGCCCTGATTATCACATCTCATTAGACGCATCTCCGTCTGAAAATCCTTTACGAAAAACCCAAAATGATCAAATTTAACAGAAACCAAATTGCCATTAGTAAATTTTCTAATTGAAATCAAGTTTTTAATTAATTGAGGAGCATGAAGAATATTTTTTAAGGTACGGTGGGTTCGAAGGAGACAAGTTTGTATTATCATAACCACGAATTGGAATTGAATGACCATTTCCGATAATTATACCATAATTATTGCTCAAATTAAAATAGGATGAGAGATTACCTTGTGAGGACGTCATATGAGATGTTGCGCGCGGTGTCCATGTACCAGTTTCATCGGGCGGATTGAGCCCAAGAGTGTGCATCGTGGTCTCGATGTCGGTTGGAGTTGTTACTGTCGCATAGGCCTGCTGCCGCTAGTTCAACTATGGCCCAAGTACACTAGGCTGCTGGCCAGTGGGTTGTGGCTGGCCAGTGGGTTGTGGCTGGCCAGTGGGTTGTGGCTGGCCAGTGTGTCATGGACTGGGCTTGGCTCAATTTCCAGAAGGAAAAGGGCAGGACGCAATGGCCCAAGGTGCCGGTCCACTGCCCCACTGGGCTCGCAGCTACCACATCTGATCGGACTGTTGCTGATGGCCGTCGCCCCTACCACCACCCCTGCCACATCGGTGGCCGCCACCCTTGCCACCACTGCGGCCACCGCGGTGATTTTTACCTCCATTATTGCAATTTCATCCCCTTTGACCATGGTTTGGCGGCAAATTTTCAAATTGTGAAGAGTTATCATCGGACGAAGCGACAACCATGGCGGAATTCGACACGATGTTCGTCTTTTTTACAATACCTGCTTCTTCTAGTATGAGCATAGAACGGGCTCGGTTAAATGGCGAATAAGGGTTGCTTTGGCAATGAGTGTACCAACTCCACTATACGCATCATTGAGGCCGACAACCATTTGTAAAATGAGCCGATTGTTAGTTACCGGCGTCCCGACGTTCTAGAGTTGGTTCGACAAAACTTTGAGTTGTTGACAATATGGGGATGCATTGGGAAAATCCGACATATCAGTGGTGGAGAATTCTTGCTCAAGTGTGACGGCCAGGGGAATTTTTATTATCTTGGAATATGTCGTGTAATCGATCCCAAGCCTCCATTGCCGTGGATTCAGGTTCAAGAGCCGTATGCAACAAATCACTCAAAATTGTGGCATAAATCCACAGGAGAACCGTCGCATCGAGGGTCAACCATAATTCCTTTTCATCATCGGTTTTCGGCACCTTCTCCTTGCCTTTTCCGACGGAATTATGTGATGGATAACCCGGTGTGACCTACAATGAATTTTGAAGAGCTCCGCTCATGTCGCGTAATTGACGTTTTCCATCTCAAGAGTGATGGAGATATGAAAATTAATGTTTAAAACATCGAGGGTTGGATGAAAATTGGATTTCAAGTCAGACATGATTGACGGAAGAGGAAGGAAGTGGGCGGCTGCACAAAGGGGGGGGGGCGACGGGAAGGAGACAATTTTTAGGTTTAGGAACTTTTTCTAGAATCTGATACCATGTAAGAAATATCTTCCTTGATTATTTCATCCCAAAGGGGTAGTAAATATACTCATAATACAAGCATCATCTTAGGCTAGAATTAAGGTATTAAATGACTAAATATACACCTACCATATACAAAATATACTATGTACCAATCACAATTATGACTAAATATTCTATTAATTCTATCAGCAATTTCACATTAAAAGAATTAAATTAAGACATTTAACTTTCACCATAAATTCTCTCATGTTATCTTTTCTCTCTTTCACTATTCAGTATTTCAGTCTCCAACCCCAATTTTTTTTAGAAGTCGTCTATGATAGGATACTTTCTCTAGCGCACAAGGAAGTTAACGAGTTTAAGATGTATCTAATACAAGTAGATGAAGGTCATTATATATAATTATGTTTTTAAAGGTAGATTGACTCTACTTAATAATAACATTTGGACAAGGAAGAAGAATCGTAAACTCATTGATTGGTCTAACATTATCAATTAAGACAAAAGTAGTGATTTAGCTATAAGTCCAATGAAAAGTATACTATGATAGAAGGTAGTGGCTCTCCATCACCAAGAAAATGAGAAATAATACCTACAGGTCAAAAACAAAATCGATTTATGATTTTGTAGTACCTTAAATAGAAATATTGGCATCACTAGCATGGTGATGTGGAGGGTGAGGTTCAAATAATAAAATGCAAAGACAAATAGCAAAGTGGCCAAATATTCTGGACCAAGAAATTGAAAACAAAGAAAAGAATAGAAGGAAGTGGACTCTTTGATTAATTTATTTTTTAGTAAAAAAGTACTTTGCTCACCAAACCAAATCAACATCAATTATTTGTTTCTAGAAGGAAGGAGGTAGATAAAAGATCGGTGAAGGATTCTTTTTCTATAATTTTCAGAATTGACTTATATTCCTATTTAATCAGCATTAAATTTATATACACTAATAATATTTAAAAAAAAGTTTAGCATTATCAATATAATCAACATGTTATAGTAAAGAGTTTAAGTTATTTTCCAAATTACATGTAGATACATTTTAATGAATTTAATATGATAAAAAAATCTTTTGTACTATTAATGTATAAAAGCAAAAAGAAAAATATTGTTAGACTGAGTAGTGAAAGAAAATAATTATATAAAGAATCTAACCAATTATGCAACAACTTTACCCATAAATAGTTGTTCCATAGTTGTTACACTTTGTTTCTTCTCCGTCCTTTTAAAAACTTTTGTTGCTTAGTTCTTTATCTTTTCTTCCATGGCCTATTTGGTAGAAATACTTCATATTTTTTTTTAATATTTAAGAAGATTAAATATTTTTAAAAAAAATCTTTCATAAGCTATAGGACTCAAATCGATCAAGAAACTCCATTTTTGTGAATGCATTTTCTCGTATTAGCAAATCATCTTCGCGTTTGTAACTTTATTTTACCAAAATATCTGCACATTAAAAGCCTGTTTAGATTGAATTATTGCAGGTGCTTATAAGTCAAACAACTTTTAAGCACATTTATAGTATTTGAATAAAATAAAAAAATTAAGCATTTATTTTTAAGTTAAAATAACAAAAATAAGCATAAAGATATAAGTCATGGATCCTAGCTTATGAATTTCGGCTTATAAGCCCTAAATTATAAGCCCATCCAAACATGTTCTAATTAGTCACCCTCTAAATATATCTAATAGCAGCCTATATAATGTTCTATTGTACTAACACTGGCTTAAAACTCACAAGTTAAAAAGATATATTTATATGCATCGAATCTGTTATGATTTATTGAATATCAATATATATTTTATCTGTTAATAGTGTTATAGCAAGTTAAACCTAAATAAATTAGATCGGTATATCAAAAATTTAAAGTCTATGTAGTTTCTTGGACACTGCTACTCGCCTGACATTCAACTCTTCTTCATTAACTACGTAAGCAATATAAAATTAGGACAATAATAAATAATTATTTTAAAAGCTTTTGTATAAATAATAAGTTTAACTGTGAAAACTGGAGCTTGGAAAATAAGTAAATTGCAGATTCGGATGGATTATTATAATATAAGGTCCCTGTTGATGTTAGAGATGGCAACGGATCTTGGATCCGGTCCGGATCCGGTGGACCCAGATCCGTTTTATAGAATATGTATCTTCAAAATTTGAACCCGATGGATCCGGACCGGATCTGATATGGATCTTGTCTTTGAGATCCGTATTCGGTCCATATCCGACCCGTGGATCCGTTTTTTATTAAATATATTATACATCCATAAGTAAGACCAGTCCATAACCTAGAACTTCTTTTATTTTTCTCGGCCAGGCCCAAGTCCTTTAAGGAGCGAAGCCCAGCCCATTTGTCTGTCTTTAAGCCAACGAAAGGGCAAAGACCTCCTCATTCAATTTCGTTTCCTTCTGTAAGACCTAGCCGATGTCTCTACTTGTCGTCCCTACACAACGAAAGGTGAGTTCGATTTTTATTTTTTGGCTCTTTTAACTTCTGTTGTTTTCATAATCTACACACACACACAAAAAAAAAGAATATAACTAAAAGAAGATTGGTTAACCATTTATTTTAGACGAAGTTGTTTGGTCTGGGTTCTGGCATCTCTTTAATACATCTTTCTTGTTTAAGGATTTTGTTCGAGTATGAACACATTCATAAGTTAAGTAGTCTTGGTATTGTGATGGTTTATCAAGACTGTCCTGGATATATCTGTTAAAGTTAAGGTTTGATGAATGTCCATAAATTTGCTAGAAATGTGGATTTTAGAAAATTGTAGCTAGTAAAAGTAAAATAAATGAAATATTATTTGTTGCATGTATTTGCTTGAGAAGAAAAAGAAAATTTAAAATAAAGAGTAAATCAGTTTTCTAAATTAGTCATGCAAATACTTAATATGGAAGAAAGTCCATATAAACAGTTTTTTATTTATATAATATTTGATGTTTTGAGATTTTGAATGATATATTAACAGTCAAACACAAACAGAAAAAGAAAATATGTGTACGATTTTATCAATCCAACAAGAGCAGAGAACAAAGACTAATTTTTGCTTACAAATTTCTGCAGCAAATTGAAGCGTCGATACAATTCATATTTGCACACACATCTATTATTTATGAGAAAAAGAACTTTCCAGTATCTCAATTTTGAAATTGGAAACTGGAAACTGAATGCATTGGATATGAATGTTGTTGTGTTTTGTTGATTCAGTATCTGAATGCACTGAAAATTGAATGCATTGGAACTTTCAGTTTGTTAGTTACTGGAAACTGAATGCATTGGCTTTAATATTAGATATGAATGTTGTTGTGTTTTGTTGATTCAGTATCGTACTATCCTGGAATTGTTGTATGTTGAATGTTGGAATATTATTCAAGTCAAAAATTTTACGTGTGGATCCAGGTCCGATCCGATGAATCTGGATACAGATATAAAAAACGGATCTGAATCTAATAGTATCCGGTCCAGATTCTATCCGTTGTCATCTCTAATTGATTTTCTTAGCGGGGACATAAAGTAAAGAAGGTATTAATAAAATAAAATTTAAAAATACCAAATATTTTCATCTATACATAAAAATAAAGGCTTGACATGAAAACGCGACGCTTTGACATTTGACAAGAAGAGAGAGCTAGGATTGGTCTTACGGGCCCATAGAAAAAAGAAAAGGATTTCTCGCACAAATTTCCTATTTCGTGGTCATCTTTAATTTGTTCCCTTTAAATTTAAAAATTTATCCTTTAACACTTTTGGTACGGCATAGTTAGCATTTATCTTCGACATATATATCATATCATCCCACAAGATATAACTTTCAATTTTCAACATAATATGAAAAAGATAACTTCAGATTTTGACCGGCATAGTTAGCATTTACTTCAGCATATGCATTATCATATCTACACAAGTTATGTCGGAAAAGACAAAAATTTCATCACCTACACAATTTATATCGCATAACTTAATTTCTACCGAGCTTGTGCCGAACGAAATAAAAATATTATAAAGCTTATGCCAAATTAAATACATTTGAATATTTTTATTAAATAAGCCGCACGAAAAAAAATTAAAAACTACATTTATGAGGGACAAAAATGAATAACCAGTGCTTTTGAAGGACAATCCGTGGAAAAAGTTGAAAAGAAAATTGTAGGGGCTGACCCAATGGGCCCCGCCGCCGCAGCCGACAATGCCCTAAGAAAAGGACAAGAGTTGGTTGCGATACTTTTAATGCCCACAGCTTCTACTTAAATTCATAATTATACCACTATCTTTAGTCATAATATCCTATTAACCCCTAACTTTGCTTAACCAATGATTGCATGTTAGAGATAAATCACTAGAGCCAATGGCAAACAGAGCAATTCGAATAAAATAATAGTAGTCAATTAAGAAATCACAGTATTTTAAACTGTAGCACCATACTTTTAGATATGACATAAAAATTTATTTTCACTTTTATATTAACGATGTCAAATATAGCAGTGGAAGTACGCGTTGTGTCATTTGATGTGATTGTGCTCAAATTCTAGATGTTAAATTGTAGTATGAATATTCGTTTCGTGTTATTTTATGTGATTATGTTCTAATTATAGAAGTTAAATTGTCAAATTGACATATACGCCTATGTTAGTGTATGATGGTAATAGAAAATATTAGTAAGCAATATTCAAAAGTTATTTCTATAAAGTACATCACATTAAAGTTTAAAACTTTAGTTGTTTTATGAACTTAATTTTAAAAGTTGTAAACAAACATAATGATGTCTAATGTCTTCGCATATTGAATAAAAGGAAATATATATTACTTCTTTCGATCTATTTTAAATGTGTCCTTTCATTCAAACAAATTAAATTTAAAATAAGTATCGCATCAGGAAGTAAGAGGTCATAAATTTACTAAAAGCCTCTCTACAACTATTATTCATTTTGAGGAGATAAAAGCCAATTTAGTCAAATAATTGATCCTTCTAGTTAATGTTATTAAATAATTTTCTCAATGAGCGAGTCAATTTCTTAAACAAGGAGAATGTAATACAATTAGAAAACAGAGAATTGCTATATGGGAACTCCATCCAAGCAGAGACATTAACCTATTTATGTTGTTAGGTAAATAATTACGCTAATGATGGTTTAGAGTTTAGACGTATGATGCTTTATGGTGTAACCAATTTTTATCATCTTTCAATTTATACTGCTTATATCGCTTCACCCCTGATTTTGTACTGTTTACCTGGTAATTAATTAAAAAAAATTAATTGTCAAAAAAATTACACTTTCTAATATTAGAAAAAATGAGTCATTAACAAACTTAACATGTAACGGTGATATTATTAAATTATAATTACATTATTGAATAAGGTTATAGACTTATAAATATTTTCATTTTCTTTTGAATTATATTTACTTAAATTATGTTAGAACTTATTTTATGTTATGTTGGAATTTGACATAAAAGTATCATGTTGAATTATTTTTTTTGAAATTTTAAATTTAAATTATATTTGCGATTTCAGTTTATTTGCTTTATTACTATTCACTTGTTGTTTTACATGGCATACTATTCATTTTCCACTTACTAATGATAAATTATTTTTTTCTCAAACATTTGAATAGTGATGACAATATATGTATTAATATTAATCTTTTTGTAAAACATATATACAACCCATGATATTCTTACAAAATGTGTGCTTTTAATTTTATAATTAATTAAATTAAAATATTATTACTTTGAAAATATACTATTACTTTTACAATACTATTTACAAATAAGTGATTATTAATTAATATATTTTACATAAATAATATGTATCTTAAATATCTAATTTAATATATCATTTACAAAGGAATATATTTGTCAAGTATTAATTTTTATTTTTAAATTAATCTAACTATGTAATTACACATGTGCAATCAAACAATATGCTTATAATTATACTGTAATTACGTTATGACAAACAAACATGTCATCGTAATTACTATGTTATGTGATTACTAGGCTGTGTAGCAATTACACCAATTCCAATTACCAGGTGGCTTTCCAAACAGACCCTTAAGACATTCTTCGGTACCATAAGTCCATAACCTACCTCTCCCCTAGCTCAACTGGAGACTGATTTATGATTTAAATATTATGAGTTTGAATTTAAAAATTTACCACAATCCGTTAATTTATTGAGTTTGAAACTTATAATTTATATTTTTTGTGAAATTTTTAATGTGTATCTAGGATTCAAGCCAAAATTATAAGTTCGGATGAATCCACAAGCTACACATGACTGCATCCATCCAGTGGAGACACCTCTTTTGCTACGGGTTCGACAAAACTCATTAGTTTGACTCAAATTTTAAAGTTGTGTCAAATACTTTCATTGAATATGTATAAATAATATATTCAGAATCTAATAAACTAAAAAATATATGATCAAAAACCGTATACTAAAAATTTCAGGCTCCGCCTCTACATCTGTCCATGTGTCGAACGCCATTTTTTTTCTTGTGGAGTTCTTTGTTTCTTTTCATTTTGCAGTTAATCTAAACATTATAATTCACATGTAACTTATAAACTAATTTATACATTTTCTTTCTCCAAATTACAAGGATTCTTTTTCAATAATTGGTAATCTAAATTGGTTAGGATACTTATTTCACCTCACATAATAACACCTTAAAAAACATTAAAAATTATGACATTTTCATTAACGGTGAAGACGGTTTTTGTCTGAAATTATTAAAAATAAAATATTTGGTAAGGAGAACGAAGTTCTTGCAAAATGCAAGGAAAAGATTGGATGGTATAGTGGGCTCTTTGGGTCCAGTCCACTCATATTTTTACATGGAGACGGGGTAGTTATGCATGTGACATTGTGACGTTGGAATTTTGACTTTTAAAATAATGAGATTGAGAAAAAAGATGCAATAATTAAATTGGTAAGGGGTAGATAGTACGAACTTGGATTCAATTCTTTTTTTAAATTACTAGAGAGTGAGATGAGAAGAGGAAAAAATTGTGTGTATGTACTTGTGGAGGGAAATAAATATCTTATGGAAGCTTCTATTGTCTCTAACTAACACATGTAATCGTATAAAATAAAAATAAAAGGAAGAAAGAGGATGGTAGATAGGTTCAAAAGAGAACTCTTTTCGTCGTGTGAAGAGACATTTTTTTTATTGCTTTATTTTGGGATTCCTACTTTTTTTTTTTATATATTTACCTTTTCGATTTGCCCCAAATTATTTTTAAAAATAGTAATCTCGATTTCTCAGCACTACTCATTTTCTATATGAACATGATATATTGAGGTAATATGTTTTCTTGATTAGATTTGTCACACGTCTTAAATTACGTTTTGAGGGGATCTTGTCCCTATTTTCTTGCCCTTTGAAACAATTCGAAGAACTATTAGCTAGTTGATAAATGATAATCATATTATGCCTAGAATCTCACATCAATTGAAATATGGTTTGTAATTTTCTTAAGTATTTGATTTTTGACAACTCTCATCTCACATCAATTGAACTATTGATTGGTCTATTTCATGTACTCTACCATTTTCAACCTCATCATATGAAATTATATTAAATTTATTATTGTTGTTGTCCTCGTCTCATATCAAATGAACTCTAGAATATTTTAAAGGTTTATGTGGAAAGTGGAGATATGATTTAAACTCCAGTATTAATCTTTGTTTGAAGGGATAAAAGCACTTTTGGTCCATAAGTTAAGAATAAATAATTAATTTTGCTTCTGGTAATATAGGACTCGGGATGTTTAACCTTCAATTAAGAACATATATATTTTTGGCCCCCTTTATGGAGAACAAGAAATATTATATTTAAATTAGTTTTAGAAGTATGTCACCCTCAAATATGAAATACCAATATAAACTTAACATATACATGCATAGGTAATTAAATTGTGAAACGGTTAAAATATCACGAAATTTGTGATTATTCACAAGCAATCGGATTAAAAATGCACATTTCAAGTAACTGAGAATTAAAAGGGTTTAATTAGTTATTATAATGACTATAATTATAATTATTCAATAACAGAGGAGGAATTAAAAATGAAATTAATCCTTATTTAAATAGCATAAAAGTCGACCTAACTAACAAATTACATTGCACTACAATTGAGCTTTTCACTGCAATGACCTAACGTAACCTAAATTTAACATTCCCTTTCTTCAACTATTAGTACAAAAGTTCAATATGTGAAAAAGATATATTGTGATATGTGTTTACCCGTAAAATGGTACAGTTGAATTTTTATATGTGGTCCGCTAAATAAGATCTCCAGTTGAGTAGAAGGAAAATAGGAGAGCAAGGTCGGAGTAACAAAGAATTGTTTCAAAAAAGTCGGGACGTGGGGGATAAGTTTCGATCCCGTCACATCCACTGCACGATCCTTTTAAACTGTAGTTTCGGGATGAATCTAAAGTGACACGTTTGATAATAATTCTAAATAAAATATATTGTAATTAAGCAACAATAAAATAAAGAAAAGCAATTATTAGCATGCGCCTTGTGATAGCCTATGGGCAGAGTTACCATAATTTGTATATAAGCACAAAGATCGATAGAATATGAGTAAGTGTATTGTAATAACTAGAATGTGATGCTTTACAATGGAACAACGTGTCTTATTTATACATGAGCTGCATGGGCACACACAACCCACGAAATATGCTCTCATTAATAGAAGAGAATGAATATTGTAATAATTGGACAATTACTGTCTCAATAAATGTCATTAATGCTCTATTGGAAGACGTATAACCGGTTTAGTAAAGGTCATATGTTGCAATCCAAACGACTCCCTCGGCTTTCTGCATTACCGATACCAGCAGTATACCAGCTATGTGCATAACGCTTTTGGTACCGCTTGCAATTAATCGGTAGTGCCTCCGGCTGACATGGACTTGACTCAGCACCAATTCCACATGTCATACTATAATTCGTATAACTGTCTTATACGAATTTTGCCCTATACAGATAGTCCCCTCACTTTTCGGCGCAAATCTTACACGCATGGAAAGTGGATTTGAACCCATGATCGAGCGAACCTTATACTTTTGCGGGAAATTTGAAACGTAATGATTACAAGATTTGTCAAACGTCACATCTATTCAATGCTTCTAAAATAGCAGCAGCTAAACCATCACTCTAATTGACGTGAAATATAAAAATGATATTGCACATCTTTCCACTTCCAAACGTTATATTTTTATACCATAAATATGAGGTCAAATCTCTCCATAAAAGGTAACTACAAACTTTACAACATCCATTTTCATTCCTTTCCTTGAAATCTTCTTCCACAATGTCATCCACCAAATCTTCTCCTTCTCGTTCTTCTGAGAATAATGGCGACCTTCCAAGCCATCCTCATGGGAAAGAACCTTTTTCCCCTACGACTCAGAAGATCGACTTACACTCCACTGCTGCTGAAATTCTTCCTTTGAGTTTTGATTTTCAGGAGACCTCCGTGTTCAAAACAACTAAGAACATGTATAGAACTTTGACTCTAAGATAACTGCCAATATTTTTTCTAACGTTATAGAAGATTATGGCTTTTCCTTCAACATAGTTGTCAGAACAGTTGACCCCATCGACTGAGTGCACCAACATGTTGAAGAATTTTCCATGACTTATACTTACGCGTTCACCGTTGGTATCAAACTCCTCATTCCGAAGATTATTGAAGACATTTTTCGCCGGTATAAAATCTGCTTGGGTTAAGTTGCTTCGCTGATTTGGAGATTAGTCTACTGCATATAGATATTAGCCAATAATGTCAATGCTCCATTTACTATCGATCATATTTTCCTCCTCTATAACCCTAGAGTTTTCCAAGGTGGAATTATCCATATATACCCCCGAGGAATACGTAGCCTCATTAACGCTGAAGATGACTTCGATCGTGGTTGGCTAACTTGTTTTATTCTAATCAAGATCGACCAAATCTATCAACCTTCTTCTGATCCTTTTCCAAATGAGTGGAATCCTTCCCATGAGTATTTTTACTACAAACTCTACTTATTTGGCTTTCGAATAAAGGAAAATCCCTTTCTTATGAAAATATTGTAACTTTTTAGCTGTTTCACTTGAGCCACAACTGATTGAAAGGATTTTTGAGTGGGTGGTTAGTTTTTTTCATGCCTCCCCCGACATCACCCAATCATGAAAGAGTATTACTTTCGAGTGGTGAACGAGAAAATACCACGATAAATCTTAATCCTAACTTTTCCTTTTATATATGTTTCTCCCAGATTTTTTGAGATTTCTTTTTATTCAAATTTCTCCATTCTCAGGGCTCCCGATAAGAAAATTTGCAGCCCAGAAAGTATCATCCAGTGTAGTTGCTTTGTCTGCTTCTCGTAATCGGAAACGAAAAGCTGGAGGTGAAGCTCCCGATACCTTAGTGGGAATTGGTTCCGGGGTGAGGAATCATCACCGGCTTACGGAGTAATGGAAAGTGCTGCAGGCGGAGGCTAAAGTGGGTGTTATTCATATTGATGATGAGGAGAAGGTGAACAATAAAAATATCGGTCCGTGGAGTCCCAGACGAGATGCTCCGGAGGTGGAGACAATCGCTTATCTTAATGAACCTCTAAGCACAACTCAATCCCTACTTTCGATATTGAGGTCGAGACATCTACTTCTCCCCCCCCCCCCCCCCGAAATCCCCCAATTATACTCTTGAAACTTCTTTTGCACACCTTGCAGACTTGCTTTTGCAGATATCATATTTCTTCTTTTAAATTGCTCCTCATACGCTCATATCTCCTTACCGGTCATAATTCCTTCATTCAGTTCATGTCATTTCTCTCTCCACTGCGAATTTAGCTAAGGCAATCTGCCATTCTTGTGAGGAAAAGAAATTGAATGAGGAAATCTAGCACCTTAGCGCAAAAGTTGAAGACCTTCAAGTTGATCTTAGAGATCGAGCTCTCTTTAAGCCTATTTCCAGTTGCGTTTGCAGGATGATGTTGACTCTATCCGAGATCGGGAGAATTTCCTTTAGGCTTTAACCACTTCTTATGTGACCCTTCAAGGAAGATAACAAGATTATCATCAGATTTGGTAGAAGCCCAAGGGCAGCTGAACACCTTCGAGCACACCATCAACGAGCTCCAAGAAAAATGCAAAAAATGGAAGGTTCGGAGAGATTTGACTATTCTGAAGAGTCGCGTGGATACCCTTGATGAGGTCAGCAAGCTGTGAATTGATATTTATTCTGAACTCCTAGACGTAAAAATTGACCTCCACGGTGTTGAGTTATCATTGGAATATTTATGAGGATATAGAGAGGATTCAGATGCAGAAGCCGGTAGAGAAGCTGGTAATGATGGTGATGAATTCCCCCCAAACTGATCTTTTTGTTTTGTTGGCAATATTTGAAACACCCCGACGGACCACGGAGCGGGCAGACAGTAATCTTTTGCATGGATTTATTTTCAGTTTAGTTTTTGCTATCTGGTCACTTTTAGGCCCAGTTGATATCTTTTGTAACCGGATTGATTTCAGTTCAAAAAATATGAATAAAAGAACTTTTCTTTTGCCATTCTGTTCTAAGGACTTTATTTTTTATTAAAAGCAAATATTTACTTCTTTTGCTTCATGAATTGAAACCTTTCGTCATAACTTAATTTACAATTGGCAAACACTAAATTTTTAAGAGTTTTTATTAATTCCCAACCAAACTCAAATTTACTTCGAAAGATGAGTTTGCACCTCATATCGGGGCTTTTCATGGCCTTTATAATTAATTTCGGACTTGATTCCGGTTAAGTTAGAACTCTACTATTTCTTGTATCCGGAACCTTAACTTTTTTGTTAAGGTTTTAATAAGAGAAGACCCTTATTTTTAATGGTGTTGTAGAAGAGTACGTCTCATGTTCATTATGACACGGAATTTTTAATATATTTATGATAACATACGTTTTATGTCAGTGATGGAAAAGATTTATTAATCATAAAAAAAATTATTGATTACTTTGACTTACAATGTGAAAACAAGTGCAAGAATAATTCGGATGTCAGCTAGCGTGGTCAGTCCAGTTACATATACTTTAAATTTTTATGTAGTCCTCGGCATCTGAGAAGTCCCCAGTATCGAGTACATAAAATTTTATAAAATTTTCTTCACTCCATTCCGGGTGTATATGACCCCCAGTGTTTGGGAGTTCATGCTATGAAGGATCATACACTGAATAACTCTCTTCGGTATTTAGACAATTAACATGCTTATTTTGTAGTGATGCCTCATTAAAAACCTTGCCAGAAAAATTCAATTGGGATAAAAACTAGACAAAGGAAAAAAGAGTGCAGTGCACGTTTTATCTGTCTACATATAATACTTCTTCTAATGACTTACATTCCAATTACGAGGAAGTTTATTCCTTTGTTGGTCTGTTAGCTGATAAACTCTTTTACCAGCAATGCCGGTGACCGTATACGACCCTTCTCGGTTTGCGCCTAGTTACCCTGCATTATGCTCTCGGGTACTCTGAGTTACCCTCCGAAGCACCAAGTCCCGAGTTTGAAGTGTCGAAGATTTATGCATCGGTTGTAGTAACATTCCATTTTTATTTATGGGCTATCATCCTGACGTATGCTAGGTCCCGACTCTCTTCGAGAAAATTCAGATGCATGGACATTGATTTTGCATTCCTTTTGTCCTTAGCCCGAAGATACCTCAAGCTGGGAGTTCCACTTCTACCGGGATCAAGGCTTCTGCACCGTAGATGCCTATAATATTTCTGGTAGCATCGATGACCAGTTTCCTTTTGCGGCTTTCAATTTCTTCTTCATGTTCTGGATTATAGTCTTGTTTGTTGATGCTGCCTGACCATTCACACAGGAATGATAGGGAGTTGAGGTGATCCGCTTGATGTTCAAGTCATCTAGAAACTTCGTGATTTGGGCCCAATAAAATTCCGACCATTATCACAAACTATCTACTCCGGGATGCCAAAACGACAAATAATATGTTGCCAAATAAAGTCCTTCACCTCTTTCTCCCGAATTTTTGTGTAAGCTGCAGCTTCAAGTCTTCAACCCATTTAGACAAATATTCAGTCATAAATATAATTTGAAAAATCTGTCTTGGTACCACTGGCAAGGGTCCGACTATGTTCATCGCATACTTCATGAACGGCCACGGGAACACTACCATATGCAATTCCTTACACGGTTAGTATAATAGTTGTGCATGGTGCTGACACTTATCGCATTTCTTTACAAATATTTTTATATCTTCTTCGATCTGGGGCCAATAATAATCGATTCTCATGAGCTTCCTCATTAAGGATTTCTCTCCCGAATGATTTTCACAAATGTCTTCATGGACTTCGCTCATTACGTAATCAGTTTATCGGGCCTGCGCATCGGGCTAGGGGACCATAAATCTCGGGCCTACGCACTAGTTTATGATGCAGTACCGGATAACTTTGGTCCTCAGAGCTCTGGATGCTTTCCGCTCCTCTAGGATCTTTTCGTTAACGAGATAGTCCAAGAATTTATTTCTCCAGTTCCAAGTTAGGCTGGTTGAATTTACCTCATCGTACCTGATAAAATCTAGTGTCGAATGCAACAACTGAACAACCGACCCAGTTTTAAAATCCTCAGCTTCCATGCTAGAACCTAAGTTAGCGAGTGTATCTACATTTATGTTTTCTTTCCGGGGTATATGTACCACCATCCATTCTTGTAAATAAGACAAAAGCTTCAGGGCCTTTTCAAGATATCTTGACATGCGCTCTTTTTTGGCTTCGAACACTCTGTGGATTTAGTTCACTACGAGCAGTGAGTCACACTTGACTTTAATAATTTGTGTGCCTAAACCTCGGGCCAATTCCAAACCTACAATCAAATCCTCATACTCTACTTCATTGTTAATCAACAGAGTGTTATGCATTGATTGCCTTAAAATTTTACCGGTGGGAGTTCGTAATACCACTCTCAGACCGGTCCCCTTAAACTTTGGAGGCACTATCATTATAAAATGTCCAGATCTTGGGGGTAGTCCCCGAGACCAAGATAGCCTCATTTTCTACCTATGGGGTTACTCCCGGACTGAAATCGACCATAACATCTGCAAAGATTTGTGACTTTATCGCAGTCCGGAGTCTATATTCAATATCTAACTCACTTAATTCTACCACCCATTTAGCCAAGCACCCACAAATTCTGGGCTTATGTAACACATTTTAAGAGGAAATGCAGTTACTACAACAATTTGGTGACATTGAAAATACGATCGAAGCTTTCGTGACGACATTACTAAGGCAAAAACCAATCTATATTCAATATCTAACTCACTTAATTCTACCGCCCATTTCGATCGCCTTTATTTATCAGGGTTTATCTTGATCCTTCTCTGAGAAACCAAGAAATCCAAAAAAAATTCAAAGCCATCCGAAAGCATATTTCTCGGGGTTTAGTTTCACATTGTACTTCCTCAGTACCTCAAAGGTTTTCTGCAAATGACTTAAATGGTCCTCTGCACGAAGACTCTTAACAAGCATATCATTTATATATACTTCCATTGTTTTTCGTATTTGTTTTTCAAATATTTTATTTACTAACCTTTGATATGTATCCCCGACATTTTTAATCCAAAAGGCATAACGTTATAACAGTATGTGCCGAAAGTAGTTAAGAAAGATGTTTTCTCTTGGTCTTCCGGGTGCATCCTTATTTGGATATACCCGAAATACATATCGAGAAAACTCATTATCTCATGTTTGGGTGTAGCATCGATTATCTGATCTATGTTCGGGAACGGAAATGAATCTTTCAGACTTGTTTTATTCAAATCTTTATAATCAATACACATTCTAAATTTTTCCCTTTTTCGGTACTACGACTACGTTTGCTAACCAGTCCGGGTAATTTACTTCCCGAATTGATCCTATATTAAGTAATCTAGCTACCTCTTCTTTAACAAACTAGTTGTGGAGTTCGGCAATTGGCCATTTTTTCTGCCGCACGGGAGGGAAACTGAGATCCATGCCCAACTTATGAGTTGTGACTCCTTGAAGAACACCTGCCATATCTTTATGGGACCATGCAAAGCAATTAGCGTTAGATATAAGATATTTAAGGATTAAACTTCTGAGCTCTGGGTTAATCTCGTGCCAGGTATACCTTTCTATCGGGAGTTTCCAAGTGTAGAGCAATCTGTTCAAGTTGCTCTACTGTAGATTTGGTGGCATCTGACTCATCCGATACCTGAAAGTATCTAGGCACTTGGTACCGATCTGAAAATTCTTCCTCCGAATAAGCCGATTCTGATTCTACCAGTAGAACTTGGTGAGCATCCACCGGTACCGGCTCCGCCTCCTATAATTTCTATTTAGGATTTGTCTCCACCTCTAGTTCTTCTGTGGTGAATATTTCCCTAGCAGCGGGTTGTTCACCTCAGATTTATTGAATCCCTTCTGGTGTAGGGAATTCAACCAACAGATGTAGTGTCGAAGGGACCGCCTTCATATCATGTATTCACGGCCTTCCGAATATTGCATTATATCTCATGTTATCGTAGATGACATAAAATTTTGTTATTTTAATAACTCCCATTGCGTCCACTATTAGATCTACTTCCCCTTTTGTGATCTCGCTTGACATATTGAAACCTGAGAGGGTTTTGGCAACCGAAACTATATTATCTGCCTTATGCATTTCCTCTACCACTTTTATCCGGATTATATTAGCCAAGCTTCCGGAATCGATCAAGACTTTCTTCCCCTGGAAGCAGTCGATAGGCACCATCACCACCAATGCATCGTTACGAGGGATGATTACACTGGCAATGTCTTCTTCAGTGAATGTGATATATGTTCGTCAAGTATCTCCCGGAACCTCTTCTCCTGAGACACCGAGATTTTTGTATTTTCAGTCTCGGTAAAAGATGTAACGGTAATCATTGACCCACCATAGATCATATTAATAACATGAAGTGGTGTAGCCGGATTTGATTTATTCTCGAAGGGAGATCCCCGCTCATAATTATTGCGAGCTCTCTCGCTGAAATATTCTCGGAGGTGGCACCTTCTTAGCATCTCTTCCACCTATTCTCATAGATATCTGAAATCTGCAGTTTTATTTCCGTGAGTGCCGAGGAAATCGCACAAGACAGACTGATCTCTTTTGCTAGGATCAGATTGGAATGGTTTCGGTGGTCGGGATGTCGGATGAGTTCTCAGTACCGCCACCATTTGCTCTTCATCGATGTTGAAGTTATACTCAAATAATTTTGGGTACCCAGTACCCTTAATAGAGTTAGATGAGTCACCTTTATCGGAATTAACCAATCCTTGATTGTTTCGTTCGTGATTTCCTTTGTTATTCGACTTTTCAAAGGAACAAAAATCTTGTCCACCTTCCTGCTTTCCGGAGGTAGGATAAGGTTGGAAGCAATTCTCCGAGGAGTTCTAGTCAGCTTCGGCTAATTTGTCAGACTTCCCAAAGATACTTTCGGCCTTAGATCCAAGCATATCATCTTCAATCAGAATCTTGGATTCATACCGGTTGTGCAGATCTTTCCAAGTCATAGCCTAGAATTTTGAGAGATTTTCCTTGAGCTTTCAAGAGGTATCTGAACTTGAAGGATTCAAACCTTTTGTGAAAGTCTATGCAGCCCATTCATCCGGGACTGCGGGTTGCAGCATCCGCTCCTTCTAAAATCGTGAAACAAAGTCCATAAGAAGTTATGTATCTCCTTGCACAATGCGATAGATATCCGTCTTGCGTGTCTTCACCTTCCAAGTCCCCGCATGAGCTTTTATAAATATGTCGCCGAGCTGGGCGAACGATCCGATTGAGTGCTCATGGAGTTGTGAATACCATGTCTACCATAGCAAGTGTTTCAGCAAACTTTTTTATCAGAATCGATTCTATTTCGTGTTCCCTTAGATCATTTCCTTTTACGGCCGTAGTATAAGCCATTATGTGCTCTTGCAGATCAGTAGTTCCATCGTATTTGGTTACAAAATGTAATAGATAAATTGGGTGATTAGTTTTTAGTATATTAATTATCCTAATTAGGATTTAGCATACTCAATAGGAGCAGGCAATCGGGGCCAGCCTAGCCTACCTTGTATTTCCATCTTCTAACTCTTTGTCCTTCTAACGTTGAAGATTTCTCTAAATAGTATAGTTTCATGTCCTAATATTTTTTAAAAATATTAATCTTAATTAGTCCTTTTCCAAGAAAACTTGGACATGTGTTTACAAATTTTGACTCTTAAGAATCTCACATCGTAAATGGAACAGGAAGGAGCCTAAATCGACCCCCTTCTTTTTTTTTAAACATAAAAATTTCTTATATGAACTTGAACAATCCTCACCCTACAAGCTAGATTTTGGGATTGAGTCAGGTCCAAGTTTATTTTTTACAGTCAAGAATTTCCAGAGTACTTCTTCGACATTCAAATAATTAAAGCTATTCTTTTCACTTATTTACTCATTCTTCACCGTAATAAATTTATTTTAATTCTTTCCTAAACATCTATAATTCGGGCAGTCTTTCCAATCCTCACTTTAATTTGGTTTTCTTTTGATCCGTCCAACTTGAAAAATCGAACTTATATTGATTGTTAAAAAGAGATTTTCGAACAATTCTAACTAATAATTAAATCTTTTTCGTTCTATTTCAAACTATTATCAATTTTTTTGTAACTCTTGCCGACCATAGTTGTAAAGTCATATTAGTAGTATTGTTTTTTGGGACAAAGGGAGTTAATAACATAATTCTTCTTCGTTTGCTTTATGCTATGGGTGACAAAATTAGTCTAAACCCAAATGATCCGCCCAATCCGCCAAGATTTCATGGATTTAGGCAATAGTGATTTTGATGATGAATTGGTTTGGGCTAACCCAAGTTGACCTATCATAAATCAACAGCCCAAATGAACACATGATGATGTCCAAATTTGACCCACGAAAATGCTCAATTTTAACGATTAGAGCTCCACTATAAATTAATATTTTTATTTATAAATAATTATTTAAAAAATTCTTTTATTATTTTGGAACAATAAAAATACACTAACATACCCCATCCACCCACCACACTATCCATCCACCCTACCCCTCCTCTACACCAACCCTCACCCAAGCACTAACCACCCTCACATCTCTCGCCCTGCACCTTGCCTACTCCACCCCACCCCCTACCACCTCTACCCCATCTACCCACACCTCCCGCCTCTACCCCACCTCCCGCCCTACCTCCTACCCATTCTCAAATTTCTATTTTATATATTTTTACTTTTATAAACAATTTATAAAAAAATATGAATTTTTTTTCTTACCCCCTCCACCCCCACCCCACCCCATTGCCCTACCCACATACTCAAATTTCTTTTTACTTTTATAAAAAAAATAAATTTTTTTCTTACCTCCCCCTACCGCCATAACCCCACCTCCATCCATCCTCAAATTTCTATTTCATATTTTTTTTACTTTTATATAAAAAAATATGAATTTTTTTCTTACCTCCTACCCCCCCCCCCCCTTTAGGGGTGGAAAAATTAGCCCAAAACCAAATGACCCGCCCAAGATTTCATGAGTTTGGGCTAGCCCAAATTGACCAATCATAAATCAAAAGCTCGAATGAACCAATGATGATGCCCAAACTTGACCCACGAAAATGATCAATTTTAACGATTAGAGCTCCACTCTAGATTAAGATTTTTATTTATAAATAATTATTAAAAAATTCCTTTATTATTTTGGAACAATAAAAATACACTAACGCACCCCAACCACCCACCACACTATCCATCCACCCTACCCATCCCCTACACCAACCCTCACCCAAGCACTAAACCACCCTCACATCTCTGCTCTTGCCTACTACACCCCACCCTTACCCACCTCTACCCCCTTGCCCTGCCCTACATTCTCAAATTTCTATTTTATAATTTTTTTACTTTTATAAACAATTTATAAAAAATATAAATTTTTTTCTTACCTCCCCCTTACACACACCCTACCCCCTCATCCACCCCCACCCCATTACCCTATCCACGTCCTCAAATTTCTATTTCATGTTTTTTTTTACTTTTATAAAAAATATGAAATCTTTTCTTACCTCCCCCGTACCGCCATAACCCCACCTACCCCCCTCCACCCCCACCCATCCTCAAATTTCTATTTCATATTTTTTGTTACTTTTATAAAAAAAAATTATTAAAAATATAATTTTTTTTCTTACCTCCCCCTACCCCCCCCCCCCCCCCACATGCCCTACCCCATCCTCAGATTTCTATTTCATATTTTTTTTACCTTTATACAAAAAATATGAATTTTTTTCTTATCTCCTACCCCCCTACATCCCATGCCCTACCCCATCCTCAAATTTCTATTTCATATTTTTTTACTTTTATAAAATAATTATTAAAAATCTAAAAGAAAATCTTACCCACAACCCCCTGCCCTCCCATAGCACCCCCGAAGTTTTTATTTTATATATTTATTTTACTTAAATATATTTTTTTATTAAAATTGAGAAATTTTTCTTACCCATCACCCAACCCCCGCCCTCCCACCCCACCACCAAAATTTCTATTTTATATATTTATTTTACTTTTATAAACTTTTTATAAAAAATGAAAAAAAATTTCTTACCCATCCCCACCCTCTACTCCACCCGAAGTTTTTACTTTATATATTTATTTTACTTATATAATTTTTTTTATAAAAAATGAGAAACTTTTCTTACCCCACTACCCCCGCCCTTTTCTTACCCCACTACCCCTGCCCTCCCACTCATAATTATATATATATATATATATATATATATATATATATATATATATATATTGCTTTTATAAAAAATAAAAAAATTCTTAAAAATATTATTCTTATTTTAAAAATAAAGATATGAAAAAATCAAATATCAAACAAAATAAAATAACATCATAGAAGGTAAGTTTGAAATTTGTAAAATAATTGATCAAGTTGGGCAAGTTGGGTATGACTCATCATTTAGCCCATCTTGACCCGCTCATCTTAGCCCATGTAAGTTTTGTGCGGGTTGGTCATTGGTCCATCTATTGATTCAGTTCATCTTGACCCGCCCAACTTTAACCCAAACGGTCCATCTGCCACCCCTACTTTATGCATTCGGTAGTTAAAATTTATTTATCTGATTAATTTAAATTTTAAACTTACATGGCGTATATATATTCGTTCACTAAATTCGAAAAGGAACAACCCTTACCAAAAATAATTGTTCTCAAATTTTTAAAAGGAAAACCTTGATTAAGGGCTGAAAGATGGAAAATGTAGGAATGAACATTAATATCCAAAAATATTTTGTAGTGACAAGAAATGTAAATCTTGGCGTGTGGGGAATGGTTGGGTAGGTCACGGCTACTATAGGACAATAATTGTTTGGTTGGTGGAAAGAATGACTACAGATAATATAATTGTTTGTTAGTTTCTTCCATCTATTATAGTACTCCCCTCCGTTCCAATTTATGTTACACCATTTGATTTGACACGAAACAAGTATTATATAAATGTGTGGCTCTGTAAATCATCTTATAAAATTAAATTATTTCTAAATATAAAAAAATGACATTTTTTTGGGACAGAAAAAAAAATGGCGTCACATAAATTGGGACAGAGATTATTAGTTTTGTCACACTTTTTTTTTCTTTCTTATTTATTGCAATTTTTTTTTTGATATCCAGCTTTCCGGCTTACGCCAGACTATTTCTGAAGATAGTAGTCCCGATCCCTCAGCACTACTACCAGTAAATCGCGGAATGTACCTGAATGACCAGTGTTTGAGAACAGAGCAACTAATATCACCTACAAGGTCCTACCCCATAAGAGAGCAAATTGCTCTCACCAGGATTCGAACCCACGCTGCTGACCTTCAGCTGGATTTTAAGTTCACCTTCTTTGACGTCCAACTATGCCCGGAGAAATGCAATTATTATTATTATGAATGGAAGAGATAGGTTACCCACCTCTTCCACTCTTCTTTTCTTCTCATCCTCTCACTACTTATCCATTTCTCCTCCTACCATTTACGGCTTTACCCCACAATATTCACTCAAGATATCCTAATTATTCTCAATCCTACTTCTGATAATAAATCTCTTTTTTTCTCTAAGAAGGACAAGTACTTAAAAGGGAATGATTAATTAACTTATATATATTGATAGCATAATTAATTGTTACACTAGCAAATATATTTTAACTTTTCAAGTTATCAATCTCACTTTATATGAATGAATGCTAAGGTTATCTTTTATACAACATGATACTCCATATTGTATTGTGATATTTTTATATCAGTGTAAAGTAATCTTTCATCCCACTTTTTATGGAAGATAGTTTGGAATTATCATTCGTGTAATAGTATTATAATATAAAGATTGTTTTATAATATCATTGTATGAAAATTAAACTTAAATGGACATGTTATTAACCAAAAACTATTGGCCAAAGCACTAGAGAAGTACCAACAGCAGATCCACTAATTAATCAGTAAATTAATCCCTCCAATATTTGGTGGAGATTAATGATATTTTTAAATGACCAAATAATCGAGTAACATTTTACCAGCAAAATGATATAAATTTTGTAAGGTACACTGCTATAATGCTTTCAACATAATATGATACTAATACTTTCAATTTTACATAAGAGAAATTCGAAAGAACTTAAACTAATAGTGAGGTCTTTCTAAATCCTCTTTTTCTTTTACCCAAATATAATGATCCGAATAAAAATTCACTTAGTCTCCAAAGTTCTATAATCCAAAACACCATTAGTCTTTAACCCTA
This sequence comes from Anisodus acutangulus, assembly GCA_029783415.1. Classification (NCBI taxonomy): domain Eukaryota; kingdom Viridiplantae; phylum Streptophyta; class Magnoliopsida; order Solanales; family Solanaceae; genus Anisodus; species Anisodus acutangulus. Next base: position 63,059,074 of record CM056489.1, on the reverse strand, counting down.
AAAGGTTATAACTTGCAATATTACCGAAATTATTATTGTTTTTACTGCAATTGCAATCTTTACTATTTTGTATACCCAAACTGCATGCAAAACACCTTGGACTTTGTTGTTGATGGCTCTGTTGGTAATTTGGCCGAGAAGGAGGGCTAATTCTGAGATCAAGATTTAAATCAGGACACTGTTCTCGAAATAGGTTGCTTTCTAATTGGCTAAGCCCAGATTCAGCTTTGACATTAATCATCTTTTGATCTTTAATTTTATTTCCAGCACCAAATGAAATTGTTTGTGTGGTACTGGGCTCGTTAACGGGCCTGTGTGTCGTAGGATCAATGCCACGGCTCAAAAGTTTCCTTCTTATATGTGTATTCCAGTAATTCTTTATCTCGTTGTCTGTTCTCCCCTGTAATCTTCCCGCTATAAGTGACCACCTGAAAATTATTAAGTGGCATGTTACTTTACATTTTAAGTAATTGAAAAAAAAATGACAAAATTTGTTATTAGTCTAAAAAAGCCCTTCGAGTATATAAATATATCCGAGCAATTTTAGCCATTTAAGTAACTAAAATTGAGTCACTTTTTTTTATTTTCTCTGTACTTGAAATACATAACGAAATTGACTAGTGAGAAACACATGAGCCGTTTAAACTGAATAGTAAATCATTAAAGGTCTAACTTCTCTCGAATATTCATTTCCCTCAATTACACTGCCAATATATCTACTTAAAAATCCTAGAATTATACAAGCACACCGAAGCTGCATGTTGTAAAGGTATTCAGTTGAAGCACTTTCATTAAAATAAATTGCTTCCCGCAACTAGGATAAACATATTATTTTTTTGTGAATTTATATAAATTAGTGAATCATTTTGAAATAAGTCATTGTGAGATTTCACTGGGTATGTTATTATTGTTGTTGTTTATCTTGAAATAACCGAAACTTCCCGTCTTACCTCACATTTCTGCGAGAGATTGTTTACACGACTTGAACTCATGACCTCTTGAGTCAAATATATATGGTTCAAAAATAGCGGTGTAATATTTTTTCAACTTTTAAATCTCGTTAGAATTTCTATTCCGCTATTAAGGTGAAAAAATTGAAAGTATTTAGGTTAAAAATATAGAAAAAAGAAGTGAAAGGAATATATAGTACTAGTACGTACTTGTTACCAAGAAGGCTATGGAGTTTGATAATGAGTTCATCTTCTTCTTCAGTAAAGTTACCACGTTTAAGGTCGGGCCTTAAGTAATTAATCCACCGGAGCCGGCAACTTTTACCACACCGGAGAAGTCCGGCGGCTTTAGGAAGTGATCTCCAGCAACCTTCACCGTGAGTTCTAATATAAGAAATAAGCCGTTCATCTTCTTCTTTAGTCCATGCTCCTTTATTTGTATGTGCTTTTTCACAACATGGTGATCTTCCCATTGGATCCAATTACGTGCACACAAAAAAATTAAAACTAACTATTTCTCCTTCTTATTTTTATTTTTGTGCTCTCAAGTATTTGTACTGTTTTTGGAAATATAATGGAAGTTCAGTTTTTGGAGGTACTGTATATATATATATATATATGAGAATCAAAGCCGGCTTACTTCAGGACTTGAGGTGGGATTTTATAAGCTTTTGACTCCATGAATAAGAGAGGGCCCACTGACGTTGCGTGGGGGTGGGGGTGGGGGGCAGTGACCTTATGCTTCTAGATGCGAGTTGGTAAGACAGGTTTGAGGGGAGTGGCTGGTAGCCATTCTTTCTTCTTTTTTAATTATATGTCCATCAATAATTATCATTATATATATTTAGAGTATACTTTTTATATACAACAACAAGATACCGACACCGAGTGAGGTCTGGAGATGATAGAATGTACGCAAACCTTACTTTTATCTTTGTGAGGCACAAAAAAATTGTATATTATCATATGACCTAAAAATAGAATCAGTAACCTAAAAAATAAGGTAGATTACCTACTACTAGACCTGTCCACCGGGTCGGAGACCCGCCCGGCCTGGCCCGACCCGGAAAAATCAGGGCTAGGGTCAGCTTATAGCCGACCTGCAAGCCACTCGACCCGAAAAAGCGGGGACCCGATCAGGGTCAGAAAATTTTACTCGTCTGACCCGACCCGACCCACATATTTTTTTAGTATAATTTATATTATTTTTCCTTCATTAATATTTATTTTGTACTTGTATATATTTTTGTCATTAATAAGTGATATAATGCATGTGTTTTATAATATATGTATTACTCTAATCTACATTGAACTCGACATAAAATAAGATAAAAACGGTAGCTGATTATTAATTATATATTTATATTATTAGTCATTTTGTTAATATCACGGAAGCATAATGTAGGGAGAGAAAGTAGTTGTAAATTGGTGAAACTTTAAATGGTCATAACTCTGCGCTCGGATGTCCGTTTTACCCGATTTTTTTTTATTTTGCGTATTTTTTCGAGACAGGTCCGCGCAGCTAATTTTTAGAAAAACGTCTGTTTTCCCAATCAATTTGTGTTTTTCCCCAAATCAATTTCTAGTTTTCTTTTTCTTTAGTCAAGATCTCACGATATAAAATACATTTCAACGTCGAAATTTCGTGGTAATGTAGGGGTGAATGCCAATTTCAATTTTGAAAATTCAAAAAAAAAAATTAAAAAATCCTCGACCCGACCCGACCGCGCGCCAAAAAATTTCGACGGGTCAGGGCCGACCCATGACCCGTAGGGTCCCCGAAGTGTCAAGGCCAGGGTCAGAATTTTTAGAAAAATATAGGATCAGGGTCGGGCAAATAGAAAAAAAAATAGCCACCCTGACCCGGCCCGACACGACCTTTGGACATGTCTACCTACTACAAGATGTTATAATACACTGATAATGTATATTTAATTAGGTTTATTTAAGTTTTGCGTAGATTCATACTTTTATGTGTGTATTCCAATGTGTTGCTTCATTTGTTTTATATTGTGATATTTTGTTATCTTATTTTCCTTGAATTTCTGCATTGAATATATGTTCGTTTGAGTCGAGGGTCTACCGGAAATAACCTCTCTACCCCACAAAGATAGAGGTAAGGTTTGCGTACATCTTACTCTCCCCAGACCCCACTTTATGCTATTACACTGGGTATGTTGTTGTTGTTGTTGTAATAAGTTGAAATTTTATTTATGAGACTTTAAGTTATAATAATTACTTCATGTTATTATAGATAATTTAGCCTAACAATATATATATATATATATATATATATATATATATATATATAGGTTACCTGGTAAATATGACATGATGCCATAAAATAGTGATTTGATGATATAAATAATCCTTAATAACAGTGTATATAACATAAATCTAAAATATGGAGTACACATTATAGAGTACAAATATTGAATTACGTATATATTATTGCTGCTACACTAATCCTAAAGGAAATCCAACTAGCAGAAAATGGGGGAAATGGAGTAAAAGTGGCGTTGATGATTAACTAATTAAAGGTGCACTTTAGGTAGGTGCAAAGTGAGGTAATAAGGATCCAGTAAATTTAGTACAAAAAAGAGAGTGTGACTGTGATCTGATCTCTCTTCTTATTTTATGATTTCTTTTTTAGGTTTGTGACTAAACTCTGAACCACATCTTATAATAAACTAATTAGCTAAATATTCAAAATCTTCCATACCAAAGGACGACATGTACCAGACACATTTCTTGCAGACTACTCATTTTAAAATAATAATATTATCATTGTGCTTATTGTTTGAACTAACAACCTTTTAGATTTGTGTTGTTCTACTAGTACTCCTAGATACACTAAAACTTTATCCAAAGGCAGAGAGTTTGTCTTAACAACTCGTCAAAGTTAAACCAATTTTGTGAATATATATGTATGTATTGATTTAAATTAATATACATATCGATAGTGTAAAGTTTTTTATTATTATTAGTGAATATAAACATGTCATAGCAAATTAATTACTCCCTATGTTTCAATCTGTGTGATACACTATTCTTTTTAGTCTATCTCAAAAAGAACGTCACTTGTCTACATTTCTAAATAATTTAACTTCAAAATTCTCATTTTATTCCTAATAAGATACGAATAATTATGGCTTATTTTCATTTTTTTTTAAAATCTGATATCCAGTCAAACAACGTCACATAAATTGAAACGAAAAAATTACCATTTTTAGCAGGTTATGAATTAGTAATATGTATCATAAAGATTTATTACCTATAATTACTTTATATAAGTGATCTGATTATATAAATATATCGTAAGTGCATAAAACTAATTAAAATATATATCCTTTCTTTGGATTTCTACTACTCCACTTAATAAAAATATTCGAATGAAAAATGTTGCAGAGAAAATTGACTGAGCATTTTTGTCGTTTCTTTTAGACAAGGATTTTGGTTAGCTGTAGTGGGCGTTTGGTGAAGAATTGTTCAGTCCTTTATGCTTATATATTCTTTGCTCCAAAAGGTGGAATCTCCCACCCCAGGAGCCCCCACACCCCGGTCCGACAGGTCTGTGAAGGAGGTAAATCATGGTGACTCAATTGATTTCAAAGGTTAGAATTTATGCTTACATATTCTTGCTAGTACAAGTAATTATCCCTAGGAATAGGATAAATATATTTTTTCTTTATTGTATTGGTTCTCCAGTATGCAAGAAAAGGGGATTGAGTGAGGTGTATATTTTTAGGGTTTCTAGAAGAAATGGATGTTGGAGAATAGTGGAAGAAAAAAAGAGAAGCATTGGAAATTAGGGGGGAAATGGATGTGGGGTGTGATTGTTGTTGTATATGGCCTTTGGTTCACCTTCCACTTATCTCTTTTTGTTTGTTTCATTATTAAAGATAGAGACCATACCTTTTATTGCTACATATGATTATTTACCTCCAAGATTTTTTTCGTACCAACTTAGGTTGTGATGGGATGATTAGAGTTTCTTCACCCTTAGAGAGGTCTCGAGTTCGAGCCATGAAAATTGTGAAAAATCCTATTGGAAGTGCTGCCCCAAATAAGCCAAGTAACGCGCGATCCGAATATAGTCGGACTTCAATACATATATTATTAGTATTATTATGATGTCATTTTTATATTCATACACTATTTTTATTTTTTTTATAATTATATATACATACTTTAGGACAAAGTTTATCCGCCCTTGTCTACCTCCATACGTGACAAATTAACCTTTTTTATTTGATAATTCGCTTACCTAATTAAGTTTAAGCGAGTTGAATTATGATTTATTTTACTTGCTCAAAATGATCCATCAAATTGTTGGCTCAAACTAGTGTAACCCAACATATACAATGCAACCCCGACCAACATTTAAAATCATATATGAAAATTGAAATTAAAAATATAAATTTGAAAGAACTTAGCTAATAATTTAAGAAACGTTCAGTTTTTTAATCAAAAAACAAAAGAAAAAGGATGAGAGGTTGGGTTTGAGATTGAGTTATAAGTCTTTATTTAATTCATCTTGACCCGTTTAAATTATTCCGATCCACCTAGATATTTATCACCCCTATCTACCTCCAATTTGCAAAGGTGCTTTTTTTGTTTTGTTTTTTTTACCCACCTCCACAAAATCTTATCTCTTTTTTTTTCTCTTTTCTTTCTGAAAACAATTATGATAACAACTTGTGCCTATGATTCACGATACTAAACCCCTATTCCTATCAACTTGGCTTTGATGACTTGAAAAAGAGTTGTCCACTTGTGTAATTTCATGTATGTGTTTTACCTACTTTTGTCAACTTTTTGAATTCCCTTGTGTCACGTCCAAAAAAATGGCTGCCCACCTCTAAAATTATGATGTTGAACTATGGCACAGTTTTGGATTTTATTGCCACACGTACTTCTTCGTTTTATCAGAACTACTTGAAAACCAACCTTATAAGCTTATCCATTATCTTCTCCAAACATGTTTGGCTTCCATCTTAATATTACTACCACCACTAAAGTGATTAGATATCAAACTCCATCCTTATCTTTAGTCTAACACAACGGGCCGAATCAGAGACAGATTCAACATTTGAAGTTTATAAGTTCATATAACAATATCAAATTAATATTATCTATAATAATAGTTGGATTTAATTAAATATTTATAAATATTTGTGGAATTTCTTAGTATATATACATGGTCTGGATTAAAAATTATTGAGTTCACGTAAATTCATAACTAACACAATAGACTCGACCCCAGGCCCACGGACGGAGCTAATAATTGGAAGGGGTTTAATTGAATCTCTTTCATCGGAAGAACATACAGTGCAAATTGACTAGAAAGAAAATCCCATTGCATATATTTAATTTATTGGATCCCCTTACCATAAAAAAAAGGTTTTTAATGTAAGAGAAAAAGTGGTTCAAGAATTGCTTTAAGTTACATGTTAAAATCTCAAATACGACATTTTTGAATTTTCTCAATCCTCTTGTTAGAATTACTAGCTCCTATGCGAGTCCTAACTCGAATATTATTAGTAGGAAAATCCTATAATTGAATTGAAGTGCTTGTTCGTTAGTTCAATTATAGTTTCCGATCATTTAGTTCTCATGCCCCCACAAACACCGGCCAGTAAGGTGAGTTAGGTTCTAGTATAGTTATTAATATGAAGCAGAGATTCAGAGACCAGTCTTGAGATATCATGATATAATATCTATTTTATAGATGGAGGCAGAAATTCAAAGAAAAATAAGAGGGTGTTACAGAGAGGTTAGTTTAGTGCAATTCACTTTCACCTTCGATCAGAGGCAGATCTAAAATTTAAAATTTTTAAATTACTACAATAATTTTTAATTGATATACACAATAATAATTGGGTTTAAAAATCAATTATTTATAAATTTTTAGAATTTTTTAATAAAAAAAAATTACTAAATTTCCGTAAACTCGTATATTATACTTTAAATCCGTCTCTACTTCTATTCGATAGGTTACTAGTACGAGTAGCAGTACATAAGTAGAGAACTATTGTGATTCCTTTTGGTCTTGTAAAGGACACAATGATAGTGTAAGAAAATTCTACACTACCAATGATATAAGTTAAATTCATTGTGAAAGGAAATAGTTAATGTGCTACAATACATTAAAATATACTGATAGTTTTTTTTTTTTGTGTGTGATATCAAGATATATGAATTAAATTGATAATGAAAGGGAAATGGTTGGTAATGGGTGAGGTGATATTATGGGAACAATAAGGTGAGAAGCTCGTGGATATCATGTGCTTAGGTATAAAGAACAAGACTCGTGGGGTTGTCCTAAAACACCTACCTCTTTAGTCTCTATATTTCTCTTCCCATGTGACATCCTTGCCTTTGTGATTTTTGTGTCTCTGTCAATTGTCCCACATTTGGTAGATAAAGCTCAAGTAATTGCTTCCTCCCAATCCTTTTCCTTTATTTTTGTTTCTTGCTCTTCTTATAAATTATTGATAGAGACCACCTTCCCATTTGGGATCTAACTGTTCCTTGCTTTATTCAGTAAATTATTAAACGGGTTTGAATAGGGTGAAATCACATAGAGAATTTATGTAACAGATTCCAAATAGTTTGCGCTAAAGAACTAGTAATACTAGTTAATTTACTGATAGATATTCTGTGTTATTGGTAACTAAATGAGCTTGCTTTTCATCATTGCTCCGGTGGTGATCTAAACTCTAAAGCGCACATAAAGAGAGATTTTCAGCCTACTTCAAAAGGCGAAACTCTGAGAGACTGAGGCATAGTTTGGAGACTTATCCTTTGAGTCTTTTAATTAAAATATGGGTCGCACGAGAGCAAGGTGTACATCCCTGCCATAGTTATAGTTATTATTATTAGCAAGGTTGAGACAAAATACAATACCGCGCACCCAAAGTACAAACCCTTTTCATAAGTTCTTAACGAATGAAATATAAACCAGATTGAGTCAGTCAACAAGAAAATCTAAGTTTTGGTGCTATTTTCTGCTTTCGTGTTGGATACAAACACACAGTAGTAAGCGTATCTTTCCTAGCTTAAGCATGTGGGAGGTGTAGGTGCATGATAAGGGACAGATTCATGCACCACAACCAGAAAAATTGGGGCAACAGAAACTCCAAAAACCGGGAAATGCCAACAAATAGTCTGCTTATTTGGGGGGGAGGATTAGTAGATAACAATCACTGACAATGATAGGCAAAATAAGCAGGTATGCCGCTCAATAATTCGCACATGGAACGTGCAAACAAATAAATGGGAGTACTTATAAATCTCTGGTAGTAGTCAATCATGTTCTCTCTGATCTGACCTACCTTTCCTTGTCAAATTCCTAACACGATTAAACTCGAAAAGCATCCGAGACAAAAGCGAACGCAGAGAGAAATCAGCAACCTTCCAAAAGTACGGGATTCAAATATAAACATATATTCCAAGGTACAACCAGTTTATTAGTACTATATTTTTGTATTAATCCAACACTACATGCTATTATTAGAGGGAAATGGAATATGTCGATTGTGAATATTTAATGGGTACGAGATTGTGAATATGGAGGTAAGAATGGAATATGTCGTCCTGCAATTTACTTCATCCTCTTCCGCACTTCATACCAGTAACTGAGTGCCACCACTGCAGCAGCCACAACAACCCCTACTGCACTTTGTGCTATTATAATGCCATCCCTCACTGTTGCCTTGGAACCCGAACTTAGGGTACATCCTAGCTCAGATAGTTTCTTGTGTGATATGGCATAATCCCTAAAGAATGCATCTTCATCCTGCAATATTCAATAAATATGATATGAATAGCCAAAGTTTTCATACCAGCAAGCAAATAAAAGGCTCGTTGAAATGGAAAGAGTTGCATTTGGGCAACTTTCCTTCAAAGCAAATATTAAGCATTGGTAAAAGTGGCAAACAGCATGTGCAGAAAGGCTTTCAAGGAAATGTAAGCATGACCAATAATATGAACCATTGAAAAAGTACAGAAATCTAAACAGTAAGAATCACATTCATTCCTTCACATTTTGCAGAGACCTGCAGGACAAATGTGAATGGCCCAGTTGGCCAGTACACAAAATGTAGTCGCAAAATATCCAGCCAATGATTCTAACACACAAGTACAAACAAAACTACCTTGAAATGAATAGAACAGATGTTATCTAGATCATATCTAATGTCGCAGGTTCCTTTGAGAGAAAAAGTCGGACTCAATTAAGTTGTCAGACCTGTTCTATCCCGTACTATTTTCCTCCCAATACAGCCTGTCAAGAAGAACTTGAAAATTAATAGAAAGCCGAAGGAACAACATCCTCCAACTTCCCATATCTTGCAAAAGTTCCACTTCCAACTGTCATTGATAAGGCTTGGAGGCCTTTTGTATCTCACATATGTCCTTTGGTTTTCCTGCAACATCCTCCAACTTCCCATGTCTTGCAAAAGATCTATTTCCAACTGTCATTAACAAGACTCTCCGACCTTTCTTATCCCACATATGCCTTGGCTCTATTGCTTTTTTTCCAGCACACACACCATGAAGTATGAAGTTTGAATTAACTTTCTCTCTGTCCTAAACTACCCAAAACGTATAAACATTGTAGGATCCCTGTACCGTGCTACTTTGTTATCATCACATTTTAAATGTACTTGCCTTTCTTCTCCATTAAGGGTGAGAAATAACAATAAAAATACTTCGATTTTACTTTACATACACTTCTGAAATTTGTGCAAGTTTTTCATTTCTTTCCAATCTATGCTGAAGTTAAATGAGCTTGGAGTCCCTAGAATCTTCCTCCTCCCATCTTAAAGAGGCATGGGAGAAATTCTGGATCTTTCAAGCCTCTTCAACTATCCATAGGCAATCTCACGTTTTTTTCTTAAGGTTTCTTCCTTCTAGGTAAGATAGACAATCTCACATTATTTCCTAAAAAAACATATACTAGTAATATATTTGCCTTTGTAATGCGCCCTTAGCTAGGAGGACTCTCCAGCACCTACGTAGAAGGCATTGCGGAGACCATAATATTATCTTTCTCAAATGTGCTGACTAGGTCACATACTTGCATACTCTCACCCAAAGACCAACCACCTGACACGTGCTTCATGCGCATTGTCAACATCTATTTCTACCCGAACATTACTATCTAGCCATAACTATAGAAATTTGTTTGATTATTGCTCCCTGTAGCTTGAAAGCATTCACTGTCCAGTTTGATCTTTGGATCCCCAATGGAAAGCTTCTCCAGATTTTCCCAGCACTGCTGCAATCTTTACGCAAATCTCTCTAGATTTCACCCATACCATCCAAAACCTGAACCCAAAGTTTCTTTTTTATTTTATTGGAATGCTTTCGTTTCTCAAATCTCTTCATGTCAATGATACGCAATCTGCCTCATTCATTTCACGTCAGTCTCTCCACCTCCAAGGCTCTAACAGTTTTCAGCTCCAGCAGAAGCTCGGGGAATCAGTAGATTCCTCTTTATCTGCAAAAAATTCTGTCACCTTGTCTTGAGCTCTCTCAAGTGAAACCCAAAATTTTCGAAGTTTACCAACCTTTTGGACCTTCAAGGTCTACGATCAGGTGAGGAGTTAAAGGGAGGCAAGAGGGTTCAATTGAATCCTTTCACTGGAAAATCATATTGTGCGAATAGGGCAAAAATGACTTTTTTTGGTTTTATATTAACTATTGAATCCCCTTCTTAACATAAGGAAGAATTCTATTGTAGTGATAAAACGGGTTCAAAAATTATTTTGGGTCAAGGGTTCATATACTAGGTGTGAAACTCCAGTAACCTTTTTTGAATTCCCTTGTATGAATTTCTGGCTGCACCACTGTCTACAATCCTACTTAAAATAAGATCTACCGCTATTATTAAGTCCTAATCATCCTCATATAAAGACAGAAGAGCAGTCATCATTATTGGATAGCACCCAAAGCAAGAATGCAGGAAATTAAGATCCAGAACACAACTTATAAACTATCAGTTGGAGGTTATTGTGGAACAAAACGACTCATATATGTTTAAAAGTAGTTTCTCTCACGAATTTCCCTCTACAAGTTGCAACTAGACTGACAAGATTAAAAGCTAGAGAAACGTCCTGTTCATCTTGTGTTGATCTAATTATGAACTGTTAGCAAACTCAAAATCGGAATAACTTAAACTTGAAATAACCGAAACTTTGGTCATCCTTGAACTAACTTATACCTTCGCATACAGCTCAACATACTGTCTGAACTCAGGATCATCCAATAAAGCTATGTCTGTGGGAAGTTTCAGTAGGCCCTCACTTTCCCCCTTAAGCAGCTCCCTGGATTCAAAAAATCAATAATACTTGGTCAGCAACCCAAAAGATACTCTTAACACTGTCCTTTCCCCAAAAAGAAAAAGGCTTTGAAGAAAAAGGTCATAAGGATCCAACAACTAGCTCATATGCCCATATTTCTTACACAAAATACGAATTGTCAAATTTCAGTGGCTCCTTTGTCCATGGACCATCAAAGCCTGATCTTTCTGGATGTGCCCTTCCCTGCAGACAACATCAAATGAACTGATTGGCATGTGCTCTGAGTGTGGGTTTTGTCTTTCATCGCTACCACATGTTACTTGTGGTTCTTAGTGCAAGAGAGAAGAACATAAAAATTGTAAAACAATCAACAATTATGGGAAGCAAAGCAACTTACCAGTGTATGAGCCCCTGATAGTGCCACTATATCTTTGTCAGACAACCCCATCCTATAAAATACGTCTTTTAGATGTGGCACACCTACCATCAATCACAAAAGAATCAGAGAAGCTCAACCTTTTACAAGCTATTTTAACAAACAATTAACAGATCTAAAAAAACAGAAGAATGACTCCTACAAACTATGAGCAAAAAGGTGAACCTCTAAGCTCGAAAAATGCTTTTACTTAGACAAGATCAATTACTTTTCAACATAAAAAACTTGAAGAGCAACATCATTAAAAGCTGAAATGACTACAGTCGTTATAAGGTGATGACGCTAAGTCAAAGCAGACTGATCATTGGAATTATGAACTTCTTTACCCGCTCATACTCGACATCTCCACTTCTAATCTTATCAACATAGCAGTAGGCTCTTTTGACATCTTCATATCCTCAACCCAACAACTAACAGAACAGCAATGCATTAAGACCTTCACTAGAGGATATTCTAAGGAGTCACTAAAATATTAACTTTTTGCACGCATGTGTCAATAGAAAGGAGTATGTGTATAGACTGACATGCACCTAGGTAACAGAACTTGTCAGTCAGGAGTGCAGCCACCTTCAACTTTTTCTTCTGATGAGAGCAACAACAGAGAACAAAAGCTCCATATTTTAGTTTGAGTTATTAGGATTAATTGTACACCACTCACAGACGTCCGTAACGAACTAAGCCATGTCATCCTTTCTAATCTTCTTATTTTGTAAACTTGTATTACCCCTTTAGAGCACTACCGTTCACCTAGGAACCCAACAGGACACTGATTCTTTACTTTGCCACTCCTCAACTAGAAACCCCAACAGGACACTAGTTCTTTACTTTGCTACTCCTCAACTAGAAACCCCAACAGGACACTAATCCCCAGCCTTGTCTGGTTCATCTCCCACTTAAAGCTTGGTTGTAGATTTTAATATGTTATATGCACTGAAGGTTTTAGGATAGCCAGCATGATTTATTAGTAATTAACAGATCCCTTCTCAATTGTCAAAATGTTTTTGAATGAGAATAACTTTGTTTTTATGTTGGACGTAATTGAGTATATTCTCTCTCCTAGTTGCTTCATGTCACCCTAGCTTTCACAACTTTTGTGTCTCCATGTCTGTATAAATGTCCTGCAAAACACTAGCGGTGATATGCATGCTAATTAGTAGGAATGCTGCCAACTTGGGAAAAAGATTTTGCAGGCCACTGATGACATCCCTCACGATAACATATCTAGAGAAGAAAATCAGTTCGTGAAACCTTGTTTAGCATCTGGCAACCGCCCTTCCTTTGTAGAAATTTTGGAATCCTATAGAAAAACAGAGGTATAAAAGCATTAGCATTTCATTATTAAGTGGTTGTCAACTAAGTAACAAAGGTCAAAAACATTGTTACCTTTCTACCAGGGACAAAATCAACAGTCGGACCACCAGTTACCTCAACTGCAACAACACCTGCAAGCTAAACATGGAATGGACTTTGATAACAGTTCAGCTCCCCTCAACTAATGTGCACATTAACAGATCTTAAGTAAAATATAGTACCAACAGTTGAAATACAACAGCATATGAGAAATCTCAGCTATTAGGAAAAGATCTAGGATCCCCTTTCTGGATAATATCATTGCTAAAAAGCACCCAGCTTGCACAAAGGAAAGGTGCATTTTCATCAATCCATATGAATTGACTTTCATGTGCCATGTCAGCAAGAAATCACCTGTTGGGTGTCAGTTATATGTTATAACCACTCAGTAAATTATTATGACCAACATTACGGGAAGCAACACAGTTAAACAGACTGCTTCACGTTTATTTTATTCATCCTTTCTCCACATATTGGATAGATCGAAGGGTAGGCAAGATATGTATCTCTTATAGCTTGGAGGGATTATTGCCTAACTAAGCAAGCCCCTTTAATCTAATTAACTGACTTTTGTAAAACGAAGAGAATTATCTAGAACCAAACTTTTCCAACAAATCTCATTTGATCTAAAACATACAAGGAAGAAGTACATTTTCCTCTCTATAATACTGATCTACAAAATAAACTATAGGAGAATCGCCTCACTCTTCATCAGATGAGCCACTCATTCACGAAAAGAGATGATCAAGTTGATGATCATCCTTTCTAAACCATATGAATACCACAAAAAGTTTCTAGAAATAGAACATCGTAGTCACCTGGTATAGATCTGCATATGTGATCTTTGGATGTTTAGACTTCACTGCTTCTGCAACGAAGAAACACAACATGTTAAAAAAAGGTAACAATAATGTCATTAACAATTTTAAGGAGAATCCTATACCAACTAGTGCTTTCTAGTGGACACTTACACAATTTCACATTCAAGTTTGCGATTACACAACACTCCATTTAAGGAATGGAAGGGGTCCATTTTTCATTGTTTATAGTAGTAGTTAAACTCAAAAAATCGACTGTTTTTCACTAGGTGACTTCTGAAGTACATTGCTTTATCCATGAGGCAATAAACCCCTAGCTTTCCATCAGTGCTTGTAAGGATGCCACGGCCCTCCAACTCTCGTCCCTTTCATCCTTTAAGCTCTAGATAATTGAGTGAAATAATTATACCTATTCAACGTCACTTCCCTTGTTACTTTTCCACCTAAATACGGAGTCTAATAGTCTGAATTTTGTGGCTATAATAGAAAGTAAACATCAACGCTTTTATTTGCAACACTCAATTCCTATGACAACTTCTCGCCTTGCTAAACTTTTTTGAATTAACAAATCTATAATTAAACTAGTTTAAGTGTAAATTCCACAAATCAAATAAGTAACTCTACTGGTACAAGTTATTCGCAATCATTTCCAAACGACCAGATAGATGAAATTGCAAAAATATACGACTAATATGAGTGATGAGACTACAAAACACAATTGAATAAAGCTGAACAATCGAAATCCAGTAGCTTTGAAGCAAAAAAATGTTACCACAAAAGTCAAGAGCGATTTTCAAGCCATTATTAGCACCATGAGTGAACTCTTCCTCGTTTCTGATGGAACCATTCGGTCCACCAGTCTTTGACTTAGAATCATATGTTCCTGCATCATGCCATCTACACAGAAACATAAATGAATAATTTAACTTACTGCTCCATCCCAGACATCATTTAACTTGGCATCAAAGTCAGAAAAAACGGGCTATAAATTATTTCATTAAGGTAAAAGTGGAATTTTAAAGTTAATTATAGAAATGTGACATTAAAAAGAAAAAGAGTGTCACGTATATATTATATGTGTAGAGAGAAATTACGCTAAGCGAAGCATGATAGGAGCACAGTTTTTGCTAGAGATGAGAGCGCGGAGGTCGCGACGAGCTTTCTCAATTTCTTTGATATACTCGGTGTCGACGATGGGCTTCGCCATTGGAGAACCGACGATGAACGTGAATGAGGTGAGGATAAGATTTTTTAGCAAAACTAGAAAATGGAAATACCGAGTTTGTATTTGAGGCTTTAATTGGTTGTTAGAACTTGGAGCTAAAAGAGGCGGGTCAATCAAGTTTAGCCCATTTGGCATTTGGAAAAAGTATCCTTTTTTCTTTTACTCCCCGTCTCAAATTATCTCTTACATGCTACTTAAAATTATTAATTAGGAGCAATTGTGAATATTTTACCTTATTTATGTGTTACATATAATCTCTCTTCATTTAATATTTACTCCATATGTATATCATCTCTCCATAAATAAGAAAAGAATAATAAATTTTATCTTAAACTTCTAAAATGATAAATAATTTGAGACGCATATGGTTAGAAAGCACAACAAAAATTTTGAGACAAGGAGGTATATGGAAAACTATGGACACATTATGTAACTAGTTGTTATTACAACCAAGGAACAAACAACATACCCACTGAAGGTAGAGTGTACGCAAACTTTACTAGGTAAAGATTTTAGTTGTCTCCATCCTTATCTACAATATTTATTTATCTTATTAAGTTTTTAGTCTTCATCATTTCTAACTCATAAAATAACCAGGGGCGAATTAGGGTGTTGGGTAGGGGTTTCAGAGAACCCATTAATTTTTATACGAATCCTGTATTTATAATGAAAATTCCAATAAATATATAAGAATTACAAGTGGGAAACGAATTAACGAAGTATGTTATTGGTCTAGTGGAAGAAAAGAAACCTATTAAGCTTTGTTGCTCGTGTTGTTTTTCAATCTTGTGGACTTGCTACTAGGAAGCTTTCTAACAAATTATATCCTTTCTTCCAATTCTTGATATGTTGCTCTGGGATTGGCTTTGTGGGCAATCTTCAATTATATTACTAGTAACTATAATGGCTTTATAGAGGTTAATATACTACCTACAAGTCTAGAATGCCTAGGATATTATGCATTACCATAAATTTAAACAGGCTAGAATGTGCTGAACGGCCCTAGATTTTGTTTGTTCTCTTCTTTTTTTTCAACTTCTTAAGAGAAAATTTTAGTCAAGAAATACAGATATAAGCAAAACAATTTAATCAAACAAGGTCGTTATGTACTTATGTACAAAACAATGGCACAGATTACTCCAGCGTAAGAACTGAAAAAGAAATATTTCTGTTCACTCAAACATCCATCATGAAAAGAAGAATCAAGAAAATCAAAAACAGTAAAAAGGAAAAGGTTTTCAGGCATGGAACGTGCAATTAGATCATGAAGCAGTTCGCCATTGCAGCTCAACTTGAAGGCGACCGTTCTTTGAATCAATGAGGTGGTACTTCTCGTTGATCCTTTTGTTGCTAACAACATCAGAAAGGTTTATATCAACATAACCCAATACCTCCTGCATTAGGAAGAAAGTAATATAAACAATTAAGTCACAGCTTCAATAATGCAGTCTCCATCATACTCCTTGAAAAACATAAAGAACTAACAAGTTGCAGAACCTCCTAACAAGCAAAATTAGAATTTTACATTATCTTGCAAGGTGATAAGAACACATGCGATTTCATTCTTACGGGCGTTACTAAAGAGTAAAACAGTAATAACAGATGTGGTTCACCTTTTGAAACATAAGTTAGATAAGATGCACCGTTGCAATTTCCAATTATGTGGTCTTGTTACTATTGACTGCTACACTTCAATATCATATTCTAAAAGGTCATCTCAAGTTTCCACTACCTGCACCACTCCTTTGTTCCGCTCTTAAGGCATAATAAAGCAGAAAATGCAACTTCTGTACCTTAGGATGCAATAGGCCAATCCTCGTAGAGGTGCTGAGAACTTCCATATGCAGCCTGTCATTCACAGGAGCCTCCTCCAACACAAAAGTAAACTCCTCTTCCCATCTTGGATCCCTGTTCTTCTTAACTTGCTGCAATCAAGTTGGATAAAATCACGTCTAATGAAATGTGAACAAGATTAGACATAATATAGACCAACACGGAAAATTTCTTCCATTGAAGTCAAAGTCAGACTAATGTTTTCCAATTTTCCCATGTTTGGTTGGTTCTCTAGAAAAACAAGTTCCATAAAAGTGAGGAAAATGACTTACATTCCATAAGTGACATTCCAAATTCATCGTCTTCTCCCTCCCACCCAACGCCCCCAACCCTTGATCATCCAACCCCCACTCAGTGTTTTGCTAGATTACATATAAATGTTTTTGGAATAATATTGTTTTGCTTACTTACCAAATACTAGAAATTAAGTAAGAAACCTACTTATTTTCCAAGAAAACATTTTCCAAAGTTTTTAAGTAAATGAACCTTCAGCAGTTTCTGTTGTGAGTCCTTCTCCATGTCTTATTTACCAAACACGTCAACTATTTTTATTATCAATTTCAACACTTCTATCCAACATGGAGATACTTACTTCTAAAATTAGCTTCAACGCTTAAATGTGCTTTTAACACTTGAAATTTATCAGTTGCTTTGAATCAACTAAGTCAAACGAACTCTTAGAAACTAAGCTAATCCAAGTTAATGATGAAGTACAAATGCCACCACTATCCCAGTTAGGTGGCATAACCTGATAAGAATAAAGGGAGAATTACTGTTTAGATAGGGTATCACATCAAAGTTATCAATTTGAGTTCTTTAGAAAGTGGTCAAGTTATCAAGTAATATGGAAAGGAGGGAGTGAATTCTAGAGAACATGGATATCCGGAGGCTAGAAAAAGGCCTAAACACTTGTGTGTCATATATATCCTACCAATTTCTATCATTACCAGCCAAGAAGAGAACAATGAAGGGCTAGAAAAAAGAGGCAACTTTGTACCTTGGTTTTTCTCTCCTCCCCTTTGAAAATAAGCCTGACATATGGATTAGTATGATGCTTTCCTTCAACATCTTGAGCTTCATGGACCATAATCATAAGGACGCCTCCCTCTGGTGGCGTTCCTTCTGGAACCTTGTGTGCATCAGACTCTTTGAACTCTTTCGGCAACTCATCCTCCTTAAATGGCTTGTAGGTTAATTCCACCATGATCTGACCACGGTCCTTATCATTTTGAGTATCATTCGAATCCATATTCTTTAGGAGATCCAGTGTCATAGTTTTCGATTCATCAGGGGTCAAATCTTTCAGTGGAATAACATTCATACCCATCTTCTCATGTTTGCCAATCTGAATAAAGAAGAGACTGAAGTTTGACATAGCATAAAGAAGGAAAAAATTAATGAATATGTGTATCAAAGAACTAGAAAAGTTACCTGCTCCCAATCATACACAGAGAGTTCCAATGCTTGTGATTCTGGATCTTTAACAACCATGCTAAATTCTTCATCCCACTCTGGATTTAAATTCTTATGCTTCACAGTGGTTTTCTTTGAAGGAAGTTTTGACTCAGTGAGCTTAACTTTTACGTAAGGATCAGATGCACCCAATATATCTTTCTTTCTCAGCTTCATTGCCCTTAGAATCTTCACATGCAGGATCCCGACAGGTCTTTTCATTGCTCTGTGTTCGGAAAGTGAAATAAAATGATTTAATTAATTGAAAGTGATTGCAAAACCTGAGACAGAGAATATGATAACAAAATCTAGAAGTAAAGAAGAAATACTTGGATGGATCCAAAATCTGCACGTCTAGAGTTTTAGGCCAAAGATACATGTTAGCAACCTGATCTTTAATGGTCTCCTGCGAAGAGAGTTCCCCAATATTAACATTAGATCTTTTTATCAGGGCTATAACAAAAGTGTTATTGCCTGCACATGCACTTAAAGCAGTTGCTTTGTGTCAATAAACTCAAATCTCTATACACAAAATTTGATAAGAAAAACCTAGTATTCTTAACCTTAAAAGCTAATCAACAGATATGCTTACAGTCTTCAGTAAAATAAAGGAAAGGTCTCAAAGGATCCAGGCTGTTTATTCCAAAATAGAGCAAATGAGAAGTATAAATTGTTTCAAAAAGAAAAAGAAGAGAATGAACATCAGAAACTATAGTACCTGGACAAACCTGTACAAGCCAGGAATAGACATAAGATCAGCCCCCAAAAGCTTCAAGCCAAAGTCAACATGTGGCTGAGAAACAATAAGAATCAATACGATGATGTTTTGGTTTCATTTTTGGTTTAAAGAAAACTAGAAAGAAGATGCAGAAACTTAACTATACATCATAGACTCCTTGTAAGATAGAACAAAGACTTCTCTTTGCCATTTGAACTGTAACTATGGCTTAAGCACAACCTTTGTGCTGACATTAATATACTGTTACCCTTCTCGAGAAATAAGAATCTACTAAGATGAACGTCAGCAAATGCAAATGCGCCTTAATAAATTGAAATGAGTCCACAAATTTATAATATCAACGCAAGACCAATGAGGCTGTAGGAATGTGCTACCATCTCTCATACATCTGCCTTGTTATGGAGCCATTTTGATACACTAACTTCTACCTAAGCAACCAATTCTTCTCCAGGAAGCATGGCTGCATGCAAAATTATTGTGGCAAGTGAAGACGCCAACCATGGTGTGGTAAATTATAGAGAGGCTATGTTAGCCAACTATATGAGTAGGGATGACCGAGGGATCGTGTGGATACTGGACTTCAGAAGGGCCATACAAGATTGGACTAGGGAGTGAGATGAGGCTGAGGAATTTCTCAGCAAATATATCAATAGGATAAGATTGCATGGCCAAGATGATATAGAGGGGGTCAAGGGGGATGTGGATCATGGTGACATCAGTTTAATTGGGGTCAATATTTTTGGTGTAAAGCAAGAACTCTTTTTTATTTTGCAAAAAGAAAAAAGAAGCATGGGACAGTTTAATAGATGATTGTACATGCCACCCATCCCCCACCCCTTTCTTGGTATAGTTAACCGCCACCTTCCATGTCAACAAATGACCAACCGGGCATTTTTTCCAATTTGTTCCTTTGGTGACACAAACTCTCAAGCTTATCGTGGGAGATGAAGGGTAGGGTTCTTACACTAGGCAATCCCTCCCTTATAAATGAATGGCCCATATCCATATATTATTCTTTTACCAGCTTCGTAACTATCAAATATGTTCTTGATAAAAAAAAAAGGAAGCATAACCATATGGTTACACGAGGAAACAAGACACAACAGTTCTGCTTTAAAAACTTCACTTTGTTTTTTTTTTCTTCCCAACACATAAACCTACTCTTATAAAAGTCCCAGATGCATAACCTACCTTTTCCATGAGGGACACATAGATATTGGCAAAACATGGAAAGCTTGGAACCAGAGGCTTCAGAGTAATACGTGGAGCTGCAAAAACCTGCAAGTCCACAACCTGAAATATCCACTCGAGCAATTAATTTTTGGCTTTTGCTGGCATTCTGCTGTCAAAATCTCGGCACAATCTAAAACATGTGGGAAAATGCAAAACCTGAACAGTTGCTTTCAATCCGAATGCTTTGATCGCAACAGTTACATTAGGATTTCCTGCCCACTTTACTGATGGTTCCATGATCAATTCTTTTTCGTCAGTAACATAGACCTTCATCCCTGCCAAATAGAAGCATAGGAACAACTTATTGATGAATTAAAGCAAAAATCGAACACAAAATATCTTATTTAAGCCATCATTATCAAGATGTAAAATCAGAAATCCATTGCATCCAGGTTTGACATACTCCACGAGTCCGAAAGCAGATGTCAAGGCAAAAGAAGATAAAGCATCAAAGATAACATGATCAGAGAAACAGATTAAATGTAGGAAATATTCTGAAAAACTCAGAGCAGAGGAAGAATATTTCATTTACCAGTTTAATAATGAAGACTAACACAAACATCATGAACCTTAATTAGATTTTCTAGAAGTCAGTAACTAGTCGCAAGCCTTGGATTGCTATATGTAAATTGATTTAAGTGTACTGAGGAATGCGTTCAATGAAAATAATCATGATGGAAATAACAAATTGAGGTCCTCCGAGTATATGATGCAGAGTGGATTAAATTGTTCATGTCAGGCAATTAAATCTAAGGACTAATAATGAATAAGAGGCATTTGACCAAAGAGATCTACAATGCTAGTGTGATAACTGAATCCAACTCAGTAAAACCATATCTCAGAGACTGACCAACATCAACTTCCAGAATCCTACTCCATATAATAGTCTATGTTAGAAAAAGCATGCAATTACACCTCCCAGAAACTTATGACATAGAGAGCATACACTACCATGTTAATTGAAGTTCATTTAAATGAGAAGATCATGGAATTTAAGGTGCACGAGATCAACAAATTTGTAATGTCAGTTTTTATTTTTAATAAGTAATTTTTTTATAGACTACAGTACAGAGAAAATTATCATATTCAGGTAGATTACATAATTGTTTTAAAAACTCTCAATCGAAGACAGGTAGCTAACAAGAAGCAAATTCTTCAAAAACAAACTCTTATATTCTCCTCTCCCCTCCAAGCTGCCCAAGGCCTTTGATGGTGAGTTTGTTATCCTTCTATTTAAGGTATCTGCTATATTAATCAAAATTTTATGGGACTTCCCGATGCCATCAATCTAAAGAATGGATCTTGGGCCTAACTCAACCCTAAAAGCTAGCTTGTAGGGTGAGGATTGTCCAAGTTCATATAAGGAGTCCATGTTCCCATTCCATATCCGATGTGTGACTTTTAACACTCCCCGCACGCTCAAACCTCGTTAAATGGAGCGTGGATAATTTAATTTGGGGACCCAACATCGGTGGACAAAGAATTGAAATGGGTCTGGCTCTGATACCATCTAAAGAATGGATCTTGGGCCTAACTCAACCCCAAAAGCTAGCTTGTAGGGTGAGGATTGTTCAAGTTCATTTAAGGAGTCCATGTTCCCATTCCATATCCGATGTGGGACTCTTAACAATCAATTTTATCCATGTCGTATATAAAGCAGTTATAAGTGTCAGAATGACAATAAGTGCTTGCTCAACTGCTTAAACCCCTTAAAATTAAAAATGAGCATGAATTTCAACAAATAAATGGATCAATAACAAAGTGAAACACATCTCAAAGAGAGAGAGAGCATATTCAGTTAATCAAATTCTTTCCAAAGACAAGTTTATGTCATTTTAGGCAAATCACAAGAAATGGTGTACTTTGTATCTTATGCTACGTATTATTTTTTTAAGAATCTCAGCAACATGTAAGAGAAAAAAAGAGCATGATCGCCATAGAAATGACTAACCCTGGAAAGTAGGAGGTAAGGACCCCAAAGTTAGTGTTTCAAATTCAACAGAATCAATTTTATACTTCGGTATTTGCTCAGCAACAATTGGTGCCGCAATATCTTTCGCAGTCCTGCATATTGCCTGTTTAAAAATAGTTGAGCACTAGTTAGTTTATTTCCCTTTACAAATATATAGAGGAGAGAGATAATCCAGAATGTTGTTCAGATATGAAAGTACCTTGTCCAAGTAAGGCCACATATACTCAATGAATTTGTTGAGCCAGTCCACCTTAAGATTAGCAAATATAAAGCAAATTAAAATATATCCACTGATAAGCTACTTTAATGCAGTTTAAAGGTCTCAATATTCATACACGGTCATAATCCGGACATTTGACCCAAAGAGGAATTTCAGACAGCAACTGCTGCAAGCTTTTAGTATCTCGTTCAACCAATGGACGTATAACAGGGTCCTGATAATTCACAAGAAACCCATTAGCTGTTCATCCACAAAAGGGATAAAATACAGATTGGGTACAATTAAAAAGAAATTAGCTGTTAGCAAACAGATGTAGAAAAAAATGAAATACAATGAAGAATGTGTGATACTGTCTGAATGAGACAGATGCAACCAAGTAAGTTGTGACCTTTTCTTTTTCTTTTTCTATCAGTAGGTAAGTTATGACATTTACAATTAATTTTTTAAGCATCACATTAAAATTTATAAATACGCCAGTTTGAATAAATTAAAATTCTGCAAGTTTGTGAGATTTTACAGCACAAGATTAGTAGTACTACTAATGAAATGGTAAATATTTTGAGACATAGCCGCCACGGGTTTGGATCATTTCACCTTGATGTGGTAAGGTTCTCCATGATTGTACAGTAAGCAAACAGTTCAAAAAGCATAAAACAAAGGCATGATTCCTCAACGAAGTGCTTATCAAAAAGGTGATGCTCGACTACATAAAGTCTTTTTGCCCTTTATAGCTTTCTAGCAGGATGTTTAGGGCGTTTTTAGGATTGTATATATGCACCACCCCTAAGTTCTTTTTTGATAAATGTCTTAGTTTTACCAAGTAGAGCTTATCGAGATAGACTCCCAACAAAATGAAAACAAGAGTTATTTTCTTCGTAATACTTTTCATCTATATCTTTCTATTTATCCTATCTAATTACTTTCTCCACTTTGATACTCTTTTGGTTGCTCTTTTTATCTTTCTTTTGATATTGAGATTGAAGGAGAGAGGGGGAGGGAGGCCAAAGGGTTCCTCTTCCAACCTCTTGAAACAGGTAAAACTCTTTATTACAGAATCTCAAAAATGGAAATAACTTGTATAAAAAGGAATAAAAGGATTACTCATTCATGTCTCACTCTACCAATGACATGACAGAGCAAATGACAGGTCATTGGTAGAGTCAAGAGTTGACCTGGTAATGCAGCTCTACCAATGACCTCGTGAAACTCGAGTTTTGTTTACAAAAACAAAACTCAAAAGTTTCTCTATCAAATAGAAGTCAATTTGTCTATAAACAACATGTTGAAATTACAAAATATTTAATAAAAATATACTTAATATTCATCAAAAAATAATCAAAGTTTAAAAACAATGGAATTGAAACTTTCTGTGAAGAGTATAACCTTTGCCAAGAGCCCAAAAGACTCCCTATTACAATTACGAAACCGAAAGACGTGATTTGGTAACTACCAACCATTGTCATGTCTTATCGGTACATGTCAAGTTTTGCGTCTTCCTTATTGAATTATGTGAATTTCTCTATATAAAAATGTAAAGAATTAACTCTGCGTGTGTGAGCTCGTTCACATTGCCGGTTCCAAGCCCGGATAAAGGAGGGGGGTTGCCGAGGGTCAATTGGAAATAGCATCTCTACCCCATAAAGGTAGGGGTAAGGTTGCGTACATCTTACCCTCCCTAGACCCACTTGTGGAATTACACTGGGTTAGATGTTATTCTTGTAAAAATGTAAAGAATTAGAGATTGGCACACTTGTATTTACTTAACTAATAATAATGTGTTCAAGACATCCCCTCATGTACAGACCTCTCTTTTCATGGGTCAAACATGTAATTGTGAAACATGAACCCAAGATCATGTCTACTCTAATACCATATTGAATTGTGTGATTGCCTCGTCTAAAAGCTTGAACTATTAAAGACGACAATTGCTTTCAAAAAAAAATTATGTCTTCTGCAAGCCTCTTCATGTGAAGGTTTGATCCTTCTTTTTTTTTAACAGTAAAAGGTTTGATCCTTTCATGGGTCAAACATGTGGGATCTTTCTTTTAAGAAGGATTGCAGTGAGGTTTGAACCTAAAACCTCTGCTTGCTCTAATAACACATTGGATCTGTGACACCTCACTTTTTTTAAACTAAAATCGTGTGACACCTCATTCAAAAATTTCATCCAAAAATACCATAATCGAGTGGATGAATCAAACAGCCAAGTAGTAGGTATCATACATATGAACTCAAACTTTGCGTATGAAATTTAGAATATATTAGTCGTTGACACTTGACCATTCCAGAATATTAATTTAGTTGTCACTTGATAATGAAGTATAATATTATATATGATTCCTGCATTGCTATATATTTTACATGGTACAAAAATGTTTATTCTAACTCGAGATTGGCCGACCAATCTAATAAGAAGGTCTCGAGACAAACATAAATAAGTCTGGTTTATCTGAGAGGCTAACTTTTAGGTTTCGCCTCTTTTTTTCAATAACTTTGGAAAACCCTATTTGTTTGGTTGTTATATCCGTGCAAACACTTGTTGGACACAAGGTTCACCTGCTATTTGACTGAAATCCATTTGAAACAAATTATGCATGCAGATATCTTTTACTTTACAAATCAGTTTTAAAAAAAAAGTCTATTTCTTTACAAATAAATAAGATATAAGTAGACAATGATCAATCCAGTAAAGCACAACTGCTGATGTCCGGTAAGCATAGAAGTTGGAATCTTTAGAATAAAAATAGATTTCCTATTTTAATCAATTTAAGCTTTTCTCACTTAATCTATAGTTAGATTAAATAGGTGTTACCAGATACATAGATATCTCACAAATTCTTCAAAAGGTTCTAGTTTGACGGCCACCTATTGTTTCTGAGTTTTAGGACTTCAATAGTAGAAAAAAGATGTCTAGAAGTGCTAAGTGGGCTGTCTAATAACCTAGTTTGGTGTACTGTAAAAGTTTCACTTCACAAAGACGCATATTTTAGATTTATAAATCTAGAGTTGTGAAAGGGACAATCTTACTTTTCTAAAAAAATGGAGATTTAGAATGCAACACGAACACTGACCTTAAATGTTCTTTTATAGAGGTCGGACATTGTTGTCTTTCTAGGAAATAGAGTAGTACAATTATGTCTAGACACAGATGATATATGCATTTATTACAATCATTACTGGGAATAGCAATGTGAACATTTTCATTGAGAAGCTAAAACTGATACATCTTTTTTCTACTATTAAGGGTGTGTTTGGTATGGAGGAAAACATTTTCCAATGTTTGGTTGCTCAAGATGTTTTGGATAAGAGAAAACAAGTTCATTAAAAATGAGGAAAATGACTTCCCTAATGGAAGTAGAAAAAAAAGTTCCGTAAGTGACATTCCAAGTTCATTGTCTCCTCCCTACCCACCCAACTCCCCCTACCCCGCTCCTTGACCATCCTACCCCCCGCCACCCCCGAACCCCCATTCCCCACCCCAAGCCACCCCCATTGTGTTTTGTTAGATTACATATAAATGCTATTGGAATAGTAGCTTTTTGCTTGGAAAAGATTTTCCATAGAAAACATTTTCCTTCATACCACACACCCTAAAGACCTAAAATTCAGAAACAATAGGTTACCCCCTGCATTTCCAATTTAGCAAGGACCATACATAGTGCACTTTTTGCTGAACCAAATAATTGAAACTTGTGTAAATGGGTTGCCTCCATTACATCAGTCAACTGTGGTTGACTTCGCCAATTATACTATAGTCCAAGCCCTACAACAGCAGAAAATTATGTGCAACTATTCCTATCAGCATACTACAAACAACAACAACAACATACCCAATGTAATCCCATAAAGTCGAGTCCGGGGAGGGCATTATGTACGCAGACCTTAACTCCACCTTTGATTCCTATTATCAGCATACTATTTCCAATTAATCAAATACATCTCCTAATTAAATACCCAATAACATCAATTTTCCTCACCCTAAGTTTTCCTTCAAACTATAAAACAATATACATTTTACTTCCCTCGTTTTCCAATCGACACAGTAAATAGTAAGGGAAAACACACACAACACAGTAAAATAGAGAAATTACTAATACAAATACAGCATATAATAGAGCAAAGAAAGCAACACCTTAACATCACATGGCTGGAAATAGATGAACAAATAATATCCAATCGTCAAGCCAAACGAAACCCCAACTCCAAATCCACAAAACCCCAAAATAGTACTCACAAAACCCATCTCCACAAAACTCTACTACTCTTCACTCTAACTCAAGAAACACACACACACACACACATTTGTGAATCTGATGGTCCTTTTTACCATATATACCAACGCCATTATGATCAGGACAAATTAATTTCACATTCGAATAGAGGTAAATGACAAATATGTCCTCGAGGGGTTTAGTTCAGTACCTTGGAAAATGTGTCCTTTGAAGTCTTTTCACGTAGCGGAGAGGACGCTCCGAGTTAAACGAATAGTGTCCAAATTAATTGACTCATTAGAAAAGCACTTGAAAGTTGAAACGCACACCACACACATTTTTTTATTTCTTTTTAAACTTTTGGGTTGCCGACGGTGGGTCCCACGAAATAAATTTCATTACTAGGGTCAATATGGTTGGCCACAAAATATACTACTTTAATACGAAATTTAGGATAGAGTATACAGTAAGCATTTAGGATAAAATAACATTTTTAGTCCTTGTGTTAATACGAAATTTCTATTTTAATCCTTGTATTATTCAATGTTCTCATTTTAACCTTCAATTAAATAAGCTGTGTAATTTTAGTCCTAAACTAAGGAATGTTTAACTGAATTAACTTCAAGTGAGGGTGATCTTGTCATTTTCACCACCCAAAGAGAAAAATAGGTTGCTTCTTCATCACTTTGATTTTGAAATAGTTAGTATTTGGAGGATCGGAGCAAGCAAATTCTCGCTTCAATTGAGGATTTACTTCCAAGAAGTTGGTGGAGGGTGAGGATGGAACGTCCGACTTGTTGATCTACTTGTTTTATTCACATTGTACTTCTATTTCACATATTTTTGCCTTGAGTTTGTTCTTTATTTAGTATTTTCAAATCACTTTGAAATGCCACATTTCCTATCGAGTTTGTCTACATCTGAAATCTCTTTTTCGTTATTAATCACTTTTACAATTCATCTTTTATCTTACGTAATTGATATTCAAATTTTATCTATTAAATATTGATGCCATTTGTTATGAACATAAAACAGGTAGATGGATATTAAATACGGAGAAAACATGGAAGGGAATGCATTCTTATACTATTTTTGGGTACCAATATTCTTGATCAAGCTAGTTAGGTTGTCCATACTTTTGTATTTCAAAGGTAATATTTGCGTACACTCTACTCTCTCATACCCCACATTATGGGATTTCACTGGATATATTGTTGTTGTTGTTGTTGTTGTTGTATTTGAGTAAAAATCAAAGCTATCTAATATGTGTTTTTGAAAAACGTTAGGGGTATCTCAATTTCTAACTCATCTATTAAGCTTTACTTTAATAATGTCACGACCCCAAATAACTAAGTCGTGCGGGCACCTACCATTTACACATCGGTAGGCGAACCCTTCCCTTAATCACTAATTCATTAATAATAAAGTAAAAAGAGCAAGTTAAATATAAGTCTAAATCGTAAGTAACATAAATGTATGGAATGTGGAATACAACAACTACCCAAAGAATCTAGTCTGAATAGATAGTACAAGAACTTCTAATTATACAACTGCAATAAAAGTTACAACCACTCCTAAAAACAACTTATGTTTAGAATGAGAATTTAACAAAATGTAAAGATGAACTCCATGAGATCTTGGATGGCTAATCGAACCCCACTCATGTTCCTGCAACAACTCTACACCCAAAAAGGGTGTAGCAAGAGTAGTATCAATACAAACAATATGTACTAGTAGGTATCATAGGCTGACAACGGTTAGCTAACATATATATAAGAGAGAAACTGGAGAATAGACATGCTCGCAATCAAATATAAGTAATATCACAATCCAAGAATAAGCAGCCCAAGTATAGAGAATCCAGTCAAAATCAAAGAGATACAAAGATGAAGTAATTACTAAGCACACCCATGTAAGACTTGCAGTAAGGTGATTTACACTAAATCTCAGTAGTCTACATTCATAGCCTATGCGGAATCTATAGTCCTCGAATCCATCAGGTGTCTAGATAAGAGGCTAACAAACATACATCATCTCAAATGAATCAACAACCAAGAAAACAATTATGAAACACATCATGCGGTACAATGAATATAACAACCACAATCAGAGATATGAGTGGATGTAATACGAATGTATATGCGATGCAATTAGGGGTGAGCGGGTCCGGATACCGTAATATTTTTAAACTATTCGGACCCTACCCAATAAAAGATCGGTTCCTAAATTTACTACTCGGAACCTAACCGTAGCAATCATTACCCGGAACCTACCCGGACCCTACGGGTCCGAGTAGGTTCCCGGGTACCCTGTAAATAAAAAACACAAATTAAACAACAATTTTTAAGCCTATGAGAATAAAAAAGAATTTTAAAATAATTTCATCAAGTAATTTTTTAGCCTGCAATCGGAGTTTTTGGGTCCGGGTAGGTTCCGGGTACCCTGTAAATAAAAAACACAAATTAAGCAACAATTTTTAAGCCTATGAGAATAAAAAAGAATTTTAAAATAATTTCATCAAGTAATTTTTTAGCCTGCAATCGGAGTTTTTAGTACCCTTATAAGAAGTTTTAGAAAACTTATTCATTGTAGAAAAGCTAATTCTGTAACCAAAACCTAAAATTGCAAACCAAATTTGACACTCAATTAATTGAACGTGTTGATTTCAAAATAAATTTGAAAATATCTGAATTAAACTTATTTTCGTGTTCATAAGCTCTTCGATACAAAGGAAAAGCTTTATTATACTAGTAAATTCCTAAATTTCATCTTCACAACTACAAAAATATACACACATTTTAAAAATAGATTTACATTTCAAATAAAAAAGTAATACAAATTGAAGATGAGTATCGCCTGAAATAGAACATAAGCATATGATATTAAAAAGAAATTGAAGAGTTAGATATGAACTCATATGCATTTTAGGAATAACGTGAACACAACCAAGGGAGAGAAAGAGGCAAATGTGAAGCTTTAATGACGACAACGATGAAAGTACCTGAGAGAAAGCTTCAACAACGACGACGATGAAGCTCGGTGGTGTAGCTAAAATGTCATTGTTATTGAGAGAGTTTTGGGTGTTTTCTCTTAGGGCACAAAGAACATTCTAGAATAAAGGGGTGAAAAAGCTAAAATATTTACGTCTTGGGGTGGGGAAAATCAATGTGCAGGCGTGCAACAAACAATTTTGGAGAAAGTTAAAAGTGGTCCAAATGTTTCTAAAAAAAGTAAAAATATTTAATATTTTATAGGTTCTGGGTATCGGTTCCGGGTCCGGGTACCATGTCCCTATTTGCCGAAACCGGAATCGGACCCGACATTGATCGGTTCCTAATTTTACTACCCGGACCCTACCCGTTATTATAATATATCTACCCGGAACCTATTCGTTAGTGTCGGTTCCGGTCGGGTATCTGGGTACCCTGTACCCGTGCTCACCCTAGATGCAATGCAATGCACTAGTCAATTGTCTCATATCGTACACACATGCTCCGGGCGGAATATCTCTCATACTCCTGGCAGTCATGACACGTGGAGGACCTGCAAAGTCCATCTATCACTCTCACGACCCCGACAAAGACCTCGGGCACCAAACACTCTCACGATTCTAGTAAAGACCTCGGGCATCGGACACTCATCTCTCTTTTAGCTCTTCAACAAAGACCTCGAAGGTTACGTTACACTCTCTCACTTATCATCATTTTCACCCACAGTTCATAACAAATCATCATACAAAATAAGATTGTATTCCATACATGATATCAATTACACGTGTCATAAAGTACAGTTCACAATTTCAAGTCATTTTCATTATCCTTCCATTTCCGATGATAAATGAGATATCAAGAGAGAGATTAATGCAAATACAAGTCACAAATATAGCAATATCAAATATGTTCAAAGAATCACAGATGTTTCCTTCATATTGTCATCATCAACGCCAATCACATATAATATCAATATATCATGGAATTAAGGATGAATGCAATGCAAAATAACAATATCAAGTGAGTCATATCAATCCCAGTCGTGCCACACATAGACACATATCACAATATAAATATCAAGTCAAATCATTTCCTTTATCCATGATAATGTCAAGATAAGCGAGATACAACTATATCACAATCACAATCTGGCAACTAAGTGCAAATCCAATGTCAACACTAGACATTCAAGCCACTAAATCACAAGAGACAATAAGTCCACAAATCAGTCAACAATACCAAAATTAAGTAATCCATCCCAACTTCACGGTCGCGTGGTCTCCCCCAAGCCCGTGTCCATGCGACCGCATCCAACGTCATTGCGATCGTGAGAGCCTGATTTCATCAAGGCTCGCGATCATGCTCCCTCCCTCGCGAAGAAAGAAACCAGAACAATTGAAACCACATTTTTTGTTTTCTTTTCAACTTCGACTCGACCCTCGGAACTCATTCGAAAGTCAAATAACACAAACCAAATATGCATTCACACGTAAAACACATACTACATACTCACTCATTGTATCAGAATTTCCATCGGAGGTCTATTTCATCGAGTCAACCCTCAACGGTCAAAAACTAACTTTTTAATCCAATACCAAAAATATTTTTGAGTGTATCGGGAACCGAACCAACCACCCCACCAAGTCATAAATGATCATCCGGACCTCATGAAATCGACGGAATTCTGAAAAGATCAATTTACACAAAAGTCAACTATCAATCAAACGATCACACTTAAAATTGTTCTAACTTCTCAACTTACTTTAGGATCGTCCGATAACTTTGGAAATCGAGACATGGGGGTAAAATAGTCAAAACACACGTAACGACCAAATGGGTCGTTACAAATAAATACTGGCTGTTTCTGGATGTGAAGTTTTGGCAAAGGAATGCTCTCCATCATGATCAATTGGTCGCAATGAATAAGGAATGTGGTGGTGAGAAGGGAAGCTTCAGTTATAGTTGCAGACAGTATGAGTCTTTTATTTTTATTCTTATTTGTGTTTGCTTCTTCAAACTCCTAAATATGATGGTATGAGGTGGACATTTTAGTAATTACGGAAATAAAAGTTAATGTATGCTAGACAAATGGACTAAAATCACACATGTTGTATAATTAAAGGTTAAATGTCTTACCTCGAGTAATATAAGGATCAAAAGCACAATAAAGTAATAATTTGGGGATCAAAAATGTTATTATCCCAAACAATTTATTTGTAAAATAATCTTCTCGTGTTAATGCATTATTGGCTTATCGCATTAAAATAGTTTTGAATAGTTGATACAGTATATTCACGATATTAAATTTAATATTCATATATTTAAAAATTTACATACTACTTCATATTCGAGACAAATTTTTGCATATGCTAACATAGTATTTAGTTGGCTTGATAAGAAAAAATAACCATGCCGCATAATTTACAACCGTCTTGTTAATGTAATTAAACATAATATATGACATGTCTTGTAAATAAAACATATATTATCGTATTGTCTTAGGGCAACTTTTTTTCAGTCAGCTTTTCATAATATTGTATCAGGTATTTTCTTTTATATATAATGTTTTAAAGAATTTGTTCTTGTGCCTAGGGTCTACCGGAAACAGTCTCTCAACCTCATAAGATAGGGATAAGGTCTACATACATTTTACCTTCCGTATATTTTATTATGTGAAATTTCACTAAATATGTTGTTGTTGTGTGTCCACTAGACTCAACGCGTGAGTTTCAAGCGCTTTTGATGTGTCAAGTTGAATGAATAGAAATAATAAAGTATAATTTCTTTCTTTTTTCCTTTATTTCCAGGTAAGCAAAAAGGTTCGGAGATTATTTTGTCAATCAACTTGCTTTGTTTATATCTAGATAATTTTGCACGGTCTTGGAAGAAAAGGGTGAAAAAGGCGCAACTTTAATTTTTTTTATTTTGTTGTATTGCTCCCTCCGTCTCAATTTATATGATGTAATTTGACTCGTCACAAAATTTAAGAAATAAAAGAAGACTTTTGAATCTTGTAGTCTAAAACAAGCTAAATATATTTGTGTGGTTATAAATCATCTCGTTAAGTGTAAAAAATAAAATTTAAAGTTAAATTATTGTTAAATAAAATAATATGTCATTTTTTTTAACTGACTAAAAAGAAATATGTATCTTATAAATTGAGACAGAGCGAGTAATATTAAAATGAGATATCTATAAGATTTGGAGGTGATTCGTCCTTTTCAGTTTCTTCAAAGTATTGTTTCAGATGGTTTTTTTCTTTCAGTTTCACTCCTCGACCATATATTTATATTTTCCCCTGCAATAATTTTCTTTGCATATTTTAAGAGGTTCAGTCACAACAAACTTTTTTGCCTTTCGTATTCTCTTGGAGAATCCAATCCAAATTGAAAGAATTTCTTCCAAAACATTCAGTTAATAAACAAAAAAAAATGTTCAAGACAAATCAATCAAAATAAAACCATTTACTCGTGCACCTATGCAACCATGAACTATAGCTGAGTCCAAAATTCTTTAATCTTGCAAATTTTGGTGTTGATACATCTAATTGATCCAATTTGTGAGGGAGGTAACGATGAAGAAGAGAATGTTAGTAAAATACGGGAGT
This sequence comes from Anisodus acutangulus, assembly GCA_029783415.1. Taxonomy (NCBI): domain Eukaryota; kingdom Viridiplantae; phylum Streptophyta; class Magnoliopsida; order Solanales; family Solanaceae; genus Anisodus; species Anisodus acutangulus. Next base: position 63,025,731 of record CM056489.1, on the reverse strand, counting down.
AATATTGGTAAGAACAAATAAAACAGTAAATAACAACTTATCGAATTACAACTGTGTCGTAGCAAGCCATTGTCTTGAAAGTGATTTCGGACCGACTCCGGTGCAAATCGTTTAGACCGGTCACTCCTCAAGGTTTCACAACACTTCTGAACACTTACACTAGTGGCTGAAAGTTTGGAGTTTGCACAAAGTGTTTTGCCCAGAAAACAGAAGGAATGAAATAGCTTTGAAGAAGATGATATATTTTTTTGTGTGTCAACAATAGAGATTTCTACCTATATATATAGGTAGATGTCAAGGTCTCGGTAGTAGATATTGGAATCTGAAACGTTTCTAACCTTCAGAGAATAATAAATGACATTTACAACGTCTCATAACGTTCAGGAAATTAAGATCGCTATTAACTCAGAGTATTTATGGATAATATACCGTTGCAACAACTAAAGCTTTGACCTGTTTCGGAACAAATATTTTTAGAAGGATAAGTCTTGATCGGACTCGTAACAACAGTTCCAATGGTATAAGTCATGACCGGTAACAACTAATTCTGGGTGTATGAGACCTACGTTCGGAAAAGGGAATGAACTTGGACACTAGTCTGGTAAGTATGTATTTAGACAATTTCGGGTAAGCTCAAAAATAGCAAAAATATTTTTTTGCAAAATCATAATTGAATTAGACATCACGTATGCCTCGCACGCATGAGGGAGGGGGGAAATCGACCCGTTTTACCTACGAAGCGCAACTCTCATGTGCGCGAGGCCCCTCTCTTATTCTAGCCCATGTATCAACCCAACAATGCCCATTTTCAATATAATATGGAAGAAATGATTTTCCACCACTAATGTGGTACAAAGAGCATTTCACAAGAGTAAAAAAAAAGATAATGAAAAAGTGACCTTCAAAGATTCTTTGACTTTGCATTACTTGAAATAAAAGAGTAATGTAAATAGATGTATAACTCTAACAATCCCCACTAATGCAGAGGTGAAGAATATGAATGAATTATGGACAAAAGGAAGGAACATGTACTTAAGTGTTAATATCTTTCGATTTGAATTAACACGTAGTGGAATGAGGCAACAACTAATATCCGAAAAGTAAAGTACTCTTGAATTGATTGGACATAAGTTGAGTCCCCCACAACACATGTTACATTCTTTAATTTATGCAAACTTTGCAATACTAACAAAGTGCGTTTATGATCATGCACACACAATTTGGGTCTAATGAGCACTTTAGAAAGATAGCACAAGTCTTTTATAAAAGGCGACCACACATTTAAACTCACGCAGGTGATTCCATCAAGTATATCTCATAGACCACGTTAAGATTATGAAATTATTTTGAGCAAATAAGTTCAACCTTATAAACACTAACACACATTATAGGGATAGAAAATGTAGTATATATTGATGGCTTATATGACTTTGTTTGACCACAAACGGGTATCCATCATATTACCTTAATCCATAAACTTTAGCCCCATCCCTCTCGACGTTTCAAGTATCATCTTCCTTGTTAAAACATTGATTAAAGGATCCGCCAAATTCCTTTCTGACCTTACACATTTCAAGGAAATAATACAATTCTTCAACATTTGTTTAACCACACCCTGTCTAATACAAATATGTCTCTTTTTCCCCGTTGTACACACTATTCTTTGCAATTCCAACTGATGACTATGAATCACAATGTAAAAAGACTGGTGAAGCCTGTCTTTCCCACAATGGCACATCTGCCAAAAGGTTTCTCAATCACTAAGCTTCTTGCCCTGCCAACTCAAGAGCAATAAACTCAGATTCCATAGTAGAACGTGCTATACAAGTTTGTTTGGAAGACTTCTATGAAATAACACATGCACCCAAAGTAAGCACATAGCCACCGGTGGAGCTAACTTCATCATTGTCAGTTACCCGATTTGCATCACAAAAATCTTCTAATACAACAGAAAATTTATTAAAATGCAAACATCAATCCATAGTATCTCTTAAGTACCTTAACAAACGATGAAGAGCATTCCAATGTTCAGTACTGTAACTATGTGTATATCTACTTAGTCTACTAACAATATAAGCAATATCAGGCCGAGTATAGTTCATGAGAAACATTACACTCCTAATTATTTTAGCATATTTAGTTTGAGAAAAAACTTGATTCTTTCTCAAGTGTATGCTAGGGTCATAAGGAGTTCTCATTGGAGCAACGTCAAAACAATCAAACTTTTTCAACATCTTTTCAATGTAATGAGACTGACACAAGAAAAAACCATTAACAATTCTTTTCATTTTAATTCCTAAAGCCACATCTGCTTCTCCGAGGTCCTTTATTTCAAATTTAGAAGATAAAAAATTCTTAATCTCATTTACAACATTCACATTAGGACCAAATATTAACATGTCAGCCACATATAAATATATAATCACACAACTTGATCCTATCATTTTAGAATAAATACAGGTATCTAAAGCATTAACAACAAAATAATCATCCATTAATGTGTTGTTAATTTTTTCATACCATTACTTAGATGCATGTTTTAAATCATACAAGGACTTCCTCGACTTACATACTTTATCTTCCTGTCATGGGATCATGAAACCCTCGTGTTGAGCCATATAGATCTTTTCTTCTAGATCACCATTTAGAAAAGTCATTTTAACATCCATTCGGTGTACCACTAAACTATGAATAGCGGTTAAGGCAACAAGAGTTTCAATGGTCGTTATTTTAGTCACAAGAGAATAAGTATCAAAGTAATCAACACCTTTCTTTTGGTTAAAATCTCTAATCACAAGTCTAGCCTTATATTTATCAGTTGTACCATCAAATCTCAAATTTTTCTTAAATATCCACTTACTACTTATGGGTTTAGAACCTTTAGGTAAATCATGCAAGTCCCAAGTATGATTAGAAACTATAGAATCTGTTCACTTTTAATTACGTTTTCCAAAACACGACATTTATTGACCTCATTGTTTCATCATAAGTATTTGAGTATTCTTCCATTAAGTAAATAGACACTAATTCATCATTTAAGACATCAATGTCACAATTCTCAGTAAAAAACGCAATGATAAAATCAGGACCATAGCTAGTCTCAATTCTACGTCTTTTACTCCTTCTAGGTTCAATTTCATGTTCATTATTAACAACATTAGAAGAAGGCACAAGATGAGAATTAACAGGCATAGATGCAGAAGCATTATTTTGCATATCACTAGACACATCATTTTTCTGCTAAAAAAATTATGCATCTCTAGATTCACAAATAGAATAATAATTCAAATACATAAATCTATAAGCAACACTATTTTGAGCATAATAAATAAAGACAGTGTCAAAAGTCTTAGATCCCACATTTATCCGTTTGAAATTAAGTAGACCAACCTTAGTCAAACACCCCTACACTTTCAGAAATTTCAAATTAGGGGGGGGGGGACCCTTTCCACATTTCATATGAAATTTTATCTAACTTCTTATGAGGAACTCTATTAAGAATATGATATGCAGACAAAATAGCTTTATCCCACGTGTTGTCAGATATACCTGAACTTAACAACATATAGTTCATCATTTCCTTAAGGGTTCTATTTTTATGTTTAGCTACATCATTTTGTTGACGAGTATAGAAAGCATTAACCTCATGTATTATACCATTTTTCTCACAAAAGGTCTCTAGAGTATTAGTACTATATTCACCGCCCCTATTAGATCTAAGTCTCTTGATTTTCTTGTCTAATTGATTTTCTACTTTTGCTTTGAATTTCAAAAACATGCTTTCAACCTTATCTTTAAACTTAAGAAGATATACCTTAGTGTATCTAGAGAAGTCATTAACAAAAGTGATGTAATACTTATTTCCACCTTTACTAACAGTGTTCTTGAAATCAGCTAAGTCTGAATGTACTAGTTCAAGCAATTTTGTTTTTCTACTAGTAACAGTTTTAAATAGTTTCTTATCATGCTTTGCTTCTACAGACATTGAACACTTAGAAAATTCATCAAATTTTATCGCAAGAATTAATTCCATTTTCTAAGTCTTTTAACAAAAGCAATATTAACATGACCTAGTCTACCATGCCACAAATCAACAGACCCGACAATATAAGAATAACTGAAAATATTATTATTGATAGTCTCTTGAATAATATTCAATACAAATAACCCTCCACTAAGATAACCCTTCCCAATAAAGTCTTCTCCACAAGAAATAATAATTTTATCAGCTTCAAAAACAAGTTTAAGGCATGCTTTGTTGAGAAGTGCTCCAGAAACTAAGTTTCTACGAAGGGAGGGTACATACAGAACATTGTTCAAGGCTAAATTTTTTCCAGAAGTTAACTTAAGAAGTATTTTTCCTTTACACATAACTCCAACAATAATGAAGTGTAGACGCACTCTCCATCAGTAAACTCTTCAAAGTTATGGAACAACTCCTTATTGGCGCATAGATGCCTCGAAGCAACTGTGTACAGTACGCAATCTGCATTGTTAGCCACCAGATTCGCCTCTACGACTACCACAACAATTACTTCATTTCCGATAGCAAAATTAGCTCGGGCAACACCTTGTCCTCTCTGTTTTGAGTTTTGTCCTTATCTTTAACTGTACTGGGCAGCCATGTGTACGAATTTTCCGCAAACAAAACAATGTCCCTTTGACTTTTGAATTAGACTCTCCGGCTGTTGAAGTGGTTCGTATTCTTTCCATTTCTTTTTTTTGGAACTTTTTTCTATTTGCCTTTGAACATGTCTTTCACAACAATAACAAAAGTTTCCACAAGGTTAACATTAGTAGAATTAAGAGAAAGAATCTTCATCTTATATTTGAGACGGTTTGCCTCCTCGATCCTCATGTGACTGATTAGCTCCTGAAGAGTCAAGTTTTTTTCTCTTATGCTTCAGTTGGTTCTGGCAATCACTCCATGACGGTGAAATTTTTTCAAGCATAACATTAGCCTGAAATATCTCACACATCTTCATGCCCTCGGTAAGAACATCAACAATCAAGTTCTCGTACTCGTGAACCTATTTAATGATTGGTTTATTGTCAACCATTGAGAACTTAATCTATTGGCCAACAACATACTTCTTCTTCTTTCCTGCATCATCAACATCATATTTCTTTTCCAAACTATCATAAATGTCCTTAGCAGATTTATTAGTAACAAATAAATCAAATAGAGGATTAGTCATATGATTTAGCAAATGTCCTCTAACAATTTTATTATCCTTTTCAAATTTGTTTTTAGTAGCATCATCAAGAACCACAGTAGCAGTTGCACTACCGATGGTGTTAGAAACATTATTAGCAACATTTGGTTCGTCAAACAAAACATAATCAACTTCTAATTATTCAAAGACAATTAAAAGCTTTTGAGACCAACATTTAAATTTATTTCCGTCCAAAGGCTCAAATTTTCATAAATCTGGAAGAGTTTTGTTCAAAGAAACAACTATCTTATCAATATGTATAAAATCACTTTCAAATTGTTAGTAAAACACAGGAACAATATTGATAAGAACAAATAAAACAGTAAAGAACAACTTATCGAATCACAGTTGTGTCGTGGCAAGCCACTGTCTTGAAAGCGATTTCGGACCGACTCCGCTGCAAATCGTTTAGCCCTGTCGCTACTCAAGGTTTCATAACACTTCTGAACACTTGCACTAGTGGCGGGAAAGTTGGAGTTTGCACAAAGTATTTTTCCAAAAAAAACAGAAGGAAGAAAATAACTTTGAAGAAGATGATATATTTTTCTGTGTCAACAATAGAGATTTATACTTCTATATATAGGTAGATGTCAAGGTCTCGGTAGTAGATATTGGAATCTGAAACGTCTCTAACGTTCAGAGAATAATAAATGATATCTGCAACGTCTCATAACGTTCAGAAAATTAAGATCATCATTAAATCAGTGTATTTATGGACAATAGACCGCTGCAATAATTAATAAGCTTTGACGGGTTCCGAAATAAATAATTTCGGAAGAATAAGTCTTGACCGGACTCGTAACAACAGTTTCAGTGGTATAAGCCATGACCGGTAACAGCTAATTCCGGGTGTATGAGACCTATGCTCAGACGAAGGAATGAACTTGAACACTAGTCTGGTAAGTATGTATTTGGACAATTTCGGATAAGCTCAAAAATAATATTTTGCAAAATCGAAAGTGAATTAGATCTCACATATACTTCGCGCGCAGGGGCAAATCAATCCGCTTTGCCTATGAAGCCCAAATCTTATGTGTGCGAGGCCTCTCTCTTGTTCTAGCCCATTACCAACTCAGCACATTTCAATATAAGGTGGGAAAAAGGACTTTTCACCATCAATGTGGTGAAAAGAGCATTTCACAAGAGTAAAAAAGAGTTAATGAAAAAGAGATCCTCAAATATTTTTTGACTTTGCATTACTTGGAATAAAAGAGTAAGGTAAATAGATGTATAATTCCAACAAAGAACACGATATAGAGAGAAGAAAATGACCCATGACGAGCTTTGAAATACCAACAATCAAGATACTATTATTTTAGAGATGGAGAAAATGAATTTTGGGGTTATGACTTTATTTACACGCTGGAAAAGATAAAATACGATAGATATGATTGTTTATCGTTATAATATTGACTCAACATCTTTAAATATTAGTAGCAAGTTATATAAATAATTCTTTAAGTTGCCACTAATAATTAGCCGAACACTTTAATTTAGCAAAAGACTGAATATACATTTTTCTTGACGTAAATCTATCTCGTGGACATCTCAATTTGACATTGACATGCGACATACATAAAACACACTTATTGCCTACTTGTCAAACGAAGTGATGAAATATTGATACGTTTAATTTTGAATTAAAAATCGAGACATATAATTAAATAAACTACTTTATTTTGTTTAAAATAATCCTCACCATGCCACTTAATATTGTACAAGATTTTATTTTTTAATTATTATTTATCTTTCCATTCTAAACATGTGATTTTACCCCTTTCTAAACTCATAATGTCGAGATCCAATATTTGATCTATAAATAATAATTGATTGCCTTATAAGACGAGCACTTCACAATGTAATTATTTCCGCATATCCGTTCGTCTCTCTCCTCCCTCCATTTTATTTTCTTCCTATCCCTCTTGATTTGCAAATTTTTATAATTATTGTTATTACTTTAGTGAACATCGACATATCGACCATAGCACCCAAGTAATATTCCGTCAGGAATGATTAAGGAAAATTATAAAAGTAAATTTTATATTTTTAATATTTGTGAGCATGTTAAACCGAGTAGCTTTTTGATGGATGTTGAAATAGTGGTGTTGTGTGGTTCAAATTGGTGAATGGTAGATTTTCCAACAAAAAGGGGCGATAGAAGCACGGTGAAAGCGTGGACTCATATAAAATATTTCACCTACTTATTAAAAAATAAAATTATTTACAATAATCAAATGCTTAAATGTAAGTGTAACTCACACATATGTCACACGATCAAAGAAGTCTAATTAGTCATTTGATAAATTGAAGTGTTCAATTAATAGTTAGTGGTAATTTAAAAAAAAAACTATCTATATGTTTCGAATTAAAATTTATTCGCATGCTCATATTAAACGCAATACCACAGAAGATGTTATGTATCCAAAAGATACTTACGATGAGATCAAATGTCTAAATACTCATTGTGTAAATATGAGCATTTAACTACTTAAAATAGCTTCCCATAAGGATTCATATGCAACTTGCAAACACATATTGAATTAAAACAAGTTTAAAACCTTTGAATATAGGCAGATATACTGACAAATATTTAAAGAAAATAACTTTTTACTATTTTATTGAAAAATAAAAAGGAAATAAAATCACAAAAATAAGAAATAATTAGTGCAAAGGTGAAAAACATCTATTTATCCAATTATACATATATTCCAATAATTGTTGGGATTAATAGTAACTCATAAGTCTGAATATGAATTGCGGAAGAGATCAAAATAAAATCTCACTAAAATAGTACTAAGGTGAAAGTTATTTGACGTAAAATATATTCGTGTAAAGCATTAACACAGAGTCTAGGCCCTAGGGTAACAAAAAGTGCTAAGTTTAAGGAGCTAAATCAAAAAGATATTTTACTGTATTAGATTTTATTAAAAATATAATATATTTTTTCCTTTTATAAACTAAATAAAAAAACCGAATAGCAACTAGCCAGACATTAGATTACTAGTCAGAAGGAGGCTACACATAAAGAACACAAAAAATAGAGGGGCGGAAAAAGTAAAAGAAAAAGTTGGAACTATAAAAGGCACCAAAAACATTTATTTTTTTAAAGCATCTTATTGATTTATTCTAATATTTTTAGTGAAGATAAAATAAAAATAAATAATACAACAGACCCAATAAAAATAAATAATACAAAGCACTATTTAGCTCTCTCCATCTTATAATCCTTCTCTCAGAGGTGTATATCGTGTTGATTACTCAAAGCACTTCATTGGAAATTTCAATTGCTATTGATTATACTGATTTGATACTTTTAATTGATCGTGATTATCAATAAAGATCGCATCTTTATTTTAATTTTGATGAATTAGGGTTTCTTGATGATGATTTTCGAATCGATAAGTGTTTAATCGCCGATACATCGGCGTAGTGGATTAGGGCTTTAGGGTTTTGTATGGAAACTCGTAGCCGGAAGCGGGCGGAGGCCACCTCATCAGCGCCTTCTTCTTCTTCTTCTTCATCTGGTCCCACCACACGCGCCGCCAAACGTGCCCGTCTCTCCGCCGCCGCCGCCGCCACCGCCAATTCAACTCCTACCGCATCGATATCAACTCGTTCTCGCATCGCAACTCGTTCTCAGGACTCACATATGGACTCCACCAATGAATCTTCCGGGTGGGGTACCCGAACCCGCCGTGGTAAGAACCCTAGTCATGGTCCCACCGATAATAATAATAATAATTTGGATAAAGGCAAGGAGAAAGAACACGAGGTTAGAGTTAGGGATAGAGGTAGGGAATTGAATATAGATTCTGGTGGTGGTGATGACGACGATGATAATGATAGTGAAGGCGGTGTTGGGATTCTACACCAGAATTTAGCTTCAGCAAGTAGTGCACTTCAAGGACTACTTAGGAAATTAGGTGCTGGATTGGATGATTTACTCCCGAGCTCCCCAATGGGGTCGACGTCATCGTCCCACCAGAGTGGTCGGCTTAATAAGATATTAGCTGGTTTAAGGGCGGATGGGGAGGAAGGCAAACAAGTGGAAGCTTTGACACAGCTGTGTGAGATGCTTTCCATTGGAACAGAAGACTCTTTGTCCACGTTTTCCGTGGACTCGTTTGTACCGGTACTTGTAGGACTGCTCAATCACGAGAACAATCCTGACATTATGCTTCTTGCGGCTCGGGCTCTTACACACTTGGTTGATGTTTTGCCTTCTTCATGTGCTGCTGTTGTCCATTATGGAGCTGTTTCATGCTTTGTAGCACGGCTGCTTACAATTGAATACATGGACTTGGCTGAACAGGTGAGTGAATTGGTTTGCGTGGAACATTTACATGTGTCCAACAAGGAAAAAGTAATCTTGGCAATACTCCCAGTATAACTAATACATAACTATAGTATTCACAATCTCTATATTATAATCCTTGCATAGCTAGGCCGTGAACCAAATGACCCCAAAGTGCTGTTTCTAATGTAGAACCATTATTGTTATTTGCTTTAATTGGATTTTTTCAGCTGTGATGCTAATGCTTACCTTTAACAGTCTTTGCAAGCTCTAAAGAAGATATCTCAGGAACACCCAACTGCTTGTTTGAGGGCTGGTGCACTGATGGCTGTGCTTTCTTATCTCGATTTCTTTTCCACTGGTGTTCAGGTAGAAGAATTCCTTTCATGATTAACTCTTATCATTAATTTGTGGAATCTTTGATTAACTCTATCACGATTTTATGGAATTTAGTTATAGTGAAATAAGCAACCTTCCAGCTCCTTTAAGTACTTATACAATTATTTCTAACTGTTTTTGTTCTTCAATAGAGAGTAGCATTAGCAACTGCGGCTAATATGTGCAAGAAGCTTCCTTCAGATGCTTCTGACTTTGTCATGGAAGCTGTTCCGCTTTTGACGAATCTCCTTCAATATCATGATGCAAAGGTGAGTCATCATCATGTTATGCTCCCGTTGCAGGAAGATATCTCTTCCCCAGTCCCTCCTATTTTGGTTAAACATCACTTTATTTTCTTTAATGTTATCCCTTGGTGCTTGTGTCTGCAGGTATTAGAGCATGCGTCTATCTGCTTGACCCGTATTTCTGAAGCATTTGCTTCATACCCGGAGAAGCTAGATGAACTTTGCAATCACGGACTTGTTACCCAAGCTGTTTCCCTCATCTCAACCAGTAACTCTGGAGGTGGTCAGGCTTCACTCAGCACGTCAACCTATACAGTATGTTTTAATCTTCCATATGTCGGTTATTTACAACCTTGATGGCTGTATTCTTACTTGATAAGGCTCGCAGGGTTTAATCAGGCTTCTTTCGACATGTGCTAATGGCTCTCCACTAGGAACTAAAACTTTACTGTTGCTTGGTATAAGTGGAATACTCAAGGATATTCTATCAGGTTCTAGTCTTGTGGCCACGGTGTCTGTTTCACCTGCCTTGAGCAAACCTCCGGAACAGGTATGCATAACTAGTTTTACTTTTTATTCATGCTACAATTGTTAGCGTTTCTTGTAGAAAAATTGGAACAAGTAGTGCATATTGCATATAGAAACACGTAGCATTGAAAGATAGTTGACTTTTTGGCATATTTTCCTGCAGAAAGGTTAGATTACTCTGCAATACTTTGTAGTCTTAAGTTGCTATACCCCCCTTTCTTTTGCAAGTCAGTTTATCTGTAGGTGGGAAGAGATGTCCTATGAGAAGTTTTTCATGTTTGATAGAATACACCAGACATTATTTCTGCCGTATTCCTATTCTACATTTCATTTTTTGATAAAGTTCCTAGACTACATTTTTCATAAGTAACTTGGATGACAACTTCCATTCCTCACCAAAGAGATAAAGGAACAAGAGGAGAAGAGTGCCTGGTAGATAAAGTCAGTTCTGGTCAAATATAGTATGCCATCGACCCCACATGGAATGGAAAGAAATTAAATCCAATTAATTGTCTTAATGTCCCTAAAAGTAAATATTTCCTCTATAACTCGAAATTTCATAAGAGATGAATTGGCAACTGGCAAGTTCTACCACTGTAGGGATCAATCATGCTAGTCAGGGGCGGAGCCAGTAAGGGTCCAGATCCAAACCCCCTTCGGCGGACGCCGAAAATTACACTGTTTATACATGGTTATAATTATTTTTTATGTATATATAGTAGATGTTGCACCCCCTTTGGCTTCTTCGTGTGTTTACTTTTTTAGATTTTGAACCCCCTTTGTGAAAATTCTAGCTCCGCCACCGATGCTAGTTATGTTTCAGACATTAATTAGAATCTGTTTTTCGGGGAAAAGATAGGCTTACAGAAGCTTGTGCAAAGCATATTTTCTCGAGAAAAGTTTCCCCTTTTTTGAAATCTTGTATTATGATGTTAGAGAATTGGCTTGGTGTTCAGTGACTGGCCTTTCTCTTGTTGTTTCTATCAGCATAAAGGAAATGTTTCAACTAAGATTAAATAGAATTGCCAAAGTAAGGAAGCAGAGAACTTGACATATGACGTTAGTTTATATTTTTCTCCTTGATATACCTCCTTTAACATACATATACCAAATTTACCTAAAGTCAGTACATCAACCATCCAAATGAAATAAATTAAATCAAAACTCCACTAAAACACGTCCAGAAAGTATCACATTCATCATGTTTGACTATTATGTCTAAACTAATCATTTGACCCATCATCTTCAGAGAACAAGGTAGCATCATTACAATGTGTTGGTCGTCATTTCTAAGCCAGGATTCAGTTACCCATATAGTGCCGGTGTCTTAAACAGCTTAACTATTATGTCTAAACTAATCAACTTCCAATTACTTGTTTTCAGCTTCAAACACTTTTTTACAACTTCAAACAAAAACTGAGCAAATGCCTGCTTAATGTCCTAGTGGAGAACTGGAGATCACCAACTCTTTATTGGGATTGATATCAGTGAACATTTTCAGTTTACCGAGAAATCTGTTGTTTTTAGCGTTGAAGCTCGGTGGATATTGAATATTCAAATGGAGTGGCCTCGGTGGAGGATAAGATGCGAAAAGCGAGGCTAAGATGGTTCAGGCACGTTCAGAGGAGAGACACAAATGCCCCAGTGCGGAGGTGTGAGAGGTTAGCTATGAACGGGTTCATGAGGGGTAGAAGTAGGCCGAAGAAATACTGGTGAGAGGTGATTAGATAGGATATGGTGCAAGTGCAACTTACTGAGGACATGACCTTAGATAGGGGGTTGTGGAGGACACAAATAATGGTAGTAGGTAGTCGAGCGTAGTCCTACTTACGCTTACAAACTGGTAGTTGTAGTGTTATTATTGTTGGCCCGCTTAACCTATCATACTAGTAGGCGCATTATTGCTTTATAATCCCCTGTCGTTTGATTTATGCTGCTATGTGTTCTCTAGTGTACTTTGTTTATCTTGTTTACTTGCGTTAATTACTGCTTCTTTTTTCCAGAATGCGCTATTATGACTTATTCGCTTTTGATACAAGCATTTTCATACTGCTTTAAATTTCTTGTCCGGGTCTGACCGTTTCTCTTGCTTTGCTTGTGCTTTGTCTTGAGCCGAGGGTCTTTCAGAAACAGCCGCTCTACCTACCGAGGTAGAGGTAAGGTCTGCGTACACTCTACCCTCTCCGGACCCCACGTTGTGGGACTTCACTGGGTATGTTGTAGTATTCTAGAATGTCAATCAAGTATTAGGAGTAATTCGTAAAACTACCTTCTAATGTAACGTTTAGAACACCCCATGGTTTTCTTGTGAAATTTTTCTTAGTACTTGAAGACTCACAAATTGTTTGTCACTGATATCAGTTAAACGGTATGGGCAGAACCATCTAAAATATTTCAAGAGCTTCCAATTGCAATTTAGCACCTGGAGCATGTTATGAAGAACCTTTCATTTTTTTCTAATGTGTTATTCCTCTAGTTGACTCGATTCTCTTGTGAAGTAAGATGACAATCTTACGACTCACTGGTTAAATGTTACTCTTGTTGCAAAAATCGTCTGGTTTCATGGAAGCTGGTGCTTGAGCAAATGCCACGAAACCATGCCTTTTCTTTGCGGTGTACAAACTGATTCTTCTGAGTTCTGCTTTTATCTCTTGTGATGACCTTAAATGTATTTCCCCACTGTTAGATTTTTGAGATCGTGAACCTGGCAAATGAGCTCCTTCCTCCGCTGCCTCAAGGAACCATCTCTCTTCCAACCGGCACTAATTTGCTCATTAAAGGTTCTACTATGAAGAAATCTTCTGCTAGTGGTTCTACCAAACAGGAGGAGACAAATCCATCTTCTCAGGAAGTTTCAGCTCGAGAAAAATTATTGAATGATCAACCTGAACTTCTGCAACAATTTGGAATGGATCTTCTTCCTGTGCTGATCCAGGTTAGTATTATAATCTATTGTAAATTACTGCCGCCATTTTACAACTGCTATGGTGGAGATTTACGTGATGAAACCCTGTTGTTTTGCTCGTCAGGTATATGGATCCAGTGTGAATAGTCCAGTTCGCCACAAGTGTCTCTCAGCTATTGGAAAACTTATGTATTTCAGCAGTGCAATTATGATTCAGTCTCTAAATAACGTCACTAACATATCAAGGTATGAATATAAGCAAACACAAGCTTGCAAGTTTCCTTTTAGGTGCTGATCTGGGATGGAATGTTTACCCAAGAAAGTATCTTTTATATGTAATTATGCATCATATTTTCTTTGGTAGCGAAAGTAGTGCTTCATTTTGTTATTCCTATGTAGTTTCTTGGCTGGAGTATTGGCCTGGAAGGATCCGCAAGTGCTGGTGCCTGCTCTTCAAGTAGCAGAAATTCTAATGGAAAAGCTTCCTGGAATTTTTGCCAAGATGTTCGTGCGAGAAGGTGTTGTTCATGCTGTAGATACTCTGTTATTGTCTGCCTCCCATGGTTCCGCTACTTCCCAGCCATCATCTGCTGAGAAGGACAATGATTGTATACCTGGGTCATCCCGTTCTAGACGTAATCGACGTCGTGGCAGTAATTCAAATACAGATGCAAGTTCCATTGAGGATCCTAAGAGTACAGTTCCAGGGAGTGGATCACCACCAAACTCATTGGAAATTCCAAAGACCAGTTCTAGCCTTCGTATGGCAGTCAGTGTAGGCGCTAAAGCTTTCAAAGATAAATACTTCCCTTCAGAATCAGGGTCTTCTGAGGTTGGTGTTACAGATGATCTTCTACGATTGAAGAATCTCTGTATGGAGTTGAACGCTGGTGTTGATGAACAAATATCTAAACCTAAAGGAAAATCAAAAGCTTCTGTTCCTCGGTTTGGGGATATTTCCGCCAGTAAAGAAGAGACCTTGGCCGAACTGGTAGCTTCCATACTGGGGGAGCTCAGCAAAGGCGATGGCGTATCAACTTTTGAGTTCATTGGAAGTGGAGTTGTTGCATCTTTGCTGAACTATTTTACATGTGGATATTTTTTGAAGGAAAGAATCTCAGATACTAATTTGTCTAGGCTTCGACGACAAGCAATCAGAAGATACAAGTCTTTTATTGCAGTTGCCCTTCCTTCTAGTGTTGGTGGAGATGTGGTTCCTATGACTGTTTTGGTTCAAAAGCTTCAAAATGCCTTATCTTCCTTGGAGCGTTTCCCTGTCGTGCTGAGTCATTCTTCAAGGTCATCTACTGGAAATGCGCGGCTTTCTTCAGGTTTAAGTGCTTTGTCACAACCATTCAAGCTACGCCTTTGCAGAGCTCAAGGAGACAAGACCCTCCGTGATTACTCTTCAAATGTTGTGTTGATCGATCCTTTAGCAAGTTTAGCGGCTGTTGAAGACTTTCTTTGGCCTCGAGTTCAGCGAATTGAGTCTGGTCAAAAGGCTTTGGCATCAGTAGGCAACTCTGAGTCCGGGACCACCGCTGCAGAAGTAGGTGCTTCATGCCCATCGATTTCTACTCCGGCTTCTGGAACTCGTCGTACACGATCTAGGTCAGCAGTTAACATAAGTGACAGTGCAAAGAAAGATCCACCACAGGAAAAAAATGTAAGTTCATCCAAGGGCAAAGGAAAGGCTGTTCTGAAGCCTGCTCAAGAAGATGGCAAAGGACCGCAGACAAGAAATGCTGCTCGAAGACTAGCGGCATTGGATAAAGAAGCAGAGGTGAAACCTGTGAATGGGGAATCTAGTTCTGAGGTATATTTCTTCACACATTTCTTTACTTTGTTAAAGATCATTGTTTAAGAATAGCAAATTCTGGAAAAATAGTATAAATGAAACGAATATAAGAAAAAATTACAAATGAACAAGGACAAATATGATTGAAATTAGTATTTAATACATCATCATCTTCATCAATATTACAGATAAAGAGTAATTCTCTATTATATCCGTCAATTTGAAGGAAATAACCTTACTACAAGGAATATCATTCAGAAATAGCATAAAAGAAAAAAGGATATAAGTGGACCCAAAAGATTTTATACTTCCACTGTAAAAACAAAAGTACAGAATAGTTGGGCAAATGGTGTTTTCTGACCTAATCTCATGTTTCTCTAACACGAGTGTAACATAGTGGTCAGTGACAAAAAAAACTTGGGACCATGGTTCACATCCTACAGAGACAAACATTAAGGTAATTTCTTCCAATTTGCCTAAGGCTTCTTGGTAGGTAGGGTTACTTGGTACCCATGCAGATTGGAGGTAGCGGGGACCTCATAGAATAGTTGTCGAGGATACCACCATTAAAAACCCCATGTTTCTCCAATTTCCCATTTTAGCCCCCCCTCCCCCCCGGGTGTTCTATCAATGGCGGATCAGTATTTTTATCCAATCCCACCTGTGATATCCAGCTACTTAACGACCCCTTAGTTGTCACTATGTTTTTCCTTATTTCTTCCTGTAAACTTGAGATATTCGGAACTTTCTCACAAAAGAAAATACTTCCTCCCAAAAAATAACAAGGTTTGTGAGTATGAGGTGAACTTCTCTAATTTTTAGATTGATTTTGGACAGTGATCCACTCCTAAAAAAATAACACGTGTTTGCAGACCTTAGAAGTATCATAGACAAAACATGTTTAGAAAAAATATATTAAGAAGATGTGTTGGAAAATCATAGTACAAGAGACATTTTTCATCTAAAATGGGATAAGAGGGGCAGACGATATGCAAAGGTGTAGGTATGCCTCAAGAAACTCTGCAAGTCTTGGGATGGTGTTGATCAAACTCAAGAAAGGGAGAGGTAACACTCAAGAATGGGATCACTGCTGGAAAGCAGTGAGAGTGTCATTGTAGTTCTTTTAGATGCTCACCTTGAGAGAAATCTAAAATCAACAACATACCCCATGTAATCCCACAAGTGGGGTCTGGGGAGGGTAGATTGTACATAGACCTTACCCCTACCATAGAGGAGAGAAATCTGAAATCCTTAGGAATATATCCTTGGAGAATTCTGTATCAACTTTGATGATACTTGTATGCACACTTAATCGGAGAGATTTAAGAAGATTTTGTAGTTGGAATTTGAACAAGTGGAATAATAAAAGATTTTGTTGAAATGAAACAGACAAAACGCTTACTCAAAATATTGATGTTTTCTCTGAATCTTTTTACCTCCATTTTTCATCTCCCGAGTGGTTACTGGTTTGCATGAACCTTTACATCCCACTGCTTGTTGTGATGTTTAGGATGATGAGTTGGATATGTCACCTGTTGAAATTGATGATGCTTTGGTTATTGAGGATGAAGATATATCTGATGAAGATGAAGATGACCAAGATGATGTAAGCTATTGAAATTCTCCTTGTTTTTAAATTTTGGATTCCGCCAGTCTTAATTTGCTTAGGTCGTTGAGAGCTATGTTGCTCGGACTCTTCAAAAATGTCCACGCGTGCGTGTAAGATCCTCAAAAGTAGTGCATTCTTGGAGGATTCGACACGGGTGCGACAACATTTTGCGAGAGTCTGAGCAACATAGGGTGAGAGCAGATTTGCGTTCTCAATATGCATGTTTTCGGTAGCTTCTCCACAGATGAACTCGAGCAGCTCTTTTAATGTTATATGCAGCTGTATTAAAGATGCTTTTCTGAGATTGTTGTCAATGCTTTAGGTGTTGGGAGATGATTCTCTTCCTGTTTGCATGCCGGACAAAGTTCATGATGTCAAATTGGGTGATCCTTCGGAAGATAGTCCTGCCGCACAGACGCCAAATGATAGCCAGACAAATGCTGGTGGTGGTTCTAGCAGCAGAGCCGCTTCTGCTCAGGGATCTGATTCTGTTGAGTTCAGAAGTGGGAGTTCTTATGGTTCAAGGGGTGCAATGTCATTTGCTGCTGCTGCCATGGCTGGACTTGCATCTGCGAACGGTAGAGGTGTGAGAGGAGCTAGAGATCGTCATGGACGCCCTCTATTTAGCACTAGCGATCCGCCCAGACTTGTATTTTCTGCAGGTGGAAAGCAGCTTAATAGGCACTTGACTATCTACCAGGCTATCCAGCGGCAGCTTGTCCTTGATGAGGATGATGAAGAGAGGTATGGTGGCACTGACTTCCTATCTAGTGACGGAAGCAGACTTTGGGGTGATATTTACACTATCACGTACGAAAGAGCTGACAGACAAGCAGAGAGGTCTACGAAAGGGGATGGGTGCTCAACTTCCACCAAGTCTAATAAAGCTAGTTCTTCAGCAAGTGCTGGTGCAGATCCTTCATTGCATCGAGCATCATTGTTAGATAGTATATTACAGGGAGAACTTCATTGTGATATGGAGAAAAGCAATTCTACTTACAACATTTTGGCCCTGTTACGTGTAGTGGAGGGATTAAACCAGCTGGCCCCACGGTTACGCGTCCAGTCAGTTATTGATGATTTTTCTGAAGGGAAAAAAATGAGTTTAGATGAGCTCAATGCTGCTGGTGTCAAAATTCCCTCGGAGGAACTTGTCAACAGCAAGCTCACTCCAAAGTTGGCCCGACAGATTCAGGATGCTCTAGCCCTTTGTAGTGGGTCTCTTCCATCGTGGTGTTACCAGTTGACAAGGTCCTGTCCATTTCTTTTTCCATTTGAGACTCGGCGCCAGTACTTCTATTCAACAGCCTTTGGATTATCTAGGGCTTTATATCGGCTTCAACAACAGCAAGGCGCAGATGGTAGTGGATCCACCAATGAGAGAGAAGTCAGGGTTGGGAGATTACAGCGCCAGAAAGTCCGTGTCTCTAGGAATCACATTCTGGATTCTGCTGCAAAGGTAATGGAGATGTACTCTAGCCAAAAAGCTGTTCTCGAGGTTGAATATTTTGGTGAAGTTGGCACTGGTTTGGGCCCAACCCTGGAATTCTATACCCTTTTAAGTCGTGATCTGCAAAAAGTTGGTTTGGGAATGTGGAGAACAAGTTCCTCATCAAGTGAATATTCGATGGAAGTGGGAGTAGATGAAAACTTAAGCGGGGGTGATAAAGAACTTGTCCTAGCACCTCTTGGATTATTCCCACGTCCCTGGCCATCAACTGTTGATACTGCAGATGGCAACCAATTACCGAAGGTAATTGAATATTTCAGATTGCTAGGGCGTGTGATGGCGAAAGCGCTTCAAGATGGGCGGCTTTTGGACCTTCCTCTGTCAACTGCATTTTACAAGCTTGTCCTTGGCCAAGTAAGGGATTCTCTCTGTTTTTCATTTTGCACGCGATCACCTCCTAAGATCAAGTTGTTGCATTTACCTTCGTTTTTTTCTTTCCTAACGTTTCTGTGCTTAAACACTGTAGGAGCTTGATCTGTATGATATTCTCTCTTTTGATGCTGAGTTAGGAAAGACTTTGCAAGAGTTGCAAGCTCTTGTTAGTCGTAAACAATATCTAGAATCAATTGGAGGCCAGAGCCAAGAAAACATTAATGATTTGCATTTTCGTGGGACCCCAGTTGAGGATCTTTGTTTAGATTTCACACTCCCAGGCTATCCTGAATATGTTCTGAAAGCAGGCGATGAGAATGTATGCTGCTTTTCCTTGGATGCAATTCTATCTTTTTGTCCCTTTTCTTTTTTATCATCTTGTTTGATTTGTGTTCTTCAATCGGAACCTTCAGGTGGATCTTAGTAACTTGGAAGAATATGTTTCTTTGGTGGTTGATGCAGCTGTGAGGACCGGAATTGGGCGGCAGATGGAAGCATTTAAATCTGGCTTCAATCAGGTTTGTTGCCATCATGGGATTTTAGCTAATTAGATATATCTAGATGATAGTGAAATAACTTTTAGGCTTCACAACTTGCAGGTTTTTGACATTTCGGCTCTGCAAATATTCTCTCATACTGAGTTGGACTACCTGCTTTGTGGCCGTAAAGAGTTGTGGAAGGTAGTGTTTTGTTTCTCATGAACCCAGTATAGCAGTGTGAAACTTGTATACATAAATTTTCGGCTTTTATTGAATTCCATTCTTTTGTTTATGCAGGCTGAGACGCTTGTAGATCATATCAAGTTTGATCATGGATATACAGCCAAGAGTCCCGCCATTGTTTATGTAAGTTTGTTTTTCAGCTGTCAGTGGAATAGTGCCTGAGAGAGTAATGTTATCAAGCTAGTCTTCTTCTGTCTCTTCTATTGGCTTCAAACTGATATCAACTGTTTAATCTGCTTCTGATCAGTTACTAGAGATCATGGGAGAGTTCACTCCTGAGCAGCAACGAGCGTTCTGTCAGTTTGTCACTGGTGCTCCCCGGCTTCCTCCAGGCGGTCTGGCAGTGCTCAATCCTAAGTTGACAATAGTGAGGAAGGTATGTAGTTAGCTAAAATACTTGGTCGTACCTGTTAATTCTCTCTGCGCTTGCCGACCGTCATATCTTTTGAACAGCATTCATCTAGTGCTAGCAATACAGCATCAAATGGTAATATGCCATCAGAATCTGCAGACGATGACTTACCTAGTGTGATGACATGTGCTAACTACCTGAAACTGCCTCCCTATTCTACTAAGGTATGATTTCTCCTCAATCCATCCGCTGTTGGTTGTGGGGATACTTTTCCTGGCATCTGCTTGGTGTGAGGGTAGTTATCTGCTTCCCTGTTCCAGTTTTAGTTTTTTTTCCGCCTCTTGTCTGTCTGTCTCTATCTCTATCTCTATCTCTATCTCTATCTTTCTATTGGGAGGGTCAAATGCTTAATTCTTACATCTCTCTGCAGGAAATAATGTACAAAAAGTTACTCTATGCTATCAATGAAGGCCAAGGATCTTTTGATTTATCGTAAGTCACCTGAGAAATGGACTTGTGTATACCAACTCGGAAATTATTGGTGACTGGTCCTCAATAAAGGTGGCTCTGGCCCATCCACAACTAACAACACACAGGTTTGTATGCATCAGAATCTACTGTTGGATGGATATCTTTATCTTGTTATTCCTTTTCAACTAGATCGCCTCTATCTTGATTGCTAGTTTCATTACTGCAGCGTTATTTGTTGAGATTGTAAAATGAAGGATTTGTTTTTTTCTGAGCCATGCATTTTGTTTGCTGATTTAACTGCCTTCAATTATTTGCCGTTTTCAGATTATTTAACTCCAGAATTGTGTTATGACTGCATTATTTCACAACTGACATTGGCACCTTGCTTCGGTCGAATGACGAGGATGGGATATTTTTTCTGCAGGAGTTCTTTTGCTACAAATGGTTGTAAATACGTAGGGAGATTATTTTCTTTCAAATTTTGACTTTTTAAGGTCGTGCAGCACATACATGTAAGGGCACAATGTTGCCTTCGGTTTAGCTTCTCGCAGATATGAGAAATGTTGTTTCTTTTGACATTCCAGTTTTTAGTAATATAATCCAATAAATTGACCAACTTAGCTAAGGTTCAAAACCTGCATGATTTTGGGGGACTAATGATTTAAAGTGTTGCCTTTTAGTTTAAAACATAAGTTACTGGCTTATTGTCCAAGAACAAATTTTACTTGGGAGTAGAAAAAAAGGGAATAATGATTTTGGAGTTCATATAGAAGTGACCACCCACTTTTACCGTGTTCTTAAATCTTTATAAATGTGTTGATACTTGGTACACCGGGGTTTACTGAACTACGTTAATACATGTAATAAGGGCAAATAATACTAAATGAAATTATCCTTTAAACATTGGTGTGTTATAGGGTAGTACCTTATACATTATCAGTGGATTTTTCCGTGTGCGGCGGGATAGTGTGGTGGTGTGGGGGCTCTAATTTTTTTTGGTATATAATAGCAGATGGGTTCAGAAGTTGGCTATGTACGGGTTCAGAAGGGGTAGAGGTATGCCGAAGAAGTATTGGGCGAGATGTGATTAGACTGGATATGACGCAGGTGCAATTTACTGAGGACATGACCTTAGATAGGGGGTTGTGGAGGACATGAATTAGGGTAGAAGGGTGGTAGGTAGTCGAACGTAGTCCTACTTACGCTCACAAAATGATAGTTGTAGTGTTATTAATGTATGCCCGATTAACCTATCACACTTATAGGCGCAATATTGCTTTATAGTCCATGTAGTTTGATTTCTGCTACTAGGTGTTCCCTAGTGTACTTTGTTTATATTATTTATATGCGTTAGTTACTGCTTTCTTTTATCAGAATGCGCTACCATGGCGTATTCGATTTTATTATCAGCATGTTCATACAACTTTAATTTTGTCTCTGGCCGTTTCTCTTGCTTTGTAATGCTTGCTTGATTGTGATTATGCTTTGTCTTGAGCCGAGGGTTTCCCGGAAACAGCCGCTCTACCTATCAAGGTAGAGGTAAGGTCTGTGTACACTCTACCCTCACCAGACCTCACGTTGTAGGATTTCACTGAGTATGTTGTTGTATAATAGCGGATTACACGTATGGTTTGATATAATAGTATAAAATTTAGTGTTGTGCACCGAGCTGTCCTTTTATTCGTTGTTTGGTATGTATTTTGAATCTTATATAGCAAATCCCTATACAATTTAACATTCTGATTAACTTGGTATATAATTTTGTACCAAGTAACAAAATACGGATGAAATACCAAAAAATAAAAGTGAATTAAATACATATTTTAGATAGGGGTGGCTCAAGGGTGAAGCAAGTGAAGCTATTGCTTTCGTTCCCCAAAATTTTGACTCCTCAAAAATTTAGTTAATAGTTCACTTTCTAATTTTATTTTCACTTAGATACCATTGAAATTTGTAATAAAAATAAATTAAAAAACCTTAACAAAAAAGAAAGAAAAACAGCCTACTTCTTTATAGTAGAGATATTTTAAAATGCTGAATTAAACGACTCACATCTTCGTATTAGTAAGTAAAATTTTATACAATATCATCCAACAAATAAAGTTAAAAACTTAATGTTTTTTTAAGAATACTACGTTACAAACAAAAAGCATGAAAAAAAATATATAAGCCTCATATTGGCTAAAATCACTAACTTTAATGACCCAACTTGATTTTAGTTCTTTATCCTATATCTTTTATTTTTTACTAATGCTTAGGAGATGTTAAGCTTTATTAATGGAACTACAAAGAAGAAGAGAGTCAATCCCATAATCAAACTCGTGGCTGAGCTGGCCTAACAACCTCTGCGGTGCCACTAACAGTAAAAGGGAGGAGAGACAATTTGTTTCACTAGTCCAGAAGTTAAATGACTAAAAAAATGAAAGGAACAAAAGTATCCCATAAAAAGAAGTTACATAAGTAGCTTTAACACAAGAATTTCTTGCGTTAAAGGACTTAACTATAACGGCTCAATTAAGTCTTTTAACGCAAGAATTTTTTGCATTAAAGGACCCATTAGGGACCTGCAAGAAGCTGAAAAGCCGTAGTGCGCTAGCGCTAGCGAGTTAGCGCAACAACTTAGTGTCTTGTTTTCTTCGCTAATCTCTTACTGATAAAAAGTCTTTAAAAAGTAAAATATATAGATAATGTGATAAAGTCTATAAAAAGTTGCAAAAAGCTTATTTCGAGCACTTTACAAGATAAAAAACGGCGGCCCGAATTTTCTGGAGTCCTTGATGTTTTGAGCTAGCAATAATGTCCGCACCTACAAACGTCGGGTTCTATAGCATATATTGACATTCCAGAGCTTTGAAACATGATTTATCGGGGCTAAAATATGAAGAAAGAGTGAAAATGGAGAAGATGAAGGAACGAGAGAAGTGTGAAAAATGGGAGGTTCTGTCCTAGATTTAATGAGCCCTTTAACACAATAAATTCTTGCATTAAAGGACTTAACTGAACCGTTACAGTTAAATCCTTTTACACAAGAATTTCTTCCGTTAAAGGTACTTCTATAACTTTTTTTAATGAGGTACTTTTGTTCCTTTCATTTTTTTACTCTTTGTTTCACTGTCACCGTTTTTCCTCATTCCCACTCGCTCATCTTCTATAAATATAGTACTACTCCACCTTACATGCACACTAGTTCATATTTACACCGGTTTACACTTGGGTAGTTGTTGCATTTGACGGGAATTGCCAAAAATGACACTGATTAGTGGGTGATATCTTCTGGGTTTACAACTATGATTAGTATTACTACTGGTCCATATCTCTTGTTATTACTGGTGAGTCGTGAGACTATCATCGAGGATGTCATTGCCAGACGTATGGGATGTCCTCAGCAGAGTGGTGATTTTTATGTCATCTTTTCTACTTCGATTCAAATGGGATGTTATTTCCATAACAAGGATATTGATTATACTTGGTGATCTGCATTTCTTACACATTTCTCGTACTTATCCTGTTCTTGGACTTATTTGCATGATGACACAAAGTAACCAGAGGGACAAGAGAAGATTAAGAACCACGCAAATAGAAACCTTCCTTGCATTGAAAACAACCCCATTCTTACTTTTGAAATCTTCGATTCTTTCCCAAGATCAACCAGAAACCTTGCAGTCAGCCATGAACAACATGTGAATCAGGCAGTACAAAATAAATAGACATAACCCAAGTGTTTAACAGTAGATCTAGGCATTCATAAGTCACCTTGTGCACTTACCAGTGGGTAACTTGTGATATGCTTCTATTTCTTATGAAAACAATGAAGCAAAGATAGTTTAAAAGATACGGCAACTCTTTATAGAAATTTCAGTGGCCACCATTAACAAAAGGAAAAAGAAAATAAGGTTGTTTGTTGATCATACATGTAGAAAGAATTGAAAGTAGAGAACAACCATAGGAAGTGTTGAGTCCTTGCAAACATAACTGTTAAATATGGCAATATACACACAATATACAAGTGTATATTGCCATATTTAATGCCACGATTTATGGCCATTAGTGGGCTCGGTTTTGTGGCTGATTTGGTAGTTAAGAATATTGTATATTTGGAAAATATATATGTAGTATATTGTAATGTATTTTGTTACCATAATTAGGAATATACACTACCATAATTGTAGAGTTAGAATTATGGTAGAATAAGGTTTTAGGAATATAATAGGAATAGGATTCTCCTATTTTGTATCTTGTATATATACCTATTCAATTAATGAAAATAATTAAGGGGATTATTTCTTTCATGGTATCAAGAGACTAGGTTTTACAAAAAAAATTCTCTCCCTAAATTTTTTGGACCTTCTCGGCTGAGAACCCCCCCCCCCCTCAGGTTTCTCTCCCAAATTTCGTCTTCCGCTCTAAAAAAAAACCTCTCTTAAATTTCCCCTCCTTCTTTGTTCTTTCAATATGTCTAAGAACAATTATCACCCTGCCCTCACAGTTTCCAATATCAAGAGTTGTATCCCTATTGTCCTTGAGATGGAAAACGTCCAATATGCGACGTGGGCGGAGTTGTTTAAAATTCACGCTATCTCTTATCAAGTTCTTCATCACATCATTCCTCCCGCTAGACCCCTTCCTGCGGAGGATCATGAGTTATGGATTACACTTGATGCTACCGTTTTCCAGTGGATCTACGCCACTATTTCGGTGGACCTTCTACAGACGATTATTGAGCCGGATACCACGGCTATGGCTGCATGGAATAGATTGCGTGACATATTCCAAGACAACCAACATTCACGTGTCGTCACACTCGAGCAGGAATTCTCTCTCGTTCGAATGGACGAATTTTCGAACGTTTCTGCATATTGCAAGAAACTAAAGGAGTTGGCGGATCAACTCCGTAATGTTGGCGCACCAATAACGAATAATCGTCTAGTTCTACAGTTGGTTGCCGGTCTTTCGGAGGCCTATAATGGGGTTGGAACTCTCCTTCGCCAAAGCAACCCTCTTCCTGACTTCTATCAAGCCAGCTCCATGCTTACTCTGGAAGAAGCGGGATTGGCTAAAAAGGCGGCTACCGGAGCAAGCCCCGTCGTCATGGTGGCGTCCTCTCCTAGTTCTTCGGGTTTTGTAAATAATTCGGGCCAAAACCATAATAATAGTGGCGGCAAGAATAATCGCAAAAATAATAACATAAACCGCAGGGGCAAACGCGGCGGTTCTAGTGGCGGTTCCGGTGGTCAGCAAGCAGGCAGTGGGTCCCATCCAGTGAACAGTGGCCCCCACCCCCCTGGGCCCAGTAGTGGGGCCTATGGCAGTGGGCCATGGGCCAACAGCCCTTCCAATCACGCAGTGAATTCTAGCGCCGATGGTCGCCAACGCTCAGCCCAACACCCGAAGTTGGCGGCCCACCGTTAGTGGCCCAACATCGCACTCACGGCTACGCCAAAGACCATCACGGACAGGAGTTCTTGGGCCCCGACCTCCGCAAGCCCATCATGCAGCAGGCCCCACTCAGACTAATATCGAGGCCGCGATGCACACGTTGGGGTTGACTCAACCGGACCCAAATTGGTACATGGACACCGGGGCAACTACTCACATGACTTCCGAATCAGGTACTCTCTCATCTTATTCCAATTTGAGCACCCCTCGAGGGATAATTGTTGGTAATGGCAGTTCTATTCCAATTCTAGGGTATGGTCAGAAAACATTGCCTCCCCCCAATCCACCCCTTCTCTTGAAAAATACTTTACACGCTCCTAAATTGATTAAAAATTTAGTGTCTGTCCGAAAGTTCACATCTGACAATTCGGTTTCAGTTGAATTTGATCCTTTTGGTTTCTTTGTGAAAGATTTCAAGACGGGGAGCCATCTCATGAGGTGTGATAGTAGGGGGGATCTGTATCCTATCATGCCTGGTTTCAGTCCATCGAGTCAAGCCTTGCCATCAGCCTTTGCAGCCATCTCTCCTTCCATGTGGCATGCTCGTCTGGGTCATCCGGGATCTTCTATTTTATCAGTTTTAGATAAAAATAGCTTTATTTCCTGTAAGGGTATGAGTCGTACTCCACTTTGTCAGTCTTGTTCATTAGGGAAAATTGTTAAGTTGCCATTTGTAGACTCCAATTCTCATACTTCAATGCCATTTGATATTATTCATAGCGACTTATGGACGTCTCCTGTTCTTAGTTCATTGGGTCATCGATATTATGTTCTTTTTTTAGATGATTATTCTAGATTTTTGTGGACGTTTCCAATTGTGAATAAATCACAAGTGTTTTCCGTCTTCATCAAATTTAGAGCGTTCATTCGTACTCAATTCGAAAGATAAATAAAAAATATTCAATGTGATAATGGGAAAGAGTATGACAATATGGAGTTTCGGGAATTTTGTGCTAATAATGGGATAAATTTTCGTTTTTCGTGTCCTCATACATCTTCACAAAATGGGAAAGCCGACCGCAAAATTCGTTCCATAAATAACATTGTCCGAACTCTCTTAATTCATGCCTCCATACCTCTATATTTTTGGCATCATGCTCTACAAATGTCACATATCTTCTTAACATAATTCCTTCTAAAGGTCTGACATACTCTTCCCCCCTCAAAATCCTATATAATAAGAACCCTTCTTATTCTCATCTTCGGATTTTTGGGTGCTTGTGTTATCCGTTATTCCCATCCACCACAATTAACAAACTTCAGGCTCGGTCTGCCCCGTGTGTATTTTTAGGTTATCCGTCGAATCATCGTGGTTATAAGTGTTTTGATTTATCCTCCAAGAAAATCATAATTAATCGCCATGTCATTTTTGATGAAACCCAATTTCCTTTTACCAAAGTTCATACTCCCGAGCCTAGGTCGTATAATTTTTTGGATGACCAAATATCCCCGTATATTATTCGGAATTTTTCGGACATATCCCGCACCCAAAATCCTCCAGTGGGCCTATTGCCCGGCCGGTCCCACGCCAAGTCGTTGCGATTCGGTTTCTGGATCGGTCCGCAATTGGGCATGTCGGCCCAGTGAACTGATCCAGCACGACACCACGATTTATCGATTTGGGCGGCCAGGCCCATCGCTGGCCCGTCTGTCTCGACCCCAGAAAATTCCCAAAATTCCCTCACTTCCTCCTCGAGTCATAGACCGGTCACTCGTAGTCAGCGGGGCATATTTACACCTAAAAGATATTTTAATTTACATTCTGATGTCTCTAAATCCCCTTTGCCCCGCAATTCTGTGTCCGCATTAAATGACCCTAATTGGAAAATTGCCATGACTGATGAATATAATGCTCTTATTGATAATAAGACGTGGGAGTTGGTGCCCCGTCCATATGGTATTAATGTTATCAGGTCTATGTGAATTTTTGCTCATAAGGAGAATTCAGATGGGTCATTTGCTCGACATAAGGCGCGACTTGTGGGTGATGGTAGACTCAGCAGGTTGGAATTGATTGTGGTGAAACGTTTAGTCCGGTGGTCAAACCGGCTACCATTCGCACTGTGCTTAGCTTGGCTCTTTCAAAGACTTGGCCAATTCATCAGTTGGATGTCAAGAATGCTTTCCTACATGGTGATCTCAAGGAAACAATCTATATGCATCAGCCGTTGGGTTTCAGGGATCCCAACCGCCCTCATCATGTCTGTTTGTTGAAAAAGTCATTATATGGGCTTAAGCAGTCTCCACGGGCCTGATATACACGATTTGCTGACTTTGTTTCGACTATTGGGTTTACTCACAGCAGGTCAGATAATTCATTGTTCATCTACCGCCGTGGTTCGTCATTGGCCTACATTTTGTTGTATGTGGATGATATCATATTGACTGCCTCTTCCGATGCCTTGCGCCAGTCTATCATGGTCATGCTCAGTTCTGAGTTCGTTATGAAAGACTTAGGGCCCTTGAGTTATTTTTTGGGGATTGCTGTCAAACGTCACTCAGGAGGTTTGTTTTTGTCTCAACGGAAGTATGCTGCTGAGATCATCGAGAGGGCTGGGATGTCATCCTGTAAGTCCACTTCTACTCCAGTTGATGCAAAACCCAAGCTTAGTGCCGCGGCAGGTGCACCATACGAGGACCCGACCCGCTATCGCAGTCTTGCAGGGGCACTCCAGTATCTTACATTTACCAGACCGGATATTACGTATGTTGTTCAGCAGGTGTGTTTATTCATGCATGATCCCAGAGTTGAGCACATGAATGCAATCAAACGCATCATTCGGTATATTCATGGGACATTGGACTATCGGTTGCACTTGTATCCTTCTTCTACATCCACACTTGTCTCATACACAGATGCGGATTGGGGTGGTTGTCCGGACACCAGACGGTCTACGTCAGGATATTGTATGTTCCTTGGCAACAACTTGGTCTCCTGGTCTGCAAAGCGTCAGGCGACTCTATCCCGCTCAAGTGCAGAGGCAGAATATCGAGGGGTAGCTAATGTGGTCTCAGAATCATGTTGGTTACGTAATTTGCTGTTAGAACTTCATTGCCCCATTCAGAAGGCGACCTTAGTATATTGTGATAATGTTAGTGCCATCTACCTCTCAGGTAACCCGGTTCAGCACCAACGCACAAAACATATCGAAATGGACATTCACTTTGTCCGTGAAAAGGTTGCTCGGGGGCAGGTACGCGTATGTCATGTCCCATCAAGATATCAAGTTGCAGACATCTTTACAAAGGGTCTTCCCTCGGTACTCTTTGAAGATTTTAGGGACAGTCTCAGCGTTCGAAGACCGCCCGCTATGACTGCGGGGGTGTGTTAAATATGGCAATATACACACAATATACAAGTGTATATTGCCATATTTAATGCCACGATTTATGGCCATTAGTGGGCTCGGTTTTGTGGCTGATTTGGTAGTTAAGAATATTGTATATTTGGAAAATATATGTGTAGTATATTGTAATGTATTTTGTTACCATAATTAGGAATATACACTACCATAATTGTAGAGTTAGAATTATGGTAGAATAAGGTTTTAGGAATAGGATTCTCCTATTTTGTATCTTGTATATATACCTATTCAATTAATGAAAATAATCAAGGGGATTATTTCTTTCCATAACCAAGTTTACAGGGAAACTGCCAACAACAATTAGATCTTTATGGTTCTATGCTTACAAACATAACTAAGTTTACACGGAAACTGCCAACAACCATTAGATATGTATCTATGCTTACAAACATTTTGGGCCAGATCCAGGGAAAAGCTATGACTATCCTATTACTTTTAATCAGACTTTTGAATTCTACCCTATTCCATAGTATAAGATAGAACATGTTCTAAGAAACTAGCATTCTGTTTATTAACCTCAAGTATTCAGGTTCAATTAACAACCACAGGTTCAACAATGTGTTTCATTGGCATTGAGAGTCATAGAGATAATCCCTTTTAAAGTTGGTATAATGCTAATGATGTTTTTTTTCTGCTTACAGCAACCACAGATCTAAATGCAAAATCTACTGGAAAGACAAAAAGGGACACTTGATAAAAGCATATTCATGTCAAGCAATTTGAACCTATTTCTCGAATTTCTTGGAAACAACTGCTCTACCTAACAAGATGATAGAGATAAAGTCTGCATACACTCTACCCTCCCCAGACACCATGTTGTGTGATTTCACTGGGTATGTTGTTGTTCTTGTTGTTGTTGAGAATGAGCTAAGCAGTAGTACCATGAATCAAGTCAAAACCTCATGGATGATTGATTACTTCTCAATTAATAGATGAAACACCAACATGACTATTCAGAGAGTCCACTTAGAGTTATTTTTAGATTTGAAAATGGACAAACGTTTGATGAGTCTGAAGTGTTTTTCAGTACAAAATTATATAATGCAATGAACCTTCTATCGAAAAATAAACATCAGCCGTTACCTAAGAAAGAAATTGTTTTCAAACAGAAAAGCCATGAAAAATGTGTAGAAGAAGGAACACTAAAATGATACAAATGGCAAAACTATGATTTATTATTTAAATATTTATACAAATAAAGAAAGAAATTGATAAAATCTGGTCTTAATTATAAGGAATTTTACTTGACAAGAAACTCGGAGCTGGTGACAGGGCTTCCTAAGCCAAGTGAAGGAACAGATTGCGATTTACCAAACAATTTTTCTTCTTTTTTAAAAATTTATTTCCTAACTTTTTACTTTTTAATATTTTTAAAAATTACTAAAAGGAAAAGCATAACTAAATTGGTGGAGGGAAAAACTAACAACCTTTCCAATAGCCTTTATTTTGACGTCTTTATAGAGGACTTAAATATTTAACAGAAAACAACATGAACGGTCCCTCCTTTAACTAGGAGGATAGTTTCAAAATAGTCTCTTAATTATACACTTAACAGTTTTGGTCCTTTAAATATTTTGTAAGACATTCCAATCTCCTTGAATTAATTGATATTATTAGATTGGATTTCTCATAAAAATAAATTAACGTCGATACCCAATACTGTAGATATCGTACTTGTTGATAGCTACTTCAGTTCGATGTTTGTACTACTTTGGAGTTGGAGAACCAGAATTCCTTGTTTTTCTCCAAGGTTTCATGCAGGTTAATTTGAAGATATTTGGAAGCTTATGAGTTTTTTTTGAAGCCGTACATGTTGTATATATTCCTAGGTCTTGTAATATGCTAGCGTAACATTTAGCCAGGTTTTCTATTTCGTTATTATGTAAGGTTCTTTGAGTTTCTGTTTTCCCTAGTTGGATTGTAACTGATGTTGTTGCATCACTAACTCTTTGAAATAGTTTTTGCATTAATACAGTAAAGTTGTTTATGGTAAAAAAAATAGTCTCATAATCGTACATAACAGTTTTTATAGTAAAATATGTGAAGTGACATGATCAAAATTCAACAAATAGCAGTACAACCCCTCGTGGCCCAGACATGCATCTGTTTGACTGTTTTGATATGTTTGTATGGAATTGTCGCTGATCTGGTGAGAAAATTGGCCAGTTTGGTAAAAATGAGATTCTTCGAACAAACATGGTAGATGTTGCCATGACTGCCTATTTGGTCTTTCTGCAACTGCCTCAGTTAGCATTTGGCATGGTCATGACCATTAGTTTTGCTGTCAGTTTTATATATCTTGTTCATGTTGGTTGCGACATTCTACTTTAGAAGAGAGGGATTCGTCCTGCAATGAATCTCCATTTCTCATCTGTGCATGTATGCCCTTTAGGGGAATTTGTCTACGAGTTCTAATGGGGATTTAAAATATGGCTAGATTAAATTTAAAATGACACTTTTGTTTCAATTATAACCAAAGCTAATGGCCAAAATTCTCTCAAATTCAAATAAAACTTTAAAATTCAACCTAATTGAAATAAAATTGAGGTGAATTAATTATTCAATTTTTTTCTATTCATCTTTTTCTGCGAGAGTTCGCTGAACAATCAAATTCAAGTGGAACTTAAATAAAAAAAATGTATTGTTCATTTCTTGAACAATGACATAATAATATCTTGATAATACACAATTTAAATAGAATATTGTGTATACCCCTGCATTCAAAGAAAAAGAGTTGTAAGTAACTATACATACTAATAATAAACCGTTTTGGGAAATGAAAAGACATCTTTTCATCTTTAATTTACTCTAAAGGAACGTGCGTCCTTATTAACTGAGTAATACATGTAGACATAAGACACTTTCAAAATGTTTTGTATATTTTTAAAATAGATAAATAAAGATTAAAAGTCAAACAAAGGATTAAAACGATAAATGGTAATCCTAGCTCTTATTACCTAGCTTTAAACATCACTCTCTTGTTACTTAGCTAACATTTATTTAGAAGATTCATTAATAGTACACTACTCCCTTTGTTTAATGAAGAATGGGGAATTCGAAGTTTGATAGTTATCACTTCGGTACAATCCGATAAAAAAAAAGAAGTTGATAGTTTACACATCTGATTTTCTATATAACTCCAAACATCAATTTATTGATTAGTTAAATTTGTATAAAATATTACATTAAAAACACTTTAAATCACAATTTTTATATTAAAAATCTTAGAAGATTGTTTGAGAAATTAAAGAAACCACAAGCAAGTAACAAACCCCAAAAAAATAGACCGTGAAAGTACGAGAAATTCTACAAGCCTCATATTATATTTACTGATCGAGGTTTGTTAGCTAAAACAATAAAACTCCAAGTACTTATATTGGATAATTCAAGATAGCTAATATAGCTCTCATCTTTTATCTCTTGCATTTGCACTGATTAAAACAGAAATACACACAAAAACAAAAACAAAAATGGCTAAATCGAATCAAATATTGATGTTAGCCCTCCTCCTTTCCTTGTTGGTTACATCAGCGATCGGCAACGAAAAGCCACGTGGCGTAACTTACGATGGTCGTTCCTTGATCGTCAATGGAAACAGGGAACTCTTCTTTTCTGGCTCTATTCATTATCCCCGTAGCCCTCCTGAGGTGACTTTAAATTATAATTCTAGTCAATTTGACATGTTTAACAATTTGGTACTTATGTGTTGAACTTTGTTTCCCCAGATGTGGCCAGATATTATTAGAAAGGCTAAGAAAGGAGGTATTAATCTCATCCAAACTTATGTGTTCTGGAACATTCACGAGCCCGTTCAAGGCCAGGTAATAAACACTATTGATTGCCAGATGCGAATTTAGATTTTATAGTCATGAATGAATATATATTTGCATATAGATACATAAAGGAACATAATTTCTTTAGTAATTTTTTTCGGCTCTGATCATGTCTGCACTTGTTTAAATTGTTAAGTTTTTATTCTTGTAAAGAGCATATCGAGAATCTTGATTGTGTTTGATTTGCAGTTCAACTTTGAAGGAGATTTTGACATTGTCAAATTCATCAAGGAGGTAGCTAAACAGGATATGTATGTAACTCTCAGAATTGGACCTTATATTGAAGCCGAATGGAGTTCAGGGTATACACAATATTCTATTTAAATTATGGAGTGTTAATTAATTTCTCTATTTTTTTGTCCTTAATTGTGACCTATTGACCAATATTTTGATCATGAAACAGAGGGTTTCCATACTGGTTAAGAGAGATTAAAAATATCACATTTCGTTCTTATAACGAGCCATTCGTGGTACGTAATCACAATTTGCATGTGGCTGTTAATTAATGATAGACTTGTTTTTAATGACCTATTAAATAGATTTGTTCTCTCTTTTTCTTCTCCATATTGCAGTATCACATGAAAAAATACGCAGAAATGATCATTGAATTGATGAAAAAGGAGAAGTTGTTCGCACCCCAAGGAGGTCCCATTATCTTGGCACAGGTTTGTCACGTTATTACAACAACATATCTAGTGAAATCCAATAAAGTGGGGTCTGATAGTCTCTCACGTTATTAATTGAATTAAAATTTATATTTATATATATTAATAATAGGAAAAAAATTATACACTATCAGACACCTATAAAATGACTACAGACAATAATTTAAATAAGTCTACTAACATGGAAAAGGATAACCAATGTATTTTATTTAACCTGTTACAAGGGCTGGCTAGTGCCAATTTTACCAGGTTAACAATAAATGTTTATCATGAAATTTACATGTATTGATCTTATACTTATAGTGACCTAATTGTATAAATACATTTTATATTATCGATATATAAATCTTAAACTTGAACAATAAATTATATGCTACAATATGTTAAAATATACCACCGATATAACAATCTTTACGTCGATAGCAATGTTTGTAACTAAAATCTTTTTATTGTTGTTATCATCACTATAATTCTACAAGAAAGTATAGAATTGACAATAAAATTTTAGCAACAATAAAGATATTGTTGCTAAAAAATGTAAATGACAATAAAACTTTAATATATTGTTGTTAAAAAACGTAAATTGCAACAACTTGTTGTTACGAACATTTCGCATCGGATGTTATTGCAACGACATACAATAATTTTTATTGTTGCAAAAAGTATTTTTAGCAATAACATCCAATATATAACTACAAAAAATATTGACAAATGTCTTTCTTCTTGTATTTCATATTGTATATATGTTCGACGCCTTCGTGATATATGATCATCGTTGGTGACATATAATTTTATTTAACAGATAGAAAATGAGTACAACAATGTCCAGGCTGCTTATAAAGAAAACGGAAAGAAATATATTGAGTGGGCAGCAAATATGGCTTTGGAATTATACAATGGTGTCCCCTGGATTATGTGCAAGCAGAAAGATGCCCCTCCTTCAGTGGTAGGTTCATTTAATATGTTGTGTGAAATTATTATTATTACCGTTTTCTTAAAGAAGAAAACACACAGATTATATATATATATATTTGATCATATTTTATAAATTAGATCATCCAAAGATAATTTTATCTATCATTATTTCCTTCAGATAAACGCATGCAATGGAAGGCATTGTGCGGATACTTTCACGGGCCCTAATGGTCCCAATAAGCCTTCTTTGTGGACTGAAAATTGGACAGCCCAGTAAGTACAATTTACCCTATCAATATAATTTAACTTGTGATAACAAATTAATCATTTCTACCAAGTTATCAATTGATACTTGCATAAAATTTGAAGATTAACCTAAATAGAAGCTCACCCAACCGCTTAAACTAAAAATAGCCTAATGGTATAATATATCTACAATCCATGTATAAGATGTATATAGTCATGTATATCAGTGTATAATCTATATATACCAGCTAAAAAAAGTAAGCAGTAAATCCGATGAGCTTTTTTCATGTAACCACCCGTAAATAGGGTTAATATCTATATACTACATTGATATTGTAGAGAATTTCTACACTATAAGATCATATTAAATGGTAATTAATCAGAATAAGTGGAATTAATAACTTATAAAATAAGTCCAGTAACCTTTTATAACAGATTAAATTGCATTGAAGCATCAAATGTTAACAAAAATAAAGTACAGGTATAGAACTTTTGGAGACCCTCCATCACAAAGATCAGCAGAAGATCTTGCTTTTTCTGTGGCTCGTTTCTTTGCCAAGAATGGAACTCTTACAAACTATTACATGGTAATTTTTTTTATGCTTTAATTTCCACATCAACATTTAGCCTATAGTCTATCGAAACTTAAATTGAATAATGATGTAAATTGATTTTATTCTTGTTTTCCAGTACCATGGTGGAACCAACTTTGGAAGATCAAGCTCTTCTTTCGTGACTACTCGTTATTATGATGAGGCCCCTCTTGATGAATTTGGTAATTAATTAGGCAAATTGTAAATTTAATTCTAAACAATATAACAAGTTAATTAATGGGAAACTTATAAATATGTACATTTCCGCCAAACTAATTTACTAATATCTCTGAAATATACAAAACTTATACACTAATTATGTATATGTTTGTATATTATATGTACATTTTATGTATAAATATACAAAACCTATACATTTAGTCAAATTTTGTAAACTAGATCACCCAAAGACATTGAATATAATATTTTCATTAAATAATACAACTAAAGCACTTTGATTTAGTTAATTAAATGCTGAGTACCTCTCTTATTAGGTTTAATGAGGGACCCCAAATGGAGTCACTTGAGAGACTTGCACAGGGCTTTAAGATTGTCAAGAAGAGCTCTTCTTTGGGGTACTCCCACTGTACAGAAGATTAGCGAGGACCTTGAGGTGATTAAGTATTTTTGTGAACCCATTAATTATAACTAGCTTTTCAACACATATTTAGTAGTATATTTTAACGGTGTGTATGGTATGGAGGAAAATATTTATTAATTTTTTATTGACTAATTGATCAAAATGTTTAAGTTCTTTAAAAATTGAAAATATAATTTGCGGGTGAAAATCTAAAAAACAAATTTCACAATTGAATTATATATTGATTGTCTCCGCTACCCCAATACTCCACCCTCCACCCCTAACTCCCAATCACCCCCTCCACCCTACCCCAAAACACCCCAGCACCTCCAACCCTCAACCCCTACCCAATACCATCTCCATCCTCATAACCATTTATCTCCACCTTCATAGTTTGCCTAAACTATATATACATAAATGTCTTGGAATAACATTTTCCGTTTACTTACCAAACAATAGAAAATAAGTATAAAAAAATATATTCTCCTTTCATACCAAACACCCCTAAGTTCTATGTATTAACGGTGTACACATTTTTATACCATCAGGTAACAAATTGTCACTCTTCTATCAAACGTAATATAGCAACATGAAAAATAAAATAATAATTTACTACTGGATTAAATTGAATGGATGGTGTAAACTCTTTTTTTGTAGTGTACACATACAACTTAAATTCTTAGTAATATTATGTAACTTGGGTATGAAATCCTTACATGTATTTCCTACATAAAATGTAGATCACTGTCTATGAGAACACTGGGTCTGATCCTATGTGTGCTGCCTTTTTGACCAACAACCACACCAAGCTACCTTCCAACATTACATTTAGGGGAGCAGATTATTACTTGCCTGAAAAATCAGTTAGCATTCTAGCTGATTGTAAGACTGTGGTTTACAACACTCAAACGGTAAAAATTCCTACCCATTTTTTTTTTGAGATTTCAGTTCTTTGAACTTTATGTATGAAGAATCAATATTATCACAAAATGGATTTTAAGGATTTTTAAAAAAAATTATAACTGGAATTAAACAGGTAGTCTCCCAACACAATTCAAGAAATTTTGTACCATCAGAGAAAGCAAAAAATCTTGAATGGGAAATGTATCAAGAAAAAGTACCAACTATCAATGATTTGGCACTCAAGAACAAGGAACCCTTGGAGCTCTACAGTTTCACTAAAGATAAATCAGACTATGCTTGGTACTCCACAAGGTAATTTAATTATAATGGCATGTTTGATAGTATTGTTTTTGTCATTATTAATTTGATGTAAAAAATAATTACACTATCATGTTATTTAAAATATATTTTCTATTTGCAAGTAAAGCATTCATTGATAATCTATAGTTATTAATTAATAATTCGTTATAACATGTTAAAATAGATTGATGATGTCAAACTTAATTATGTTGTCTCACTTGAATTTCACTTTTTTCTGATATTGTTTTTCTTTTTAATAACACAGCATCAACCTTAATCGACGTGACTTGCCCATGAGACCTGATATTCTCCCTATCTTGGAAATTGCAAGTATGGGTCATGCATTGGCTGCCTTTGTCAATGGAGAATATGTTGGTAGGTTTTCTTATGAAAATACCATGTGATATTTTGTTAGGGCGTGTTTGATATGATAAATATTTTCTAGAAACGTTAATTTTTAGTATTTGATTTGTCATAATATATTTCAAAGAAAATATTTTTCATCAAAAGGGGGAAACGGCTTGCCTTACTTTTGGACAAAAGTCATTTTCCTTTATAATTATTTTTAACTCTTAAAT
The DNA here is from genome assembly GCA_029783415.1 of Anisodus acutangulus. NCBI lineage: Eukaryota > Viridiplantae > Streptophyta > Magnoliopsida > Solanales > Solanaceae > Anisodus > Anisodus acutangulus. The sequence goes on along the minus strand of CM056489.1, from coordinate 62,987,917 downwards.
TTATATTATTATTTTTTTCAAAAATATATTTTTTACTCTCTAACCAAACATCGGAAAACGTTTTTGAGAAAAATATTTTCCAAATGTCTTCTATCATATCAAATACGCCCTTAAAAGTTAAAGTGGTAGCCATTGATGAGAAAACACATTTTCACAAGAGCGTCCCAGAAATTGCTTAATATTTGTTCCACAATTACATATTTTTAGGTTTTGGCCATGGGAACAATATTGAGAAGAGCTTCGTTTTCCGGAAACCCGTCGTCTTGAAACCCGGAAATAATGACATCACCCTTTTGGCTGGGATAGTTGGATATCCGGTATTGTTTTCTTTCTTACTAACCTCTCAATGCACATAAAAAGGGATTCTCTCATTTATGTTCCTTAGACCTAACTTAATTATCGGCAGTAGACAAAATATATAATAATTAAATATTGATATGTCTAGTATATGTTAATTAGACATACAATATATGTATATTTAAGTATAAACATATAAAATTTTTACATTTGCTGACTATTTTGTAAACTAGATAAACCAAAGGTATTAAGTTGTAGTTATCTCTAAAAAAATCTTATTAGAAGTCTCGGATTCGAACTTTCTCTGAGAGGAAGCGTTTTACTCCTAAAGTCGAACTTTCTGGTACGAATAGATATTAATCGGACCCCAAAGCGGGCCCGACGCAAATGGGATACAATTTTTTTTATGTATAAAGAGATAATCAAGAGAATTCATGTTGATGAATATTACAGAATAGCGGAGCCTATATGGAAAAGAGGTTTGCTGGACCCCGTGGTGTAATACTTCAAGGTTTAATGGCTGGAACTCTTGATATCACCCTAAATGTTTGGGGACAAGAGGTATATATACATAATCACACATGTTTAGTTATTTATCAATACTTATAGCTTGAATTTCCTCGCTGCCTGAACTGCCTAGCCCTACCCGGACTTTGACCCAGTCTACGAAGCTTTGCTTTTCTTGTAGTCGGCCGAAAATATTTTTATTCTAATGTTAATTCGATTAGTAAAATTTTAAATCATTGGTGGTCATCTTTCAGGTTGGTGTCTTTGGAGAAAAAGAACAATTATTCACTGAAGAGGGCACAAATAAAGTAAAATGGACTTCTGTAACTGGTCCTCCACCAGGACATGTGACTTGGTATAAGGTAAGTTGGGATAAAATTATTCGGTTCAGATATTTTCATTGAATGTTATCCTCTATATTATTGTAAAGTAAAAAAATTATTTGGTAGATTTAAGTAATTGGATTTTGTTCACTATAATAGTAAAAGTATTAAACTTAATCGATTATAACAGTAAAATAACAAAATTATTTATGTCACATTAAAGTAATTGATAGTTACTCACTATAATAATAACATCGCTAAGGTTTACCATAATAGCAACAAAACATACCTTTCAAGGTGACTTTACTGCTATAGTGGGTAAAATACACTTACTTTTAATTTAAAGCAATAAAAAATAATCCTGTAATCTTACTGTTATATTGAAGTTCAGTTATTATAGCTGAAATTAACCCGATCTTTCTCAATTACTAACAAATAGTATATAAGTTTTGTGGATGTTACAGACATATTTTGATGCCCCTGAAGGCACTGACCCAGTGGCCTTAAAAATGGATCATATGCAAAAAGGTATGATGTGGGTCAATGGTAAAAGCCTTGGTCGTTACTGGGTATCTTTCCTCTCTCCTCTTGGACAACCCACTCAATCTGAGTAAGTATTTCATATATGAGCTCAAGAAAAAGTCCAAATCAAATATGATAGCATATATGACACTTTTATATTTATCTGCCGCAGGTATCATGTTCCAAGGGCATTTTTGAAGCCAGAGAATAATCTCCTAGTTGTTTTCGAAGAAACGGGAGGTCACCCAGAGAGTATTGAAATCACAACAGTGAATCGAGACACAATTTGCAGTATGATCACTGAATATCATCCTCCAAATGTTAAGTATTGGGAGAGATCTGGAGGTAAATTTCGCGCTGTGGTAGAAGATCTTAAAACAGGAGCTCATTTAACTTGTCCGGACGATAATGTGATAGAAAAAGTTGAGTTTGCTAGTTATGGTGATCCAGATGGTGCATGTGGAAATTTTTATACGGGAAATTGCACTTCACCAAATAGCATTAAAATTGCAGAAAAATATTGTCTGGGAAAGCACACTTGTTCTATCCCAGTTGAGCGAGACTTATTTGATGAGCCAAACAAGGATCCATGCCCTAACATCTTCAAGACTTTAGCTGTCCAAGTCAAGTGTGTTGTACCAAAGAAGAATTAATTAGGATCAATTTCTTTGGTTTATGATAGGTTGAAAAATTGCGCCTGATCATAGGTCATGACATTAATTGAATCCAATGTTATTGTGATTTAGGATTAGAGTTGTATACATGATAAAAATCATTGTTTTAGACAATAAATATATAGAGCCTATTTGGTTCTATTCGTGAATTACTTTTTTTTTTTAGCTTTTTCTTTCTTTTCTTTTTCTATCGTGGAGATAATTACCAGTAATAACATATCGTGACTGATAGGTACTATAATTGAGAATGAATCTATTTTGGGTTTGCATGAATATTTTCAATAACTTTCTCATATATAATCAACTAGTGAATGGATACTTCTCTATCAATAGCACCTTCGCATTTTTGGTGGATGCTTAGTAACTTTCGCTCCGCCCTCTCCCCCCCCCCCCCCCACACACACACACACACACAATTTTTGTGTATTTTAAAGACCTTTTCATGTATTTCTCAAAACTCAAGTTAGGGCAGATAATAAACATTGATATTATTATTTTATGTTTCTACTATGGTCCATTTTTCAACTATATTACATTTTTTTTTCTTTTTTCTATTGAGTTTGACTTTCTAGTAAAGCTAATAGAGTGTTGTCTTGATCTTGCTTTTAAGTGAAACAATTTTATAAGGAAAGAGTATTCAGTGTATCCGCTATACAGAAATGTGTTGATTTCACTGATTTCCTGCTTGTTCTGCACATATTCAATGTGGCAATTGGTCGATTGCTTGGCTTGAACACAAACTGTGAAGTCAGGGAAGTAAAAGAAGAAGAAATCTAGTCAAGAGAAGGAGAGTTCGAGAATGATGAGAGTTGGCAATTTGAGGAAAAATTTTCTTATTCCAAAAGGTATGAATACGTGTGTATATATACACAATCTCAATTCTAGATGATTCTAATAATTACTTCTAACAAACTCTAACCAACCATGCAACAAGAATAACCATCATCCTAACAAACTCAAAACTAACTCTAACCAATATTTTGGCATCAGACACTTCAAATGACCACATATCTTTTAAATATTCTTCCTAGCAAACTACTTTCCAACGTGTCACCGACACAAATGTTGTACCATCGTCTCCCATCTTTTACTCATTTGAGGGGTTTTGAGTGTTTGTGTTATCCCTTGTTTCCGTCCACAACCATTAACAAACTTCATGCTCGTTCCACTCCTTGTGTGTTTTTGGGATACCCACAAAATCATAGGGGATATAAATGTTATGATGTGATGAACGGAAAAATCATTATCTCTCGTCACATAGTTTTTGATGAGTCTACATTCCCTTTTGCTAATTCTCATGTGGCATCCCCACATTCATATAGTTTTTTGGACAACAGAATACATCCGATTTTATATCACCACCTCAATACCCAAAATCATATGGGACCAGCCCAAAATAATCCCTACATCATACCGGCCCATCCACAAAATAGGACTGGACCAGTCCGCGGAATGGAGGTCACTACCTCTTTACCATCGGTCTCGGCCCAGTCCACTACTAGTGGCTGGCATGCCCAAATGAGGGAGCCTATTGCTCCCTCACCCGTAAAACCACCCCGACATCCATGCCCCATATTTTCAGGCCTATAATCTTGATCCATCTTGGCCCAATAACCCGATAGAAAACCAAAATAACCAACAGTCTGCCTTGGCCCAAAATACTACCTTATCTCGGCCCAATACCATACCCGACAGCCCTAATCCCCAATCGTCGATTTTAGTGCAACCTCAGACCATTGAAACCCGTGCCATACACAGAATTTTTCAGCCCAAATGTCATTTTAGCTTACCATCTTCGGTCCAACCATCACCTCTTCCCAAAAATCCCAAAGCAGCCCTATCATACCAGAATTGGAAAGTTGTCATGTTAGAAGAAATTGATGCTCTTATTAAAAATAAGATGTGGGAGTTAGTGCCCCGTCCATCTAATGTGAACATAATCAAGTCTACATGGTTTTTTATCAAAAAGAAATCTAATGACTCATTTGCGAGATACAAAACTTATTTTGTTGATGATGGCAGGTCTCAACAGATTGGCATGGATTGTGGTGAAATATTTGGTCCGGTGGTTAAGCCAGCAACTATCAGGATTGTTCTGAGCTTGGCATTGTCAAAATCCTGGTCCATTCATCAGTTGGATGTAAAAAATGCAGTCCTACATGACCATTTATAGGAGTGCACTAGCCTTTGGATTTCCGAGACTCTACACATACGGATTATGTTTGCCGATTGAAAAAATATTTATATGGTTTGAAAGAGGCTCATCGGGCATGGTATAACATGTTTGCGGGGTTTGTATCCACACTAAGTTTCTCACACAGCAAGTCCGATCAGTTCTTGTTCATTTATAAGAAGGGAAACGACATAGCATATATCCTCCTATATGTAGATAACATCATTCTCACGGCCTCATCTACTTCACTTCGTCGGTCTATTATGTCCCTCCTTGCAGCAGAATTTGCAATGAATGATTTGAGTCCTTTAAATTATTTTTTGGAATTATTGTAATCCAATATGTACGTGGTCTGTTTCTCAGTCAAAAGAAATACACCGATGAGATCATTGACAAAGCCGGTATGTCCTCCTGCAAACCATCACACACCGGTTGATACAAAGGCCAAATTGAGTAACTCTACAGGTACTCCATACAGTGACCCAACACATTACCGCAACCTAGCAGAGGGGCTTGCAGTATCTTACTTTCACGAGACCTGATATCTCATATGCGGTTCAGCAAGTGTGTTTACATATGCATGATCCGAAAGAAGAACATATGAGGGCTCTCAAGCGGATTCTGCGGTATGTTAAGGGTACTCTTCATTTTGGATTGCATCTGTATAAGTCATCCATTTCGAGTCTCTCATCTTATACATATGCGGATTGGGGTGGTTGCCCGGACATACGACATTCCACCTCTGGTTATTGTGTATTTTTGGGAGACAACCTCATTTCATGGTCATTCAAACGACAGCCAATGATGTCTCTGTCAAGCGCTGAAGCAGAATACCGAGGGGTAACAAATGTGGTTGCTGAATCATGTTGGCTCCGTATTCTTCTTTTAGAGCTCCATTGTCTGATTAAAAAGACAATTATTATTTATTGTGATAATGTGATTGCGATATACTTATCCGGTAATCATGTCCAGCATCAACGCACAAAGCACATAGAAATTAATATATTATTTGTCCGAAAAAAGGTTGCACGTGGACAAGTCCGTGTTCTCTATGTACCGTCTCGTTATCAAATTGTCGACATTTTCACCAAAGGTCTTTCGTTCGTACTATTTGATGATTTCAGGTAAAGTCTCAGCATACGAGAACCTCCCGCTAAGACTGCGGGGGACTGTTAGAATAATTATGGGGTCATCCCATAATTATCTCAAATCACCATCAATCATGTAAATTGTAATCACATAATTTAGAATGATTGTGAATTAATATCATGTATTTTAGGATAATTAGATAGGTCTTCCTTAATACTAGTATGATATAGTTGTATATATATTTCAAGATTGAAATGAAATCACTCATGTATTTGCCCTTACCAACCATCCTACTCTGGGCCGTTAGTTCCCCCTGTCCCCACCTTATTATCCCCTTGTCCCCAGCCAAATTCGATACATGTTCGTATTTACTGAATTCTCCGAGTCCACATAGTTTTAGTGCAAATGTAACATTCTCAATAAACTTCAGAAGAACAATGAAATGTTATATCATCCTCATTCAGTTCGTCGAAAAAGCACATAAAGCCCAATTATTTTTTTGTATGAACAATGGATAACAAGAGGATGTAGTGACCAAAAACTAAAAGAAATTAGAAAGTGAATGTATAAACAATATGATAGAAAACAATATAAGAACTGTTGAACAACCTATGGACTTTATTTCAAATTTGTCAAAGTATCTATTATAATGTCCATAAATTTACTCAACATGGGCCTGAGAGAGATAACCTGCAAGATGAGAAGAGAATAATCAGAAGACAAAAATTTAAGAAATACTCAAAATATATATAGGCCAGAAGTTGGTGTAATACCCAATGAGAAATCACTCGATGTTGTGGTAAATCATTAGAACAAATCACCTAACAAAAATCATAGGGTTATGTTCTGAATGTTAACTATACTAATTTGTAAAACCAAAGACTATATCATAAAAAGTAGCAGAATATAATCCCAAAGATAGCAGGCACAAGTGGGATAAAACAAAATCAATGCAGCATAGATGCACCGGTTGACAAGCTTGCGAACTATATTGGTAGTATTTTGTCTCCATAAACAAAATGAGTATAAGAGACATAGTAGATATATAAACTACTACCGATAGATGATAATAAAGAAAAAATCCTATGTGTATTAGAGTGGGAAAAAAATCGTAACCTCCGATCAATCTCCCATTCACAACCTCGACCAAAATCCCATGCTTCATCAAAGTGAACAACAAATACATACTCACATGACCAAAAATAGCAACTGAAATCCCACAAGATATACTAATACTAATACTTTTGTCGGTAATACTAATACCAACAAAAGGAAGCAAATGACTCAAAGGGAAAGGATGTAAATAATAACTTGTTTGGAAAGTAAATGATATCATCAGGAAAAACAAGAGAGGTAAAAATAATAACGACCGAATTGGAATTTTCATTTCGCCAAAGAACTTACAACCTTACTTGTGGAATTACATTGGATATGTTATTGTTGTTGTATTATGAAATATAAGAGGAGTTGTATGAGAGGGAGGGAGAACTAGATGAAGAAATTAGTATTGGGAGGTTACTGGAGCTATGAGGTTTTCACATTGAAGGTCTCTTTTACAAGTAAAAGATCAAATCAAAATCTTAATTATTGTTTCTTACAGGGTCTCTTTTACAAGTCAAAATTTACACCTGATACTTTTGAAATATTACCAATTGCTGTAAAAATCCACATTCTTAATTTAAAATCTTCATAATTTTTTTATTTATAGTGTTTTTGTGTAGTTTATCAGAATACAAATTCAAAAATTAATGAATTGATCTTCAAAATTTAATTGCAGAAAATATCCCAACAAAAATCTCTTGTTTTTTTTTTTTTTTTATAGAACTCCTGTGTTATTTTTACTGATATCCCGTTAAAAAAAATCATATTTAATCTTCCCAAAAGGGAGTATAGGATAGGTGGCCCAAGACTCAAAGTATTGGATAGGTAGCCCAACTTAAATATTATCAGGACCCAATCTCTAAATTCAAAGCCCAACCCAACTTAAATGAGCTTCCCGCCATGTACTTTTTAATCTCCCTCCACTTCCAAAATAAAAACAACACTGTAATAGTCAAACTCAAAACCCTTTACTAGTACTAAATTTCAATCCTTAGTTTCTCAGAAAAAAATGTCGAAATGGAATCAGCAAGAAGACCTGGATCTCCTTCTTTCACTTCCAGATAGGGTTTTGGAAACCCCTCCACCTTCTCCTTCATCTAATTTCCCAGGTAAATGTCGAAACCATGTTTGGGATTTCTTACAATTAATTAATGCCCTAAAAATCGATTATAGAATCATGTGTTTTCTTTAGTCCATATGTTTTTTTTTGTGTATCCATACTCTTATGTGTGTATTACTATGGTGTTGCTTTATTTGTTTTGTATATATCTTGCTTTCTTATTTTTCTTGAATTCCTGCATTGATTTGATAACATTTTTTTGAGCCGAGTGTCTATCGTAAACATCTCTATCCCCACAAAGTTAAAGTTAAGGTCTGCGTATATACTAACCTCCCCGACCCTACTTGTATTATTACACTTGTTATGTTGTTGTTGTATATGTTTTTTGGTGTAATTAAATTGACCCGAATAGATTGAAGAGCTAAGAAACTACATTGTCCGTTTAAAAGACTGAATTCACATCAACATTTTACTACTAGTAATTAGTCTTAAAATTAGTTTCTTGATATGAATCTGTTGATTATGAGATATTATTTTTATGGGATTTATGTGGGTTGTTTTGAAAAAAGTTTATGTTTTTTTTTGACAGATTATTTGTCGGATGATGGATCGCCAAAGCGATTGGGGAAGGCAGATATGTCTGTCTTTAGGGATGCTGTTGAGGATTGTCTTGATTATGATACTGAAATTGCTAAGAAAGCTGTCAAATCAAAGCACACAAAGGGGTCAAGTTTTGCTGAGGTTGAAAAGTTTTCGGGTTTGCGAATTAGGTATGTTCTTTGACCTAGGTTATGGCCTTATGGGTGCATATCCAATGGATTGTTGTTACATTTTCCTGTCAAATTCATAATTACTCTCTTCTGCTATTAGAGTTTGAATGTTGCTGGCATTTTTTGTTTCAGTATTTTCTGCAAGACTTTCAATTTAGTTGCCTAAATTTCAAATTTTTGGTGAGAGGAAGCCCCATTGAAGGAAAATGTTACTCAGGGAAATAAGTGGTTTCTTACTTATTTTCTTGTATTTGGTACATAAGCAAAAATATTATCCTAAAAGTATTTGTATATAATCTAGACAAATACTATGAGAGGTGGGGGATGGGGTTAAGGAGTGTGGGGTGGTGGGGATGGGGGCTACGGGTGTGAGGGTGAAGAGTGAAGACTATGTGTGTTGGAGGGCGGGGAGGATACAATCTATGTGAAATGTCACTTGTGTAACTTATTTTCCCTACTTCCACTAGAAAAGTCATTCTCCTCATTTTTAAGGAACTTGTTTTCCTAGAGAAAATGTTTTCCAAAAATTTTGACCAACCGAACATGAGAAAATTGAAAAATATTTTCTAGGAAATGTTTTCCTCCATTTTCTAACACACCCTGAGAATGTAACATTTTGGCTTCTTAAAAAGGTCATCAGGTGCTTGTGGCTTGCAGTTACTATTGTTAGGAAAGCCACATAGGTGCTTGTATGTTTAATTCCATTAATTTAAAATGGAGGCCAGATTAGATTGTTATTGGTGAAGTTGCAATTGAGCTTTGATTAGATTTGTTTGAGATAGCTGGTAGCTTCAGTTCTAATGCTGAGCCAGGAAAATCATATATAAAGGCTCTATTTAGATACTGAACAGCCAACTAATATTTTACATTTCTTCCTTTCACTCAGAAATCAAGTAGTCTCACCTGTTGAACTGAGCAACCATTTTGCTGATATTAGGTTCATCCGGTTATCAGCAATAAGGTATGTTAAGATGCTGACCGAGTTACCAGAATAGTTTTATTGGGCTATGTAATAATTTATTTTTCCCATCTGGCAGGAATTCGCTACTAGGTGACACCCTTTCTGGTTGTTGGGCAACTGTTGGTGTTTTAACTGAGAAGGGGCAACCAAGAACAAGTTCAACAGGGAAGCAATATGCAATCTGGAAATTGGGGTCTTTGGATGAAAAAACTATTTCTCTTTTTGTTTTTGGTGATGCTTATCAGAAGAACTGCAATGAAAAGGCTGGTGCAGTTTTTGCCCTGTTTAATTGCAGCGTACGCAAGGATAACTCGGTATTGTTATCGTGCCTATCAATAAGTTCATTTTTCTTAACATTTCAGGGTGGGTTGCTAACACCTCTTCAACACCCTTTATCCAGGAACATGGATTTTCATTGAGTGTTTATTCAGCCAGTCACATTTTAAAGATAGGCACATCTGTGGATTATGGAGTTTGCAAGGGGAAAAGGAAGGATGGAATGGCTTGCACAGTAATCATTAATAAGTACAACCTCTGATTTTGTCTTTTTATTTGTTACATGCATAGAGTTGTGAATGGACTGAATACCTTCAGGCAAAGTACTACAAAATTGTTGTTAGATACAATAAGATGCTCATGAGATTCCCATGCATAAAATGCTCTGCCGTCTACTTGTTTGTTTGCAATTTTGTGCTTAGTACACTATTTCTCTCTGATTATAAGGGAATCTGTATGTCTCATATTTGTTCTAGAGGCAAGCTCCTGATTTGATGTTTTGTTTGGGCAGTCCAAAGTAAAACGCTTCTTCCCTTTTATCAAAATACATGGATGATCGCCTTAGAGGTTTCATGGCCTTTGGCGGTTAAAGTGATCTCGCCTGGTTCTTATGTCAATTAATTTGTATAGAAAACTTTGTTATTGGTATATACTCTTCTGGCATAACGGATGGAACCACTGTTTACGTAAGAATAATGAAAGTACTGCTGCTCATCATAAGTCTCATTTAGATAGCATTGATGTGTTTGGTTTTGATTTGCTTCAATGATAATGTCCTCATTTCGACATTTCAAAGTTTGAACTGATAAACGTTGATACTCCATAAATTTTTCTTGGAATTTGAACTACATATTCGAATTCCAAGAATCGAAAGTGTAATCTTGTAAAAAGCTAGTCATCCATATAAAATTGCTGTAGCCTTTGGTTGGTCAAACTGTTTTCGTAAGTAATAGGTTTTCCCTTCTCAAGAAGGATAAGGGTGAACTCACATTCACGTAGGAGGCGTGCTTCAGTAGTTTATGTAGACTTTCATGAGCACGATTTGCCTTCTTTTGCTGGGATATGCAACTCAGCAAAAAACATGCTTTTTCGGCTTGGATATGCAACTCAAATCAGTTTGTAGTACATATGCAAGGGATTTTAGTAATCCTTCTTACCAAATAATATCGAACCTATTGTTGGTTTTAGAAGTGTCTTGTGCTTTGACCAGTAATTTTGTGATAGAACTTATGGATTGAAAACATTTGCAGGCAGCGTGGAACATATTGCAGCTACCATAAGCAGGTACCCAATTTACTGTCAACACTTGTAAATAAGTCCGCTTGGTTGCTTGCTCCCCTCTCTTTGTGTTCTCTTTAACTGAAACTTGATTTACTACCGAAAGAAAATAATGAACTGATCATGTTTCTGTTACTTGTTCTTTCAGAGAACATCTGATAAATATTCCTCCAGTATGAGGGCGGAACTCAAAGGCGGGTGAGTGGATTACTTTCTCAACCTCTCAATATGGCATTTACTTGGAGAATAGAAAACTTATTTCTCGTGACTACTTTAGCTCATTAATTGTTGTTGGACTATCAAATTCAGGAACCTACGAACGGGTTTCAGAGATCATCTCAAATCTGAAGGAATTTATGTGGTTAATCCTTTAGCTGACAAGACAAACTTTACAAAGTCTGCAGCACCATTGAAATTACTGTCTGTTGACGGATTGAAGAAGGCATTAAGGTTTGTTCAATGTACTTAGTAGTGCCATGAGCTCTTAACTTCAAAATATTAGTAACTTGCATTTTTGCTTAGTCATTACTGACTCGAAGACACTTATTTATGAATAGCAATGCAGGGAAAGTGACTACCAATGTACATTCTCAAGGAATAAGGTTTCTTAGTCAAATTACAGGTTAAAACTTTAGTACTTGGACCTGAGTACTCCTACATGTGCAGACATGCTTAGTTATAGTTTTGCTCATTACATTTCTATTTGTGCTACAGGAAAATCGAACTCAAATAATACGAAAGGATCTATGGCTGACCGAGATCAAACAAGAAATAGAACAAATGAAAGGTTAAAGAGATTGAATAAAGAAGAGTTCATTTTTTGACCTTATATTATGTTGTCTGTTTTGGTGACAGTGTTATCTACTTTTTTTCCAGCCCATCATCCACCAAGAGAAAGAATCTGAGTGAAACAAGACCAAGTCACAGTTGTGATCACAAAAAAACAAAAATGGGACAGCAGCAGAATTTAGGACAAAAACCTGTGCATGTTAAAGAAAAAATGATAGAACTAGACCTTGTCAGTTCAGATGATGAACTTTAGAGTTCTAATCATCTGTATGTAATGTATTCTTGTTCTCTTTCATATAGTAATTAAATAGCTTGTGCTAGCAAGTTTCATTGAAAAAGGCCTTTTAATCTTGTTACCATGGTGCTATTACTTGAGTACCTAATTGTAGGTGACTTCTGTAGTGTTTGTGTAAGATAAAAAAGTACTTTTAAGCTCTTATTTTAAAATTAAAATAACAAAAATAAGCCAGAAGTAGTCATAAGTTAAGATTATAGTTAGGCTCTTTAACGTTTATATGCTGAAGTGTAAAAGTCAGATATCTACAATAAAAAAGTGAAATTGGTAACTTAGAATAAGATAGATTATTTATTGTAACATGTTAAAATACACTGCTAACATAAAAAATGGATGTATGAGTTAAATCAATTCTAGTTCTCGATATGTATTTTACATTCACATAAATAGGTAAATAAAAAGGGATGGTTAAAAAGAAATGGTTATGGACACCAGCGGAGCTACAATTGGAATTACGAGTTTGGCAAAACTCACTAAATTCGGTTTAAACTTTGTATTTGTATTAAAAATAAAAAATTTACGTAATATGTATAAATAATTATACAGAATTCATGAACTTACAACTTTGAGTCCACCTTATGGATTTTAGGAAGTGGTCCGTATGAAGGTAGGTCATGCATGCACATGGGAGTTGATTTGTCTCGAGGCCATGTGCACTCAAACTCCAACTCTTGCCAAATATGTGTACGTTTTGCAACTAAGATAAGTTTTATTAATATAGAATAATTAGGTGAATGACTAAAGTCTTAGATTCTTTTTCCTAAAAAAGAGTTAGCAGGCAACTGCACCTTGTCTTATTAGTGATAGTGAATATGTTTATATTATGTAATTAATATTTTAGTGTAATTATGTAAAGTAGTGATTCTTATTCTATTAGAATTACAATGGTACACAATATATATTGTATTAATGAAAAGACTCCACTTAAGGAGATTTACACTGTTCTACATGGTATCAAGAGCCAAAAATTTCTCCCTACCCTAAACCTTAATTTCGGCCGCCCTTTTCTGGCGCCAAACCGCCCGTATACCTTCGGTATACCTCTGATATACGTTGATATACAGCTGCCCAGCCCTCCACTTCTACAACCAACCCCGTATATCTCTGGTATACTACTGATATGCAACCTTCTTACCTTCTCTATCTCTCCATCATGCCGTATACCCCTGGTATACAGCTGATATACAACAGATCTACACCCTTTTATTTCTCTACTAAATTTTGGATACCCTCATGGATTCACCCGCGGCCCACATAGCTTCTCCCGCTTCCTCTTCCTCAACACTCGGCGTCACAAATCCTCCTTCCTCTTCTACCCCAAACATCTTTCATTCGGCTTTTGCCGTAACCAATATCAAGAACTTCGTCTCGTTGATTCTTGATCAAGAGGATGGACAATACGCGTCGTGGGTTGAACTCTTTCATATTCATGCATGTGCTTACAACATGCTTGATCACATTGCTACCACATATTCCCGCCCACCCGACGTCGACGACATGACGTGAAAAAGGCTTGACGCCATCGTCAAGTAGTGAATCTATGGCACTATCTCTAAGGATTTGCTTCATACCATTATGAAGACCAGAACTTCAGCTCACGAGTTATGGACACGGTTGGAAAAAAGTTTTCAAGACAACAAGCATATACATGCCGTGTATCTTGAGGAGCAACTCAACACCACCCGTCTTGAATATTCTGCGAATATGGTCGACTACTGCAAACAATTAAAATTGTTTGCCGATCAACTATCCAATGTTGGTACTCCAATTTCGGACACGAAAATGGTATTGCAGTTGATTAATGGTTTACCGAAAGGTGAATACGATACCCTTGCAATGATGATTCAACAGGTCGATCCCCTACCCAGTTTCAACAAAACACGGTTCCAATTGCTATTAGAGGAGACGAGAAGAGCAAAACAGGACGACCATACCTCCAAGGCGTTGGTGATTGACGCCCCCGCGGCAACCACCACCTCTGGCCTGCCACCACATTCCGACCACCAACAGCCGCAGCACAATCGCACTGGCGGGAGAGGTAGATGATGTGGAGGTGGCCGGGGAGGCAAAGGAAATGGCCGAGGGCAATGGGTCAACTACACAAATAATCAGCCACAGGCCCAGTACCCGATACAGTGGCCCAACCCACTTCCTTGACAATTGTTCGGGCATTGGGCCCTATCGACCAGCCCTTTTCCAGGCCAAGCCCAGCAGCAGCAGTGGGCACCGCCAAGGCACATCATTCTAGGAGCCCATCTAGCAGCTCGCCAGCCAGGCCCCAGTCATCAGGCCTACTAAACAGCTGCCCAATAACCGACGTCCAGCCTCACTCCAACAGATTTGGGCCAAGTTTTCAGTTTTTTAAATATTCAACAGCCCGATGATGTGTGGTATATGGATACGGGAGTCACGTCTCACCTCACCAACAATTTTGGTAATCTTTCTTAACTGCACAATTTAAATACTCCTCAATTTATTATGGTCAGAAATGGCATCACATTTCAATTTAAGGGTTTGACCACATGCTAACTTCAGCACCGCACCCCCACTCCTCTCTTAATCACGTCCTATATTTCCCTAACATTATCAAGAACCTAATCTATGTTAGAAAATTTATCACTGATAATTCTGTATGTATTGATTTTGACCCGTTTGGTTTTTTTGTGAAGGACCTACGTACGGGGAGACTTCTTACGAGATGCAATAGTGCGGGGGACCTCTATCCTTTCCTATCCACACCCGCTGCCAGTGTCAATCCTCCCACATCTCTAGCTGAAATCTCCTCCTCAACGTGGCATAGTAGACTTGGACATCCCGGAACTCCTGTTTTTTATTTTCTTAGAAATCACAATTTAATTAAATGTAATAAAAGTTGCCCAAAATTGCTACTCTTGTCATCTTGAAAAGCATGTTAGACTTCCTTTTATGTCATCTTTGAGTATTACTTTTTCTTCCTTTGATATTATTCATACAGATTTATGAACTTCTCCTATTACTAGCAAACTGGGTCATAAATATTATTTAATATTCTTAGTGTGTGTTTGGTTATGCGGTGGACATAACTGATTTTGAAAGAATTGATTTTGACAAAATTGATTTTGACAAAATTGAGTTTGACAATAATTGATTTATGTTTGGATGCAACAATGTAAAAATGATTGTTATCAATTCATGATGTTTGGATAGTTTTGATCAAAATTGCTTTTGAATGTAGAATTACCAAAATGAACATAGTCAAATACATATAAATAAAAATTACTAAAATAATAGTGAAATATGAAGTATGTAAATAAAAATTACAAATAGATGATAGAATTTAAAGTGCAATATAGTACTTAAATATTAGTAGAATATTATGACAATACTTATTTAAAGTGCAATATAGTAATTAAATATTATTACAATACTAATTTTGCATGTACTCTATACTTTGATTGCGGACTAAGTCTCGAACGTGATCCATCTCTGATGAAGAAGCTACATTGAAAACATGTGATTGATCCAAGTTAGATGATCTATGATAATCATCATGGTGAATGATTGTGCTTTCATCTTCATAAAGATCAAAATCAATATCCATTTCTGCATTCCTTCTGATAATTGTGCACCTTAAACTTGAGTGGTAATAATTGAATATTTTATTATGATTTGCAAACCCGTTAGAACACCTAAAATCAGGAAAGTGATAGCGTTCACATCTGTAGGAACCAATGTACCCAATTGGTGTTGGATAACCAGAATCTACCAAATTTACTTTTAATGTGAGACCGTTGTTATAATTAAGCAATGAAATAATTTTTAGGGAATTATTCCGTGGGTGATTGGGTATCTACTTTATTGATTCATTCATATCCTAACAACTAACATGAACTCACATTATTACTCTTATATTTATATTTTTCATTCTCCATTTTAATATTCTTATTCTCAATATTCTGAATTCTCAAACCCCTATAAAATTATTGCTGCTTACGAGTTACAAAGGATCAAAATTTGTAGGATGTGGTGCAGTGGATTAGGTTGCACCTCCCTAACCAGAGGTCTCGGGTTCGAGCCCTCGGTACGGTATATGCGGGTACGGACACCGGTTGGAAAACCAAAAAATAAAAATTACTTTTTGGTGTCTTCTTCAAAATTTCAAGCATTGCAACAAGCAATCATTATATTGAAGCATCGCAACATATTTTCGATATCATTATATCAACTTATCAAATTTTGAGCCTAATTTTATTATTATAACTTTATTTTATATTTTTCATTAAAAATTTGTCGTTATTGATATTGTTATTTCATAACTATTTCAATCTACCCTTTTTTAAAAAGAAATCTTTTATGTCTTCTCACTAAAGTTTAGCTTTATACCCCTAATTTGATTGAGACGGCTCTGGCCGCATCCTAATGATGTTATGTAGACAATCTACCATAATGCAAGAATTAATGACTACTTCCACGGTTTGAATTCAGAACTTATATCTACGATAATATTGTATTTAATTATTTGAATTTTCTCATGCAAAGATTAAATTGTTAATTGAATAAACTCTAACTCATATTTTTTAATAGTGGAATTTTTGGTGGACCGCGAGGATCTGATGCTGGCCTACTAAATTATATTTGTAGTGCACGGATGCTGGGTTCATTTTTGTAAACCCCATATGCCATTTATCACTAATGTATTTATTCAACTAGAGATCTGTGGCCTCTTATTTTCAACAAACACCAACTTCTCATCTGTCACGATTATTACATATTGTACCTTGGTAGGCCATGAGTCACTACCTTGATGTGTTGTCACCATGCATTTACACCAATAGTGTAATATCATATTAAGATGAAATATATACTAATGCTGAATGGACACTCATGTGTCATCACCATGCCTTTACTATGTTTTTCTACTCTAATCATTTGGTTTTTGAAATTTATTGACCCGACTAATTTGAACGTGCGCTACGCATGGTTGATTAAAGGGAAAAACTCCATATCAAAAAGTTTCTCCATTTCCAGGACTTAAACTCGGGACATCTGATTAAGATGAAGGGATCCAAATTTCTTTTTTAGTAATATCTAAGTGAGCTTGATTTAAATTTGATCTCCCATCATTTTCATTAAGCTCTTGACTACACCATTGAGTGCTACTATTAATATAGACACAATTTATAGTTGCTCAAGTATAACTCGCTATGCCAAAAATCCCTCACATTGTAACCGTATAAAAATCAACCTTTTTAAGGAGAGAGAGATTAGATAAATCTTAAAAATTATTAATTACGCGACATGGTTAGAAAAAAAAACAATAAGAAACCTAGATTAAACGAAATAGAACTTCGTTATTCAAATTCACTAGTTAATGAAATGATATTTTAAAATATTTTAGTGGGCACTTAATTGAATAATGCACTAGTTTATCTTTGCTTTGGATAGAAGGCAAAGGTCAATTCCTCTTTCTTTGTCGGAGTGATTCTTTGGTTCCCTTTATGATATGGTTTGCCCTCTGTCTCCATGCAAAACTTTTGTGGGGTTCATTCAAATAAATATAGTACTAACGGCTCAAACAAAGAAGATATAACCTAAAAAAAAATTTAGACGTTAATAGAGTTAGGTGCAAGTTCATGAACGCTTTCACATTAATACACCAAGCAATCATCGAAGAACTGTTTTTGTATATGAATATATCGTTGGACCTATTTGAATATAATAATTTGTTAAAATAATTGTTTAGGTACAATACATTGGCGAATCTAAAGAAAGTGTGGATTCTCAAATATATTAATATCTAAACTCTATGATCTATACTTGTTTAATTGTTTTTCTACACACAGCGAAATATAAGGTTTCACCCCAAAATCATTGGGTTACAATACTAATTTTGCATGTACTCTATACTTTGATTGCGGACTAAGTCTCGAACGTGATCCATCTCTGATGAAGAAGCTACATTGAAAACATGTGATTGATCCAAGTTAGATGATCTATGATAATCATCATGGTGAATGATTGTGCTTTCATCTTCATAAAGATCAAAATCAATATCCATTTCTGCATTCCTTCTGATAATTGTGCACCTTAAACTTGAGTGGTAATAATTGAATACTTTATTATGATTTGCAAACCCGTTAGAACGCCTAAAATCAGGAAAGTGATAGCGTTCATCTTTAGGGACCAATGTACCCAATTGGTGTTGTATAACCAAAATCTACCAAATTTACTTTTAATGTGAGACCGTTGTTATAATTAAGCAATGAAATAATTTTTAGGAAATTATTCCGTGGGTGATTGGGTATCTACTTCATTGATTCATTCATATCCTAACAACTAACATGAACTCACATTATTACTCTTATATTTATATTTTTCATTCTCCATTTTAATATTCTTATTCTCAATATTGTGAATTCTCAAACCCCTATAAAATTATTGCTGCTTACGAGTTACAAAATATCAAATTTTGTAGGATGTGGTGCACTGAATTAGGTTGCACCTCCCTAACCAGAGGTCTCGGGTTCGAGCCCTCGGTACGGTATATGCGGGTACGGACACCGGGTGGAAAACCAAAAAATAATTTTTATTTTTTGGTGTCTTCTTCAAAATTTCAAGCATTGCAACAAGCAATCATTATATTGAAGCAGCACAACACATTTTTGATATCATTATATCAACTTATCAAATCTTGAGCCTAATTTTATTATTATAACTTTATTTTATATTTTTCATTTAAAATTTATCGTTATTGATATTGTTATTTCATAACTATTTCAATCTACCCTTTTTTAAAAAGAAATCTTTTATGTCTTCTCACTAAAGTTTAGCTTTAGACCCCTAATTTGATTGAGACGGCTCTGGCTGCATCCTAATGATGTTATGTAGACAATCTATCATAATGCAAGAATTAGTGACTACTTCCACGGCTCGAATTCAGAACTTATATCTACGATAATATTGTATTTAATTATTTGAATTTTCTCATGCAAAGATTAAATTGTTAATTGAATAAACTCTAACTCATATTTTTTAATAGTGGAATTTTTGGTGGACCGCGAGGATCTGATGCTGGCCTACTAAATTATATTTGTAGTGCACGGATGCTGGGTTCATTTTTGTAAACCCCATATGCCATTTATCACTAATGTATTTATTCAACTAGAGATCTGTGGCCTCTTATTTTCAACAAACACCAACTTCTCATCTGTCACGATTATTACATATTGTACCTTGGTAGGCCATGAGTCACTACCTTGATGTGTTGTCACCATGCATTTACACCAATAGTGTAATATCATATTAAGATGAAATATATACTAATGCTGAATGGACACTCATGTGTCATCACCATGCCTTTACTATGTTTTTCTACTCTAATCATTTGGTTTTTGAAATTTATTGACCCGACTAATTTGAACGTGCGCTACACAGGGTTGATTAAAGGGGAAAACTCCATATCAAAAAGTTTCTCCATTTCCAGGACTTAAACTCGGGGCATCTGATTAAGATGAAGGGATCCAAATTTCTTTTTTAGTAATATCTAAGTGAGCTTGATTTAAATTTGATCTCCCATCATTTTCATTAAGCTCTTGACTACACCATTGAGTGCTACTATTAATATAGACACAATTTATAGTTGCTCAAGTATAACTCGCTATGCCAAAAATCCGTCACAATCAACCTTTTTAAGGAGAGTTAGATTAGATAAATCTTAAAAATTATTAATTACGCGACATGGTTAGAAAAAAAAACAATTGGAAAAGAAACCTAGATTAAACGAAATAGAACTTCGTTATTCAAATTCACTAGTTAATGAAATGATATTTTAAAATATTTTAGTGGGCACTTAATTGAATAATGAACTAGTTTATCTTTGCTTTGGATAGAAGGCAAAGGTCAATTCCTCTTTCTTTGTCGGAGTGATTCTTTGGTTCCCTTTATGATATGGTTTGCCCTCTGTCTCCATGCAAAACTTTTGTGGGGTTCATTCAAATAAATATAGTACTAACGGCTCAAACAAAGAAGATATAACCTAAAAAAAAATTTAGACGTTAATAGAGTTAGGTGCAAGTTCATGAACGCTTTCACATTAATACACCAAGCAATCATCGAAGAACTGTTTTTGTATATGAATATATCGTTGGACCTATTTGAATATAATAATTTGTTAAAATAATTGTTTAGGTACAATACATTGGCGAATCTAAAGAAAGTGTGGATTCTCAAATATATTAATATCTAAACTCTATGATCTATACTTGTTTAATTGTTTTTCTACACACAGCGAAATATAAGGTTTCACCCCAAAATCATTGGGTTACATATATGCCAGCCAGACCTGCGAACCCCTTGTTGAATTACTAAGTTATGCCCAACTCGCGAATCAATTATTAGATTTGCCACTATGTACATTGTATGTACGTCATCTTATGTAGCTCTTTTTGTTTCTTCTTTTGATTTTGGACCAATGCATTAATGTCTTTTAAAAAAGATATGCAATAGCGACATAGTGATAAGCTCTCATTGTTGGTCCTAATTGAAATCTTGTGAAGAACGTTATAAGTTGAGCTTTGTGGCGGATCTAATTAAGTGGAGGAAAAAGGGTTGCATGTGTAAAGAGAAAAAAGACGAATTTTTAAATGTCTAATTAATATAGTGATCAAGAAGGTTCAAAAATTGATTTGATACACATGTTCAAATTGCGTGTGTTTTTTTTTTTTTTGATTTCTTCTTATATAAATTCTTGATTTCGTCATTGGTTGAGTATACGAGACATATTATAAAAGCATTCTACATTTGATTGTTGAGATCCTTTTTCACCTAACAAATATTTCATGATATATTAATTTTCTAAGTTACCAACTAATGTACTAATTATCCGATTTATAATGGGAGTACATATAACGCTAAAGTTATAAGTAACTTATAATGAAGGGACATGGTTAAATGTGATGACAATGAGTTCAATATTTAATCTTCTTGTTAAATAGAATACTTGTCAATCACACAGGCTATCCTACTTTTCCATCTAGCCAGTCATAACTCATAAGGTCAAAATGAAATTGTATTAATGAGAAATAGTAGGAGACTGTAGGACTGTACAACTTTAAAGGTTGCTGTTTTTTTGTGTGTAAAATTTATGGAGGTTGAAAATTGGTTGATTAAAACTTTTCCATGTTGACAAATTGCTCCTTAATTAAGTTTCCTAAAATTGCAAATTGTCTTAGAACAGAAAGTAACGTAAATGTCGCCATGTTACAAAGACATGCATTAATTATTGCGAAGTTCATTGTTCTGTTTTGCACGTATGAGACATTATTTCTTCACATAAATCTTTTAATATATGAAAAATTACATGTGGTAGCCTTATTTTAAGAGGCTACTTTAATTTTTTGAGCGTTATTATTAAGAGAAAAATGTACTCAATTCATTTGACATCCTGCTCAAAATAATATATACTGACACAAAAGTTGTATATTTGAAAATTAATTCACTTTCAATTAGAAAACAAAAGTACCAAACTATTCCCTTTATCCTCGTCAATCCAATTTGTGCAAAGGGTGTGGAAATAGAGTTCATATATATGCATCATTTTCATAATATTTTATCATGACTTATTTACTTTTGTTATCATCATTTTCATATTACTTTAAATTTTTTATTCGGATCTGATTGTTTCTCTTGTTTTCCTTGTACTTATGTTTTGTCTTGAGCTGAGGGTTTTTTGAAAACAACCTCTCTACTTACCAAAGTAGGAGTAATGTCTGCGTACAATCTACTCTCCCCAGACTCCACGTTGTGAGATTTATGTTGTTGTTGTATATATGCATCATTTTACTAAGTACAAAAATTGCACCTAAAAAAGAACTACAATTAATCTATCTTTTTTTTAAACAAAAAGTTCTCTGAAATACCAGAAAAGATGATAAAAGAAATGTACACACTGAAAATCTAGAAGATTCGACGTGTATATACATAAAAAAAGTAATTTAATTTTATATATATAGTAATTCTATAGCGAAAGAAGTTCTGATCAACTACCTGCGCGGGGCTCCCGTCATGTTCAGTAATCACTAGTACATCTAAAACCATAAACTTTAGTGATTTTAACTATTTATAATTAGTTAGTTATAATCTTAGCGGACATATTTCAAATTTCAACTGAGACAAAATATTATTAGGTGATTTTTTTCCGTCTATCCTAATTTTGATGAATAAAGCTATTTGTTATTTGCTATCTATTGTTGGTGGAAGGCATGTATTTTGTGAAATTAATCGAGGGGTGCGAGAGCTGACGCAGACCCTACGAGAAAATTAATTTATCTTATCTTTGTACCAAATAAATCCATTAAATAAGGATTATTTCAGTCCGCTTGGGCAGCTCAATTGGTTTCAAGGGGGATATTTGGAGCAAAGACCAAGGATCGAATCCCGTCAGCGGCAGTGTGGGGGTTTCTTCTTGAAATAAAGGAGGGCCCCTTGTGCGCAGCGTGGTACTGGTCTAACCTTTGAAATCAATTGAGTCACCATGATTTACCTCCTTCACAGACCTGTCGGACCGGGGTGTGGGGCTCCTGGGGTGGGAGATTCCACTTTTGGAGCAAATAAGGATTATTTCAAATAATTTGTTTCGAAAATTTGAAGAAAAAAAAACCCGAAAAAAGAAAGAAGAAAGGGATAGTTGGTTATGTGTCGAAAATAGACAGGTTGATATAAGTGGCATCTCAAAGCGAAAAATAGCTGTCTCGAAGCTGTCTTTTTTATTTACACAATAAATTCTCAAAGTCTCAGCTTTTCTTCATTTCCATTAATTTCTGCTCTCTCTGCTCATATTAATCATCACTTGTATGTCATAAAGGTTGGTCTTTTAATTTCTTGTATGTGGCTGTTGTGTTAGGTGTTGTGTTGTTTTCACTTACATTTTGGGGTTTTTTTGGTTCTTGAAATTGCTATACTAGTTTAAGTTTAAAGTTTAAACTGACTGTATTGTTGTAACAACTTATGGGTTGAAGATTAGGTGAAGAAAGAGTACACATTTGGGCTAATAAAAGAAGAAGTAAAGGGAATTGCTAATTGGGTTCTTGAAGAATGAGTGCTTCTAGGTTCATAAAGTGTGTCACTGTTGGCGATGGAGCTGTGGGTAAAACTTGTCTTCTCATTTCCTATACCAGCAACACTTTTCCCACTGTAAGTATACTTGCTTACCTCTCCTATATCTCTCTTACACATTTTGTCAAACAGTTGTCAGGCATCTTGTGTTGCTTAATTTGTTTTGTATTGTGATATCTTGCTGGTATGTTGTTGTTGTTGTTTAGTTGTCAGGCATTTTCTTTTTAGCGTATAGGATACATGGGGCTTTGCCCAGTTGAATTTTGTTTGAATTAGAGCAAATTAAACTCTTTATTCTTATTAAAATGACATTTTTCTTGAGAATCATGACTTGTTTATGAATTTGGTATCCGGTATAAGAGTGGTGTTGTTTTAGTTTTACTTCCAGTTACCACAAAAAATGGACCTTTGGGTATTTTAAGGGGAAAATAACTGATTTTGCTGGGTTGTAGATTAGAGTTCATTGCTCTTTTTGCCGATTAATCATTTTCATCTCTCATCTAACTTGACCTCCATGGTAGGGGTAAGGTTTGCATACACTCTACCCTCCCCAGACCCCACCTTGTAGGATTACACTGGGTATGTTGTTGTTGTTGTTGTTGTTGTTGAAGTGAAAATCATTCTCCACTTTCTCCATTTGTCGATAGACTTTTATTTTCTAGGGATGTTGGTGATGGCTAAAACGATAATACGATCTTTTAGTCTTTTCAGTTGCCCTTCCCTAAATACGAGTTTGAATCAGCAATGGAACTCCTGAATCATTTTCTTGTTTAATTTTTTTTTCTTAGTAACATGTTTTTACAGTGAGAACTTTGAATTGACAGCAAATGCATGATCCCTAGTTGTGTCAGACAATTACAGATGTATTACCGTCTTTCTTTTTTGGGGCGGGGGTTTGGGGAACTGAGAAAACTATGAGAGGTGTAGTCAAGAGAAGGGGAAAGGAAACTACCTCTTGACTATTGTCTTGGTGAACTCAGGCTTAATAAGGCTTCTTGTTAAGTTGGCTGGCAAACCAATTAAAGGCTGTCTTCCATGCTTTATTGTGCATCATGGATTGCTTTCATAATAGAATTCTCCTTTTTCCTTAAAGGTAAAAGGATAAATATTCTTATAAAATAAAGGTATCAGGAACAAAATATGGACTGAAAAAAGAAGTATTTAGAACTCTCAGGGAAGATGGTATGCAAGCTCATCTGACCTATACACATGCTCTGAATTGAATAGCTGGGGTTCTAAGTTAGATATTGTTATTTTCTAATTGAAATTGTCACCTGTATAAGTTCTAATTAATCTCATAAGACTAGTGGGTGCATTGTTCGTATTTGGTAATTGTCTGCTGTGTTCCAAACAGGATTATGTCCCAACAGTATTTGACAATTTTAGTGCAAATGTGGTCGTCGATGGGAGCACTGTTAATCTGGGGCTCTGGGATACTGCAGGTATAAATTTCCCCACATCGATAGCTTTATTTTCCTTTTTGTACCCTTGTGTGTGGATCATATTGACTGCCTCTACTTTATAATTGAACAGGTCAGGAGGATTACAATAGATTAAGACCATTGAGCTATCGTGGGGCAGATGTATTTATACTGGCATTTTCTCTCATTAGCAAGGCGAGCTATGAAAATGTCTCCAAAAAGGTGAGTTCCTTCTCTTGCATCCTCGGTCTAACTTTTCTGTTTTGGGGTTGTATTAGGTCAGGGAAAAGGCGATACCAATTAGTTGTAAATATGTTTTAGTCATGTTATTACGTTTAGTTTAGGTCTTATACTTTAGCTCTGCAGGGATTCTTATGTCGGTAAAAAATATAGAGAACTTCTAAAACTTACTACTCCCTCCGTTTCAAAAAGATTGTTTGGTTTTGACTTGGCACAAAGTTTAAGAAAGTAGAGAAGACTTTTGAATCTTGTGGTCTTAAATTAAAGATGTATTGAATGTACAAAAATGACCTTTAATCTTGTGGTCTTAAACATGCCATGTGAAAAGTTGGAATGAAAGAGTTACCAAAAAAGGAAAGAGATTCTTTTTGAAACGGACTAAAAAGGAAAGCAAGACAAACTTTTTGAAAATAAGGGAGTATTATTTTTTATTTTGTACATTATTGGCTTGAGATGAACTTAAATGGAGAAAGATGGTCAATGAGGATTCATTAGATGAACTTATTTGGGACTACTGACTGAGGCGTAGTTGTCGTAGTAGTAGTTGTTGTAGTAGTACTTGGTCAGGGGAACGGACTAGAATGTGGAAAGATTAATGAGACCGACATTCATTTAGCTGAACTGAATGTGGCAGGATTAATGATTCCTGCCGGTCTCATTTAGTTGAACAAGTTCATGAAGCATTGGCTTGTCTGACTTTTACTTTAAATACTTGTACCAAATGCATGGTAAAATACCAACCAATCTAGTACTTCCAGTGTTGTCTATACGGAATTTCTTAGCCAAAAATTAATAAAAGTAGAATATTAGAAAATTGAAATGAGTAAATATATGGTTGGTGATATTCCACAATTACTTATACTTATTACATCTTCTTGCTATTGAATTTCAGTGGATTCCTGAATTAAGGCATTATGCTCCTGGAGTTCCAATTATTCTTGTTGGAACAAAGCTAGGTTAGCATATCCTATTTAATCTTGTTTGATTGTTTGATTAATTTCTTTCTTATTATTGCTAGTTTCTTCCCAGTAATCTGTCGTACCTCTTCCTATTATCTTTCTTCTGTTTACCTTCATTCAAGATAATTTTGCTTAGCTGTGGTTATCCTCTCGTTGGATTCTTGCCTTGTAATTTGGATGAGCCATGAAATGTCAAGACTATTCTAGAAGAGAGTTCACATTTGTGCTGGGTGATGAATAACTATGTCAATATTTTCTGCATGAGCTGTTTACTGGGAGAAAAAAAGAGTTCCATATGAAGTTCTTTAGTCATGTAAGTTCTTTTTTAGGTAAGTCGATATTGCTTCTACTCTCCAGAATTGTGGTTGGCGCCGTTGAGAATTGAATAAATAACTCCTTCACTGTCAGTTGTATATGTTTGTCTTTTCTATAATTTGTTGCCTTAATAATTAGCATTTGCATGCCCTCACTGCACCTTGTTTTTTCCTTTCTTTGTGAGATTGAGCCTATTGACTAGTGATACTGCAACTGTTCTTCGTAACACAATGGTCAAATCAACAGCTGAAACATATTATTATGTGATTTCATATCAACCATTTTAGCTCGGCTTGTTCTCATGGATGAGGCCATTTCAGAAGTTATAACACAGTTTATTCATGTAGTCCAATAACCGAAGTTATAAATGGATGCTGTTTACTGGCTGAACCATGAAACTAAATCATCTCATTCAATCGAGTGCTGATTGCAGATGAACTTGTAGGACACCACAACCTTGAATTTCAGATGCCTTTTAAACTGGAACCAGCTCTGAAGAACTACTTATGGTGTCGCAGAGAAAAACGTGAATTAGATATGGCTAGGCAGAGAGGAAATTCGGTTAATACAACGAACTCTTAGATCTCAGCTATAGTCACTTTCAGTAACTTAAATTGTCAAATTGCCAGATAAGTCTCTGGGAGAAATGACCTATTGCAGACTGAGATTTGAGATAGATGAGAAGTTTTGGTTAAAAGGTCCATGTCTCATTTAAAGAAATGCAGGGCACACAAACTTTTGCAGTTTTACATTACCTAGCTAGCCTAACTTTTGAAAAGAGTCGTTTAGGGAAGTCACTAATCACATTACTTTGTGTCTGAATTAGAATTGGAATATGTGGCCAAAAACTGGTTTAAGTCATAGAAAACACATTGCCTGGACTTTGAAATGGAAGTAATTAATGAACTTAAAAAGAGTAGTTTACTGTAATCTATCGTTGAAAGTCAAATGTACTACTGTTGAGCTTAAAGTTCGCAAAATATTCTAAGCCTAAACGTGAAGGATATGTCTTCTGGATGTTACATCCAAGTACATAAAAGAACTTTGTGTGGTGTCTATCTTTCTAATCTGCAGGTAAAATGTACCTTCCTTTTCTGGCAAGTTTTAATATAAATTCCCCTTCCTCGAAGTTCAGTTTACAAGTCTAATTCCTTTTTTCTCATTGCCTCCTTTAACTTTCTTCTCGTCTATTTCCATGTTCTTTAGTCTAATACTGTTGATGTGTTTCCATTAGATCTTCGAGAGGATAAGCAATTCTTCTTGGACCATCCAGGTGCTGTTCCACTTACTGCAGCACAGGTATACACTACCTTCAACGAGTCTTGAATAACAATTGTGCATTCGCTGTTTTCAGTTTCTGGATTAATAAATTTAGGTGGCCTTAGCCCTCTGACAGAATCTTAATTCCTGCTGCTTTTTTAGGGCGAGGAACTGAGAAAGTCAATCGGTGCTGCTGCTTACATTGAATGTAGTGCAAAAACACAACAGGTGCTTTTCTAATTCAAAGATGACTATATGATTAAGTTTACAAGTTATCTCATTATATATTTCAATTGCCAAAATTGCAGAATATTAAGGCTGTTTTTGATGCCGCCATTAAGGTGGTCCTACAACCACCCAAGCAAAAGAAGAAGAAGAAGAGAAAGGGTCAGAAAGCCTGCTCTATCTTGTGATTGCTAAAAACATTAGCTGAGCGAAGGAGATGTAGATTGTTTATCAATATCTTCCAAGTTCAAAGAATGCAACATAAGGTTCAATATTGCTAGTCTTGACTGACTATAACTGGAAAGCATCAACCTGCAATTGTCCGTATGATTATCGGCATATTTGTGGTCCGAAGTATGGTTGGGGGTACAAATGTGCAAAAATCATCTCTCTTCGTTTTAAATCTGTATAATCTATTATGTGTAACATTAGTATGATGATTTCTTGTCTTTGCTTCTGCTATATGTTGTTGTAACGTACCTGAACATACTGATTTAGATTGTCCAACAAGTTGGATTTGCTATTGGCATTGTTTTGAAACATAAAGATGGTGTGAATTTTATGTTGTTTTTTTTTGTGATGGAAACTATTAGGCCACTAGGTGGGAATTGACTTGTATAGTAGGAAGCCGGAAATAAGTGTCATATTGCAATTCCAAACTACTAATGCAGTCTGAATTCATCCTTTCATTCCATTGAATTGTAGTAATAGGGTTGGTCAAATTCATTGAGTTAATTTATAGTGACCATTTATCAAACAACGATGTTGGTTTTGAAATGATTGAACAACTTAAAGCAATTTATTTACTTTACTTAGTTGATATTCTCAAAAAGCGAATTTTGAGTTCAATCCGTTTTGTTTAGTAAAAGACGACCATTAGTAGGATTTTCTTCTATTTCCTATGGATCCTCAAACCTTTATGATTCTGTGCCAAACCTGGTCTTGATTTAATCTAGGTACTGTGTTGGTTATTAAGATTTGATTTGCCTTTTGACATTTGTAGCCCCCCTCCCCCCCCCCCTCTCTCGCACACAGCACAACTTTAATGCATAAGCCAAGATCCAAACCATGACCCACACTAGTAATGTTCAAAGAGAAAATTAAAGAAACTTCTAAAGTGAAGGTCCTTCCTGTTATGAGTAAAAAGGAGCACCATTCACTGAAGATAACTGGGAATTTACTAACATTGTGATGAACTTAGTAGGTGCTTCCAAGAGGTAGCTGCTTAATTTCTACTTGATTCTGCGGTGGATACTAAGGAGGAAAACATTCTTGAAGGATCTAATAGTGTAATAAAATTATTTACGCTGGTAGTGTATCGTAGTTAAACTCAAATGATATTAACATCAGAAAAGAAAATCACAATTATTAATCATCTAATAAGTGATCAAATGTGGCTTTTCTTTTTTTTAGACGTCAAAGGACAAAGATAGCTCAATACAAAAGTCAAAAACCTTATGAAGCAAAGATATCATGCAAAAAAAAGCTTAGATATCCGGATTACGTAAAAACAGAACCTTTGAGAAAACCAGGTAAAAGACAAATGACAAAGTTTCAACAAAATTAGTTTTTAAAAATAAAAAGTTGTCTCGCCAAGAGATAAAAATTATATCTATACTAGTGGGAGATTGCAAGATTCCGATACAATAGTGCGATATCGAAAGCTGATTATAACACCACCGTTATTAAAAAAGATCAATGATTAAAGACTTATAAGGTGGACTATGACAACTTATGAGATGTGTCAAAAACCGTGTAAAGTGATTTAAATACGTAAGTTAATTAAAGTTGCAAGTTAAACAATCTATATCTGAAGGAAATTAATTCCATAATTTATTTCATTCCCATTATTACAATTTATATACAAGTGTACAAGATCATTCTATGGCTAATATTAAGGAAGACTTATCTAATCATATCCTAATCATCCTAATAATATGAATCCTAATAAATCATATCCTAATCATTCTAATAATATAAATCTTAATTATATGATAATAAATATAATTACATTGGTGATTTGATATCCATAATTATCTTAATAGTTTCCCGTAGTCTTAGCGGGAGGTTCTCGTATGCTGAGACTGTCCCTGAAATCATCAAACAGTACGCGCGGAAAACCTTTCATGAAAATATCTAAAATCTGATAACGTAACGGTACATGGAGAACACAGACGTGTCCACATTGATTTTAAAGGTAATTGGGATGATCATTTGCCACTCATTGAATTTGTTTATAATAACAGTTATCATGTCAGTATCCAGATGGCACCGTTTGAAGCTCCGTATGGGAGAAGGTGTAGATCGCCAATTGATTGGTTCAAAGTTGGTGATGCAGCATTGCTAGGACCAGACTTGGTCCATCAGGCTATGGAGAAAGTCAAGTTGATTCAGGAGCACGTGAAAATAACTTAGAGTCGCCAAAAGTCCTATTCAGATGTGAGGCGTAGAGATTTGAAGTTTCAAGTTGATGATTGAGTATTTTATGAAAATATCACCTATGAAAGGTGTCATGACATTTGGGAAAAAATGGAAGCTTGGTCCCAGTTATATTGGACCATATAGGATTTTGAGGAGAGTTGGCCAAGTGGCTTATGAACTTGAATTGCCACGAGACTTAGTTGTGGTTCATCCAGTGTTCCATATATCCATGTTGAGAAAGTGTGTGGGAGATCACTCGTTGGTTGTCCCTACCGACTCTATCACAGTTAAGGATGGTTTGACCTATGAGGAGATTCCAGTGGCTATTTTGGATCGTCAGATTCGAAAGTTGAGAACTAAGAAAGTTGCATCATTAAAAGTGTTATGAAGAAGTCAGAGTATTGAAGAGGCTACTTGGGAAGCCAAAGAAGACATGAAGTCCAGATATCCGCATTTATTTGAAAAACAAGCAGAAAATGTTGAAGGTAACTAACCTTTACATATGTACCTCTTATCCAGTTCAGTAATTCAATTTAGTATTTAGTTTAGTATTCAGTTCAGTGTTCAATTCAGTATCTAACTCAAAATTAATATGTTCAGGACAGTTCAATATTCTCATGTTTCCTTCAGTCACGTTTAAGGTCCAGTCTCATTTTTAATCGTGACTTATCATTCGAGGGCGAATGATCCCAAGGGGGAGATATTGTAACACCTCATACCTTCAAACTAAGCTTTGTCCGTGACCCCATGAGTGTAGAAAACCAAAACGGGGAGTTTGCGTTGGAAAACTAGGTTCAGCTTTGCAGAGAAAATTTGACGGCAGGAAGCCCGTCAAAGTGAACTGTCAATTTCACTTTCGAAATTGACGGCCTATTGGTCAATTTTACGGCCCATCAAATGCTCGATGGCCCATCAATTTTCTCCGTCTCTTAAATTCCAGATTTCACCAGTCTCTGGAAATATTCAGAAAACAACAGTCAAATTATACGGACCGTCAAATATTCGACGGATCGTCAATCTGGACCATTAAAATATTGACGGCCCAAACTCAGACCGTCAAACATTCGACAGGCCGTCGAATTTTACCTGACAACAAACAGTATAAATACGACACTTGATTCAAAAAATTAGTTTTTCATATTGTCAAACCCTAGAACGAATGATCTCTCTTCCCAACCATATCCTACACCAAGGTAAGCCTTTTTCACGCGATTTTATGTTATTCTAACATAATCCTAATGAATTCTAAGTAGAATCCAATGTTCTTAACCTAGAGTTTTTCATGATAAACCTAACTTAAGGCTCAGGCTTCAAGCTTTGGGTTTCTACTCTAAAGTTCAGATTTTTAAGACAAGTATTGGAGTATTAAGGTATGTAGAGCGTATATCTACGTGTGGGAACGTCTTTAATCATCCCCACGCCTCGCTCATCGAGATTATTGTGAATTACTTCATAATTTGATATTTATGCCCTAGTTCATGAAAAGACTAGAACGTCTATCCTCAAGATTATAAATTCATAGTTGTTCATAATTACCACTTTGATTGTTGTGAACTCATCGCATAATCAATATAGACTTGTGTTTGATATACACGAGTCTTAGTTTAGAATAGTCAGCATGTTCGTAAATTAGTTAAAGCTTCAGTACTCATAATTAGTATTTCATATCAGTATATTTCAGTATTTCATTATCATGTCGAGCACCTGTATTTTTTAGCCCAAGGCCACAAATATATTTGGGCCCAAGGGCACGGTTTATGTATACGTATATTTGGGCCCGAGGCCATAGATTTGTGCACACATATTGGGCCTAAAGCCACAACTATTATTGTTTAGTATTTCAGTTAAACATGTGACTCTCTATTTCAATTCAGGAAGTATTCTTATTATTTTCTTCCTAGTTCAATTATCGATTATCAGACATCAGTTTCAGGTTTAGTACAATATCTGTTTATTGATTTGGGTTGCCATTTTCCCGAGCACCCCACAACTATTTATTTTTTCAGTTACTTTACATACTAGTGCAATTCAAATGTACTAACGTCCTTTTGCATGGGGCCTGCACTTCACGGTGCATGTGCCGAATTTTAGGATAACAGATTTGCTTAGTAGGATTGGTTCAGTATCAGTTGCTTGGTGAGCCTCGTCTCATTCGGAGTGTCAGTCTCTTGTTTCATGATTTGATTTTATTAGAAGAGGCATACTAGGGCCTTGTCCTGGTACACATATTTCAGTCAAACTCATGTTAGAGGTTTCATAGACTAGACTAGTTCAGTATGTCAGACATGTCAGTATTTACTACTTTCAGACTTATGATATTTTCATACTTCTTCCGCTATGATTGTTTCAGATTATAAACTTTGTATTATGTTTTGCATGTTTTAAATCATTACTATAGTATGTTTTGATACCCATGTTGATTCAGCAGCCATGTGGTTCGCTCGGTCACATGCAGCCAGACACCGACTGTTGTATCTCGCATAGGTCATGGTTCGGGGCGTGACAACTGAAGTACAAGTGCTTCCAAGAAAATCATATAAAATTTTCACTTGATGTGCATTTGTTTGTTGTGTTTGGTTTTCTGGACTTTTAATATTTTGATAAAGTTTTTCTTGACTTGGATATGTTGATCGAGAACTTTTTCCTGTTACTTATTCATGTCTTTTTATATTGGTGTCGAGAGTTCTACACTCAATATTGAAGTATAGAACATCTTTTGATTTCTGCTTGCAATTTTGAAGATGGATATAGAGCATATTTATATGGCAGTCTTACATGTCTGATATACTGCAGCTTAGTCGTCTCTTTTCTTTTCTAGGTGTTCTACCCGTGGCTTCATGAGGTATTCACGTTTGGCATATTTCTGCCTTATACAAGTATGATTCTTGTGCAGGTCTACAACTGTACATTCAACTAATAGACCTCCAAAGGAACTACAAGATGTTGCCAATGTGGGAACAATCCTCGAATAAGAATTGCACAAACTATGAAGGGCTTACAAAATGCGTGACAAGAAACGAAGAAGTCTTGCAACTTTTGTTGACCGAAAAATTCAAATATTACCAGTGAAACAAACTCATTTAGTACCAAATAAATGTGTGTCATTTTCTTAATCATTGAATGTATATCATTCTTTGGTTAACACTTCCAAAAAGAATATGCAATTTTAATGTACAGTAAACATTGGAGAAAGGAGAAATGTATTTTTGGCTCTTACATTCGTGCAAATGAATTACCTTCATTTGGTTACTTGTAGTGAAAAGAAGTTCACGATTATACTTTCACTTGAAATTGAAGATTTTAATTACATCCATTTCTCTTCCTTTTCTTTTATTTCTGTTTTCATTATATATCTAACCTGCTTGTATTATTTTAACTGTTCAATTATACTATTTTTTGTTGTGATTTTAATTTTTTTTTATTGGAAGAATACATCACAGTTGTTTAGCGAATTCAATTTATTTGTGTTTTTTTTTTAATACTCTGCTTTATTCTCTTATCTTTTTTCCTTTTACGTATTTCTTCATTAACTAGCGAAATAATGCTAAGATTTCAATGATAATGTGTTGGGTAAAATTATTGAAAGAACACGTGCTCGGCAATTTCCAAATAAAACTATCATTGACTCGATTTTGTAGTGATTTTTTCGTGATGCTTATTAATAGGTTCATCTTATTTAAACTAACCATTGATCTTTATAGTGATAATTTTAGAAAATATTCACATCATGAAGTTCTTGGGAACGAAATTAGTGTGTCCTTGAAATAGAGTATTTTATACTTTTCGGATAATTCAATATTTTGTTATTTCATAAAAGATCATTCAAATTTGAGAAGTCAATACATTAAGGAACAGAAGCTACAATTGAAAAATATGTGGTAAATAAAGTTGATCAAAGTGAAAAAACTTTTGCGATCATTTAAAGAGGTTCCGGACATATGTGATGGTATCAAATCTTCTAATTTTTGTTGAAATGTTCTTAAGATTTATAATTGTTACAAGAATTTACATTTCTGAATTTTTAATATTTGAATATTAGGAAAGAATTATTCTCAAGTTTAATGAGGTCATTCGTGATCGTGCAAAGCGCGAATAAATTACCTAGTTAATACATATAATCCAAATTAAAGAGATTAGGTAAGATCTGCAATTAGATAAATAGACAGATACGCTCCTCAGTTGGGTCAAAATCTTAGAAACGTTGAAAGATTATCTACCAATAATACATATGTCCCCTGTAAAAAAATCTCATATGAAAGTGATTGCTGCTTTTAAAATTTGTGGGCTGTATCCTAATGGGCCACTGGGCCTTACCCAAATCTTTTCCATTCATGTTAGAAGCCTATGGATCTTGAGTTCGAATTTTTTCCAATCAGAGGTCAGTCCTACTTTTAGATTTAATGGTGTGGGGAATATATGTTTTAGCTGATTAGGAAATGCAGGAGTTTGGTGAGAGTTGAATCTTGCACATATATGATAGTATATTCCATCCGTTTTAATTTATATAGTTTGATTCGAAATTTGGGGTGAAATTAACTAATGTTCGGTGCAAATTCGAGCGTAGAATTTTCAATTTTTTAAAAATAAATATTACATTTTTAGAAACTACATAAAAAGTACAATAATAGCATGTTTGACCAAACTTTTAGAATCAACTTATTTTGAAAAGTGTTTTTAAAAAAAGTACTTTGTATGTGTTTGGCCAATTAATTTAAAAATACATTTGAGCAACAATTAGTTTTTGACTAGTTTTTAAAAGGTGCTTATAGGTGATTTTATCAAAAGTGTTTTTCAAAAGAATATTTTTGGGGAAAAGCTACTCTTTTTAGCTTTTGAAAAATATCTTCTACTATTGATCAGAAGCACTTATTTTCTTCCAAAACTTGACCAAACACCTCATAAGTCACAATAATTAACAATTTAAAATATTTGATAAAATCATGGGTAAAGAAAATATTTTTAACTCTTCAAACAGTAACGAAGACAAATAAATTGAAACGGAAGGAGTACGAGTTAATAGTTTAATCGTTGAGTTACCACTTAGTAATTGCTTGTTACTACTAAAAAAAACAAGAATAAAGTGAAATTCAGTAATATTTGATTGCAGATAGAAAAGTTGTATTTAATATTTTCTCTACTAATTTCTAAATATATAGTTAGGAAGAAGGCGAGAAATATTTCTGAATATTTTTCCCCTTAGATCCAAAATGAAATTTCAAAATGAAAATGATTTTTTCTTCTTAAAGATGACCGAATGCCTAACTAAAAAGTCGGTATTAATAATAATTAGCAAATAATTGTAAGTTTGAGATTAATCAACCAGAGATGGACAAATACCTACCATTGGATGTCTTTGAGCAGGCTATGCATTGTTGAAGTTTAGACTTCCACTTTTCTGCAAAATATAACTATTCATTTAAGTATTTGGACACTAAAAACTTTACCCTGCAATGAATATACTCTAAAGAACGGATGTTGGGCCTAACTCAACCCCAAAATCTAAGTTGTAGGGTGAGGATTGTCCAAGTTCATATAAGGAGTCCATGTTTTCATCCATATCCGATGTGAGACTCTTAACACTCCCGCACGCCCAGACCTTGTTAACTGGAGCGTGGATAATATAATTTGGGGGCCCAACATCGGTGAACAAATAATTGAAATGAGTCTGGCTCTCATACCATATAAATAATGGATATTGGGCCTAACTCAACCTCAAAAACTAGCTTGTAGGGTGAGGATTGCCCAAATTCATATAAAGAGTCCATGTTTTCATTTCAGATCCGATGTGGGACTCTTAACAAATACTTATTAGTAATTCTAGTATAGCGATTTTCCCAATCCATTTAATCTACTCCTAGTATTTTTTGTTGATTAATTGATCGACAAATTCATGTGTCATCCATGTGTTGCAAACGGGAGTTTCGTTTGTTGAGTTTAAGAAAAAATGACAAATAAATATTATTTGTATCCATGTTTACACCAAACAATATGTTTTATCACGATTAAGTAATAAATTAAGAATGCACATCAATTAACCAATAATTAGGTAATAAAAAAGTATGCAGAAGAGACATATCATACTTTTTCAATTTAATATAAATATCGGGTGTGAATAAGTTTTTACTTTTTACCGTACTTTTATTACTAATGTTTGACGGAGGACAAATCTATGCTAAAAACGGCTCGTCTTCTAAGTTGTTCTTTTTCCTACAATGATAGAACAGATTTAGTCAACATTTTCAAGTTTGCTTTGTGATAATTCATAATTCTGAAGGACGATTTAGCACAGTAAGTTGATTATTCTTTAGAACTCCTTGTATAGTAGTATTATCTTTTCATTTTTCTACAGTTTTAGCACAAAACTAATATAGTCTTTGAGATATTATTCCATTGCCCTTTCTAATAAGGAAAGGATGCGTCCTCGGGCATAACTGGATGACAAATGAGAGAAATTTAAAATTCAGCTGGAGACCTGCAGCGTGGGTTCGAACTCTGGTGGGAAGCAATTTGCTCTCTTATGGGGTAGAATCTTGTAGGTGATATTAGTTGCTCTGTTCTCAAACCCTGATCATTCAGGCACATTCCGCGATTTACTGGTAATAGTGCTGAGGGACCGAGATTACTATCTTCAGGAATAGTCTAACGTAAGCAAAAAAATTGGATATAAACAATAAAAAAAAAAGGAAAGGGGGTAGGATATTGATGGCAAAAGTTACAAAACATGTGGTAGTGCTCATACACAGGGATCGTCGGTGACTCTATTATTGTGATACGATTTGGGACAGAGTAAGACATATCACCAAATCATTTTTTTTTTGAAGTGACTCCTTACTACTATATTATACCCGACTTCCCCCTACAAGCAATGTTGTCGTGACTTATTGAGTTATTTCTTTTTTCTTTTCTACTCGATATTCTGGTATCCACCTCGCAGCCAGACTAACCAACTGTGTAGGGAAGTCCTACTTTGGGTTTGCGGCGTAGGTAGGCATCAAGTTATGATTTCGGTAAATCTCAGTATTTTAGCTTAAATTCTTTATATATGTTAATAAATTTATTAATATATATAAAAAATAAATTTTGAACTTAGTTACTAGCACTTGAGATCATGTTCTAAAATTTAAAACCTATAAATTTAAATTTGTCTATGCTTTGGGGATAAAAGTCTCCCTACGAAAGTCAACGTCATTTCCCGGACTAGAACCCAAAGCTTTTGATTAAGAATAAAGGAGTATTTACTACTCTACTAGAACTTTTTGGCAGTATGTTATTTGAATTATGACCTTAATAATTTTGGTCTAACCTTAAATAATTACATTATTTACTATTTGAAAATGAAGTCATATTTAAATTACTTCAAATAGTGAATCATCAATTTTTGAACTAACCATGATTAGAAAAATTATTAATCCATGGTGATGAAAGAAGGAGGTATGCCAAGTGTAAATTTACGTGAAGGAAGTTCTAGATGTAAAAAGCAATCTTAGTTCATTAGGGGAAATTTTTTATTTTAGAAAAAGTAAGGATGCCAAATGTTATTTCGTTTTCTCATTTTTGTTGGAGATAGATGATTTAATTTTTTTAATAGATGAATCAAAACTTTTCTCGCAACGTTAGTATTTTGTTTCTTTATTTTTTTTTCTTTTCTAATGAGGATGTTAGGCTTAGAAAAAGTAAAAAGAAAAAGTGTGAAAATTAATTGAAGCTTGCACATGCAAGATATAAGATATTTAATTGTAGTGACAATGACGACATAATATTACCTCTTCTATCCTTAATTGAAGATTTCGACATGAAATTATGAATCGAGGTTTGGAATGGAAAAGAGAAGGAGCACTGGACTCATAAAAGGAGTTAGTCTATAACTGAATAACATAATTTGGGCTCATACTAACTGGCTAAGAGTATCCCCTCGACTCATCAGTATGAGTCAAGAGAATGAATTTCTAGTCTTGGATATTTATATAAAGAACTTGGCGAGCATAAATATCTTATTTTATTTTTATTCTAATGTTGAATATCTTTAATAAGAAATTAGAGAAATGTCCGACATATAGGAGATCATATATTTAACCTTTAAGAATGGAGAAACTCCTAGTAAGCTACTTCCTCTTTTAATGAACCTTACGTGATTTAAAATTTGAATCGAACCAAAAAAATTTAAATATCATATATTAAAAAATAGACCTATTAAGTTTTTAATTGGTAACTAACTAAGCATAATTTTTCCGCATAATTATGTATTCTGTAAAAATATCTTTCATTGAAATTAATAAAAATCAATGACGATCTTGATTTTCTTCCCTTGATGATTTCCACGTTAAAATTGTGTGTTCTTCTATTTCGTTATCACTATTTTAATTCTCGTTGTCTCGTAACATCTGCTACATTTCCATATCCTTCTTTGTCCATTTTGAGCAACGATCCAGAGTCAAAGGGATAAAGTGAATGAAATCGAATAACGTAGTCAATTAGTAATTGTAACTTGGTTACTACTTACTACTATAATGAAAAGATATTGGCTTTTAATTAGTGGTAAAAAATAGTCACACTTGTCCATTGTGAAAGTATATGTATGTCCTAGAGACAATCTATATTAAGACAAATGTATTTTATATACGTTCGTATTATTATTAATGGAGATTAATATTTTGACATTTGCAATTATTGAATTATTAGTTGATTGTTTGTAATATTCTATAATATGCATTCAGGTTACGTTGTTATTAATAGTGTGAGATATTAATATTATAACGTAACTCTTAAAATAGTCTCGACTAATGATCATCGAGAATGGGATATCGATGATATGTGATAAGTCGACATGTGGTCTGCATCACATTCTTAGATGATGTAACATGTCTCACATGCTACGAGTAATGACTACTCGTGATAGACACATGGATACTTTGGAAGTATTGGTATACCCTGTTGATATACTGTTTGTTATACATGTCTAAAGTATGATCAGCGTGTGGGATATAAAAGTCTTTAGACTTGAGGTCAATACACACCTTGTCTACAGAGTATTATACTTTGATCATGTCCTAAGCTCAAATGCCTTATAGGTTGATATACGACTTGTATTTGGTACATTACGATGTGAATTAAAGATGACAGTTGAGCCAAGATTATGATTCATTCCTCGAGTGTATATTTGAGAGAACACTCAGCTTCTCAGTGATATTGGGTTGACTAAGTCGTTGGCCAACGCAATAGACATATCTAGAATATGGTCTTGTTGTCAACCAATATAGATGAGATTTAATGATCAAGCCATTTGGATAGACACTTGGCAAATCCAAGCTTGATCGAGTGCGTCGAGAATGAAAGAATTTTATCTTCCCACATAGAGGTTAAGTTTACTGGATTCGTGTGAATATACTTCACATATTGAGTTCGTGTTACGGTGCCGTCTAAGAGTTCCGTGTATACCCTAATATGATTAGTGTCGATATGTGAAGACCTGTAGGGTAACACTATGTCAATTGTTTATTCGATCTAAGGGTGTATTGAGAAAATGTTAAATATTCGATTTGAAATTGAGATATTTAAATTAATAATAACTATGAGATAATTTCTATTTGATGGAAATTATTTAATTAAGTCAAGATTGGATTTTGGATTTAATTAAAATGTGTTGAAAATATTTTGTGAAAAGGACGAGGCGCCGCGACGCTAATTGGGTAGCAGGCCAAATCAGATTGGCCTGCTGCAATTCGTTTTGGGCCAGGCTTTGAGCCCAACCCAAAATCTGAATTTTGCTCTAATTTCACCTATATATAGAGCACATCCTCATTCATTTTTAGACACATTATTCAAAATTTTAGACATCTAGAATAAAACTCTCTCTTGAACCTCTGACGAATTTCCAAGCTGTTCGAAGGATGTATACATCGGAGTTCTTGAAACTTGTTGTCGAGGATCAATTGTGTGCGCACCCACACCCTAGAAAATTACTAAAAGACTCCAGAGTTTTCAAACTGTAAGTATTTTATCAAAGTATTACGGTTATATACATGTTATGTATTGACGTATTTTATATTACTACATAATCATTCTACAGTTCGTCGCTTGTTGGGTTTGAAACACAATTTTTTTTCAAATTCTGTTGCGTATACGAATCCAACGAAAATCCTACCCATTGTATACTTTGTTTTCATTTTGCTTTTAAAATTAAACTAAACCTTTCAAAGCTTCTTTTGTAGTTTGACA
This sequence comes from Anisodus acutangulus, assembly GCA_029783415.1. Taxonomy (NCBI): domain Eukaryota; kingdom Viridiplantae; phylum Streptophyta; class Magnoliopsida; order Solanales; family Solanaceae; genus Anisodus; species Anisodus acutangulus. The sequence goes on along the minus strand of CM056489.1, from coordinate 62,947,655 downwards.
TTTCTTCTTTTATTGTTGGGACAATATAATAGAAACAAACAATGATATCATGAAGCTACAATTTGACGTTTTTGGTGGTATAGATGAAGGAAAAATTTGCCATTACCTATTTAATTCGTCCAATAAGTATGAGTATTAGTTTTCTTTATATCATTATAATCATGCTTATCCTTTCAGTATCTTTTTTCTTTTTCTTCAAAAGACTGCTACAAAAAGATAATGGGAATAAATTTCTTACGGGCGGTCAATATGATATAGTCACAATTAAAGTAAAAGACGAGAACCTCCCAAAGTTGACTAAAATGAGACTGTTCTCAGAATTGGAGCACGCCACTAAGGACGGTGACCGAATGGTTATTTCTCTGCTTTTATCTATTTATTTACCCTTAAGAAAAATTATTAAATATATTTTTACATAAATTATTTTTCATATTATCAAATAAATAAATTTTATTCTAATAAATTTGTTTTATAAATAAACAATTAAAAGAATAATTTTTAGAGCGATTTATCTTATGGCGCCATTTTAATTCAAACCATCACTGAATATGCTTTAATCCGGTAAAATGTGGCTCAACTTATCCATATGAACCACCTAAGGTTGTGGTGGTAAGCTCAGTATCATTTATCCTTAATTAGAGGTTCGAACTTGAGTTTTGAAAAAATAAAATTACATTTGATAAAGAATATTTTATCATTAAATTATAATTTTTTAATACAGAAACGGATTCAAAATTTAAATTTTATAAGTTTAACATTTAAGGTTCTCACTATTAAATTCATTATATCTTAACATTATATGTTTATATATACTATTATTGTAATTTTTATGCTATACTTTAAAAGTGCTAATGAATCAAATATCGGTATGCTACACTCACTTATTTCCGACATGAATTCAAATCAATCGAGCTCCAAAGTGAATATTGTATCCGGTGTTGAAAGAAAAAAAATCATCCATTTGAAGCACTGAATTTACGAGTTCAAATCTCAAAATAATGAAGGTGTTTGTAAAGAATGTATGAGTCTAACACAACCCGAAAAGCTAGCTTGTAGGGTGAGTATTGTTCAAGTAGGAGTCCATGTTCCCATTTCATATCCGATGTGGGACTCTTAACACTCCCCCGCCCGCCCACACCTTGTTAACTGGAGCGTGGATAATATAATTTGGGGGCCCAACATCGGTGAACAAAGAATTAAAATGAGTCTATCTCCGATACCATGTAAAGAATATATGTTGGGCTTAACTCAACCACAAAAGCTAGCTTGTAGGGTGAGTATTGTTCAAGTCCATAACACTCCCCGCACGCACAGTCCTTGTTAACTGGAGCATGAATAATATAATTTGAGGACTCAACATCGCTGAACAAAGAATTAGAATGAGTCTGACTTTGATACCATGTAAAGAATATATCTTGGGCCTAATTCAACCTCAAAAGCTAGCTTTTAGAGGAGGATTATCCAAGTCCATATAAGAAGTTAATGTTCTCAATCCATATCCGAGGTGGGACTCTTAACGATGTTCGCTATACATTTTGAAAATATCATCGTTGTTGTAACGTTGCGGCAACTATTAACTCTCAACAATAATAGGCAGCCGCTAGAGAATTCTCAGGCCTATTTGTCGGTGGTTCGTTATATCACGGTTTCTCGGTTTTCACCGCGAATTACCTGCCTGTTTTTCCTGAACAGAACAAAACAAATAAAAGATCACACAATTTAAACCTCTGTTTTTTCAAATAATACGTTGTTTAATGTTTATCTCTATTTTTATCCCTTTTTTCGCGGGAACTCTTTATTCCTTACCCTTGTCCCACTTTCCTTCTTCACTAGTAGAATTTTAGGTATCAAATTCCAAAAAAAAAAAACTCTGTTTTTTATTTTCATTTTTTTATAATAAATGTTAAAAAAATTGAAAAACAAGAATGCCCATATGCTGAAGTAAGCTTTATTGTCAGCAAAGCACCTACCATTGTCATGTACTTATTTGTTGTTTAGTTCATACAATTTGTAGCTAATCTTGGCGGCATTTCTTTCTTTTTTTAAAATCTTTAATGGCTTGTTGCGACATATTGGTTCAAAATTTAGGTAAATTCTTGTTGTCGGATCCTTAATATTGGTCATTGTGGGTGTTTACTTTTATTTTTATATTCAAGATTTGGATTTTCTTATTGTACTTGTTAATGGTGTTTTTTTTCTTTTGACTATTCAGATCAAGGCTTAAATTCTGGATTAGCGTCTTGTAAAGCACTTCTTCCTTTGTCTTATCAGCATAATCAAGAACCATTAATTTTTATGGGTTGCTGGAATATATATATAAATTGTATTAAGAAAAGATAAAGTTTGATGTGTTTTGAAAAAAAAGAAGACATTTATTTGGCTGTCAAATAGAAAAAAAGAAGAAGATGATTTTTGAGAAGGCAATGGATTTAGAAAAGAGAAACGTGCTTGTGGGAATTCGGTTTGATGGCGATATTAGAGAGTTGTTGAATTGGGCTATTGTAAAAGTTGCTGAACCTGGAGATAGAATTATTGCTCTACATGTTTGTCGAAATTCAGGTATGAACATTAAATTTTATTTGTCCTAATTTAATTTTGCTTAACTAAATGTGTTTGTCATGACATTGTACTTTTTCATTTTTCAGATTCAATTGCAAAAGATAAATCCTTCTTGGATACTTATCTTGATGATTACGATGGCTTGTGTAATAAAAAGCAGGTTGGCTTTTTCTTTTTTCCTTTTCTAGTGACAGATACAATTGAACTTTCTCTAAATTGTTCTTTGTCCTTTTGGACCACCGAGTGTGATTGATGTGGGTTGTTTTGGTTGGGAATTTCAGGTGGATCTTATCTCTCTGGTGTCAAAAGGAAGTTCTATTAGAAGAGTTTTAGTGAGAGAAGCCAAAAACCATGCTGCAATAGCTGTAGTAGTAGGAGGAACTAGCAAGCATAGTACTCTTGGGTAAGTAAAGCTATATACTTCTTCTTCTTCTTTTTTTCAGGTACTGGCCCGACTAATCTAGATTTTGGTGGTTCTATTTTCGATTCATATATCTTACTAAATTTGAAAGGGACTTGTGTAGGAGCTGGACCTCAATTGCTAAATATTGTGCAAAGCGGCTTCCTACCACTACTGAAGTTATAGCCGTTGACAATGGGAAGGTTTTCTTTAGAAGAAGCTCTACTTCCCAACTCAATGGTTTGATGATACTTCAAGATTCCACATTTGAGTTTTTTTTTTTTTTTTTTTTTTTAAGTTTGGTCTAAGACAATTGATTTTGTTTTGTTCTTGATAGGTTCTTTTGGTGATCCAAAATCAAGTCTTTATCTAGAAAGAAATTCTACTTTAAGGGATTGCAAATCTGAATTTTGTGAATCGGAGTTATCAGATATGGGAATGTTCAGTTGTGAAGTGACTAGGACGTTGGAGAGATGGACGAATGGTACACAGAACATAAAAGAGGAAAATACTGCAAGTCCTTCAGGAAAACACAAGAAAGGTTCTCTTTCACTAGGTTCAATCTCTCTTCCTACCGAAGATATTGCTACTGATACTCCTGGTTGGCCCCTTTTACAAACTACGAATTTATTGAATCAACCGGCTAAAGTAGTAAGAAAGATGTCGGTAGTGCAGTGGGTGATGACCTTGCCAAACAGATCTATGTTAGATAGTCCTAAATCCGATTCTTCTCCAAGGGAAGCCCGAAATGCCTTTGCAATGGAAAATAGCTACACCATCATGGATTGTGATGAAAGGGAACGTGCATCAGTTTGTAACCAGCTGATAAAAGATTTGCAGCTTATTCTCGAGGCAAATTCATCCAGATGCAAATGGTTCAGCTATGATGTTTTAAGATCATCGACTTCTAACTTCTCCTCAGGTTGGTTAGTTTTTTCATTTTTGGGCTGTTTGCCAAAATTAATTACGGGCGCTAGCCAAAATGTACAAAACCTATACACTGATTATGTATATTATACGCATATTATTGTATATTATATGTATATTTTATGTATACAACATGTACATTACTTATATACAAAACCTATACATTTGCTGGCTATTATTCTTTTGAGCGGTTCAAAAAATGTAATTATCCCATAGTCAAAAATTTCAGCCTTGATTCCTGAAGATTGGAAATTTGTGCAGAGAACTTGATCGGGAAAGGAGGGGGCAACAGTGTATACAAAGCTTTGCTTTCTGATGGAAAAGCAGTGGCGGTTAAGGTTTCGAATTCATCGGAGGAAGCAAAGAAAGATTTCAGGCAGGAAATGGAAATAATGACCAGAGTGAAGCACAAGAATATCGCTCATCTACTTGGAATTTGCATAGAGGATTCTGATCTGATTTCTGTTTACAACTTTCTTTCAAAAGGGAACTTAGAAGAAAATATACATGGTAAGCTGCGAAACAAGAATATATTCTGTAAATAAAACCCCGGGTTAATTCATTAATGTTTAGTTAATTTCGAAAACCAGGAAGAACCAAATCAGTACTGCGATGGAATAGAAGATTCAGAATAGCCGTTGGGATCGCAGAAGCCTTAAATTATCTACACAATGAATGTCCGAGGCCAGTTATTCATAGAGATGTCAAGTCATCAAACATCCTTCTCAATGACGATTTTGAACCACAGGTGTGCTTTTCAAACTAACAGATAGGGCAGTTTATTGCGTTATCGTACATTAAATAAGATTATTAATTGTTAAGGAGCGGATATGCCTGTCTTGAGGCTAAATATGCGGATATTAACGAAGGGCATATCTATTTAATTGCACATACTTTAAGGGCATATTTGGCCCTTTTTCATTTTTTAATAATCTAATTAGGTTAATTAGTAGTTGCCCTTAAAATAAGGGCAAATTTGGACCAAGTATTGGACGGTAAGGACATATTTGTGTTAAAGTATTAACGACAAGCATATCCGCTCAATTTTATAATTGGCCCTTTCCGTATTTTTGATAGTATCAGTGCATAGAACTTAGACTCACTGATTAATTCTGCGTTGCAGCTATCCGATTTTGGATTAGCGATATGGCGACCCACAAACGCGTCGTACCTGATTCACAGTGATGTGGTAGGAACCTTTGGATATCTAGCACCAGAGTATTTTATGTATGGGAAAGTAAGTGATAAGATTGATGTCTACTCCTTTGGTGTGGTTCTGTTGGAACTATTATCAGGGAGAAAAGCTATTGGCTTTGAGACTCCCAGTGGTCAAGAAAGCTTAGTCATGTGGGTAAGGCATCATCTCTACTTTGACATGACACTTTTAGTCCAGATTACAACTTTCATTTTGTCACTTCATCTATGTTTTTTTCTTTCTTAAAATTAATTTCCAGGCGAAACCTAAGTTAGAAAGTGGGGATTTGAAATCCATTCTGGATGAGAACTTGAATGTAAATATTGAAGATGATCAAGTCCAAAGAATGTTTCTTGCAGCAAGACTCTGTCTTACTCAGGCAGCAAGGCTACGTCCTAACATAAGCCAGGTAACTGCAATTCATTGCAGCAACGTTTACTTTTCGGTATAAAATCATGTAATAGTAACTACTCCGCTGTCCCAATTTATGTGAAAATGTTTGACTGAGCGCATAGTTTAAAAATAAAAGAACGACTTTTAAAATTTATGGTCTAAAATAGATTATAGATATTTTGTGGATATAAATCGTCTCATTAAGAGTAAAATAGAAAATTTAAAGTTATTACTAAATATATAATGTATCATTGTTTTTGGATTTAACTTAAAAGGAAAGAGTTCACATAAATTGAAAGGGGAAGTAATTATATCCCAATATAACTAATGCATCTTCTAGTGTCCGTATTAAATTCCGCATAAGTGTGTTCATGAAAACTAATAGTTATATTACTAACTCTGGTATAATTTATACGTGAATCTGCATTATTATGTAGAATGGGGGATATGAATACATGTAGTAGCAACACGTAGATCTAAAGACCAAAATGTCATTAAATTTGTAAGAATGTATTAATCTTCCTTAGAAGCTTTTTTCATTAATACAAATATATATAATGTACAATGGGGAATCCTAATATAATAAAGATCATATATCTACCATAATTATACATCACTAAATATTATATAATATATGACATATTTTAATTATGGTAATGATGTACACGGTTAATACACTCCATCAGTTTGAGCGAGAGTTGGCCGAACGCAAAGACTGAATATGAAGTCGCGGAAGAGCTGTCTAGGAAGACATTTCGTGAATATATTTGCATACTGATATGAAGAAGGCACATGCAATATCTTAACATGACCGAGAGCAACCTTCTCACGAACAAAGTGGATATCCATCTCAATATGTTTGGTTCGCTGATATTGAACCGGATTATGAGATAAATATATGACGGATATGTTATCACAATACACCAAAGATGTCTTACCCAAGGGACATTGAAGCTAAAAAAAAAAGGTTTTGGAGTCAACAGATCTCAGCAACAACATTAGCAACGCCTCTGTACTCTAATTCTGAACTCGAACGGGATAATGTGGCTTGTCTCTTGGCAGACCAAGAAATGAGATTATCCTCTAAGAACACACAGTAGCCTGAGGTGGAGCGTCGTGTGACCGGACAACCTGCCCAATCAGCATCCGTATATGATAATAACTTGGTCGGTGCTGAGGGGTATAGATGCAATCCATAATCAAGTGTGCCCTTAACTTATCGAATGATACGTTTAAGGGCAGTAAAATGAGGTTCCTTGGGGGCATGCATGAATAAGCATACCTGCTGAACATCATAAGCAATATCAGGCCTGGTGAAAGTAAGGTACTGTAGTGTACCTGCAAGACTCATGTAGAGAGTGAGATCTGACACTGGATCACTATCAACAGCACTAAGCTTCGATTTAGACTCAACTGAAATGGACATGATCTTGCAATTCGCCATTTTAGCCCTGTACACAATCTCCTCTGCATACTTACGCCGGTATCTGCAGATCTAGTCACTGAAATCCCAAAAAAATAGTTCAACTTCCCCAAGTCAGTCATGACAAATTCGATTTTAAGCAGTGTAATGATATCATTTTTCAACAAATCAGACGAGGCAGTAAGCACAATGTCATCCACATATAACAACAAATAAGCAATGCTACTATCTTTATGAAAAATAAACAGAGAATTATCACATTTGTTGCATACAAATCCAATCCACACAATATAGTGTGCAAAGCGATCATACCACGCTTTGGGGACCTGTTTTAAACCATATAGTGACTTACGAAAATGACATACATACTGAGGGGCTACAGGATGAACAAAACCAGGCGGCTGGTGGATATAAACAGTTTCCTTCAAATCTACATGTAGAAACGCATTCTTCACATCAAGCTGATGAATCGGCCAATGCTTACCCATAGCAATACTCAGAACTGTGCGAATGGTAGTCGGTTGAACAACTGGACTGAATGTCTCACCACAATCAATAGCAAGTTATCAGTGTATATCAGAGGTATACTGGCGGTTTGGCGCCGGAAATAGCAAGGTAAGGGCGGCCAAACTTTAGGTTTTAGGTCGGGAAGGATTATTGGCTCTTGATACCATGTAAGAATGTATTAATCTCCATTGTGGAACCTTTCTCATTAATAGAAATATATATAGTGTACAATGAGAAATCCTAATATAATAAGTATTCTATATCTACCATAAGTATACATGACTAAATATTACATAATATATGACATATATTCTAATTATGGTAATGACGTACACGGTTAATAAAATTAGGCCATCCGTTCATAATAATCCATTTAAAATTATTCACCCCTGCATTATAATCTCTGCATAACTCGACCATGTTTTTATTTGAGTAGATCCTGAAGATGTTGAATGGAGAGAAAGATGGGACTGAAGAAGCAAATGTTTATGAACATAACAATTCAGAAGAATATAACGATGATGAAGTATATCCAGATTCAAGTGCAGAGTCCCATTTAAGTCTTGCATTTCTTGATGTGAATTATGATAATTCCACATCCTTCAACAGTAGTCAGGACCAAAGCAGCCCTCTTTCTTCTGTAGATGAATACTTGAGAAAAAGATGGAGCAGATCTTCAAGCTCTGAATATTAGCTTTAATTTACTTTACAATAATGTTTGCAATCTGTCATTGTACAGTTTATATATATAAAAAAAGCACCCTTTTTTGAGGTGATTAGATGTAGAAGGAACAAAAAAAATTGTGATAATAGCAACAAAGTTTGTCAACCCCACAGATATTTTGCAATTCTGTGGATCAGATTTGAAATTTGAGTGTGATCAAATTGTGTTTGTAATAAAGTTCTTTAGTACGTCTCCGTCTCAAATTATCTATCATTTTTTATTTTACATACCCTTTAAAAAATAGTGTATTAATTAGAAAAGGTATTAAACTAATTTTACCTTTATTTATGTCTAAGTTATAATCTCTCTTCATTAAATGTTCACTTTATTTATCTATTTATGTGTCATCTATTAAGAGATTATTTTGGTAACCACTTGCTACTTTTGAAAGTTTTAACTTTGGCGGAGGCGATTTGGTATTGAATTCTAAAAAATATCACAAGTTAATCAGGATTAGTGATTCTATTCTTCCATAAAAAAATCCTTATTCTCTCTCAAAAAAGAAAGTGCTACTCCAACTTTTAGGGAAAGAAATCAAGTTACAATAACAAATAACTTTCCTTTACTAAAGTTAACCTCGTATATGAAGGAATAGACGCCCACAATTTAATTTTCATGACATAATCAATTGATTTTCCCCCATTAATGTCAATAACAGTATACCACAACAACAGACAGTAGTGATACCAAAGAAGCCCAACGAGCAATAAAACACCGAAAAGTACTCTATTTTTTATTTTTTATTTTTTATTCCTGAAGATAAAAAAAAGCAAAAACGTAGGTTTTCACCAATATATAATAAATGAATAATTACATCCCATAGAGAACTTTAATAACAACTGTAACTATTATTTAATTAAATTACAAAGCATAATTACTAATGTGTATTTTAATTACCTATCATAGCTACATATATATTTAAAGTAGAATATTTTATTTTTATTATTTTTTATCTTGATTGAGAATTTGCTTCTGCTCTCGGCCGTTGTCGGAGCTCCGGCGAACGAGCTTCGGCCACCAACCAACAACAACACACCAATGCTCCCTTCGTCATCTGCGCCCCACTGCTCCGGCGAGGAGCTCCAGCTCCGGTGAACCGGAGCAGCCAACAACCACAAACGACGGTCAACACCACCACAATCACCCCACTATTTCGCACTGACACCACTGCTCCCTCCGTTCTCACGTCCTTCACTCTACCACGTCGCCAACCACCATCACTGCCAACATTCGCCGGAGGACAGTCTCCGACATTCCCTCTTCCCATCTCCGTTCACTGTTACTCCGCCACAAGATCAGATCTGAAACCGTTCACTGTTACGCCGCCACAAGACCAGATCTGGAAAAGAAATCGCCGCAATGGACTCCGTCGTGACCCAGATCTGTTATGCCGCAAAGAAACCGACGGCAGCGCCTCCAGATCTGATAGCAATGGACTCTGCCGTGACCCACTGCCCGTCGGAGCTCCAGATCTGAGCTTCCACAGCCCGCCGGAGCATTTTATGTAGTATATTTGTTATTTTTCTGTATTCAATATTTGTTAAATTTTTAGTATATCTATTTTTTTGTATTAAGTTTTTAGTGTATCTATTATAGCTGAATTTATTTTTTTATATTTATGTTATTTGAATACAATCGAATTTAAAATACACTAATTTGAATACACTATTTTTTTGTATTTATGTTGTTTGAATACAACCAATTTTTAAATATAATAAATTGAATACAATGTAAAAATAGTTATAAATGAATACAACTGAGTTGAATACATTTGACGTGAATACAGTTGAGTTGAATACCTCTGACTTGAATACAATAAAAAGAATTTTGAATACATTATTTACTCGTTGTATTCATGAATACAGCGAGGCCGTTTTATGAATACAGCGATCCATTTTATGAATACAACAAGAAAAAAGTAGATATACTATATAAATATTGAAACTATAACTATGAGAACTTTAAAACCGCTAAACTATAATATTTGTGTAAGTTAGCCTGTAATAAAAGAGATCGGAGCAAATATCAAAATTCCTATTGGAGCAATTTTAACCTTCTTATAAATAAATTAGAAAAACATAAATATTGAAAACTTGCCCTAAACAAAACCCTAGTGAGGATCCAAAACCCAAATATTGAAACATGCTCTAAATAACTTTGTGATCTATTTAACGTATATAGGGCTAGTTTTCCTTTACCTTTCTCTTTCTGCATACCCCAACTTGTTTTCATTGTTTCTCTTCTGCACAATTATGGATAATTATTATTTTGAAGACAGTAAAATTCGAGGTCCTCACATGGCTCCCTGGTAAGTCTCTCTTGCTATTCAAATGTATTTCTACTGCTTGGAACACTTTGATACAACAACCCAACTTTATGAAATTGCACAATGCTCGTTCTCAAATCTCAAGCCCGCCCCACCCGCGTTTTGTTTCAACTGGAAGTATTTCCTGATGAGAAAGAATAACTTGAAAGAAAGGAGAAAAAACAACGATTAGAAGGATTTCCTTTAGAACTAGTAGCGCCTCGTCATTATTTCTACGATAAGGAGATGCGTATTTGCTCAAATCATTGCAATGGCCTTATTTGCTTGTATAGTTTTAAAGATACTCAAGTTTACTTGTACAATGTCACCACAGGGGAGACAAAAGCTTTGCCTCTCTCTGTGACTCACGTGGAGTGTTGATTTGATCCTATATTGTTCCTAGGATTTGATGTTACAACGGAAAAATACAAGTTGATTCATGTTTTTTTGGAGAACCAGAATTATAACTCTTGGAACCGACAATCAATAGGCCTTATGCCCTGGAGTTGTATTTCCCTTAAAAGGGGTCCTTTATTCAACTAACAATTCACCCAATAGTATCTCCTACTTCAACTTAGGAGAGGATAAGAAATCGGTAAATACTGCTCTATTTCGATCTCAATAATTAATTATGTGTGTGTTCAGTGCCTGTAGATGCCAAAATTCACCCAGGGGATGTTAGGAATAGGACACAGAAATCCCTTTTGAGATAATTGTTCATTAATGAAATGATCTTTTTATTTCTCTAGCAACTTATGAATCTTATAGACCAAAGTCTAAAGATTCCAAGACGTAAGTAAATCAGTCGACACATACACTTCACACTAGCAACAAGTAACAATGTAAATAATCGAAATGGATGTGTATCTCCTACTTCAACTTCATAGAGGAGAAGTTTGGGTCAATTTCACCCCCACAACATAGTGGTTTCTATGTCCTGAATCAAATGCAAGCTGCACTCTCAGGAAAATTGGTTATGCAATGCTTCCACCATAGATGCGAAGATAGGGATTGGATATACGATGACCTTAACAAGGTTTTTACGAAATTGAACTATCCCACCAATTCGGAGGAGGAGAAGGTTGCGTTGCTTGAAGCAGAAAAGATTGACAAATCGAAGCAACCAAACGTTTTAGCAACATCAACTATTATTAGTGCCCCTATAACAAAACCAAATTCACAGCACAAAGTAATCAACGGAAATGATAGATTTAATTCATAAACTGAAAGAGTAAACCATTGTTGGAAATTTGCCTTTGGTGGTGAGGTGAGTCCACCCATATTTAATGAATTAAACACTAGGGTTCCGCGTGTTGAAGGCTTTGTCTCTTCTCACGTGCATAATCTACTAAGTGAGTAGATGACCGTAGGGCCAAGAATAGTCAAATTTCGTTGAGAAATGAAAGAGATATTGGTCCACGAAGTAAGATGTTTGAGGCATGGAAATATGGTGTGGGACAAATCTACCACATCGGTAGGAAAATAAAGAATTGCTCTCTTTATAAGTCTCTAAATTGGCTAAAGGTTTGGGACGGGTACCTTTGTAGAACAATATGCTTCAGTTGTTCGTGCCTGAACACTTCCGACCACGAATTCCTTCTATTCATAAGATTTTTGGCTTTGACCCAATGAAAAATGGGGTTGATGGTGTTGGCTAAAAAAGGGAAGGGGTATCCCATGTGTTTAAAGGAGGGAAGACCTAGATGTGCTTGGGTTCAAGGCTAAGCCCACATGCGCGCCGCCGCCGCCCGCCCGTCCGGGGTCGTGGGCTGTGGGCTTCTTCTGACATTATCTCTTTGGACCCCAAATTGTTTAATATTTACAGTTTGGTCCCTAGAGTTTCTGGGAAGTTGAATTTGACGGAAGGCAGAAAGTTTCTGCCTACCGTTGGAGTTGATTTTTGGGGCGTTAGTGTGCATTAACCAGCCATTACTTGGCTGATTAACTCCTCCATAATCAGCCCTCCTTTAATGGCCATAAACAACCTCTCTAATGGCCATTAATAGCCATCCCTAATGGCCATTAACAACCCTCACTAATGGCTATTAACAGCCTTGTTTTTGGCAGTTGAGGAGTCCCTCCTCCATGCTATATATTGATGATTTTTGGCTCAATTGTGCAACACGAAAAAACACAAAATATACACAGCAGAAACAGAGACACAATATATACACAGAGACAAAACAGAAGAGAAAGTCAGTCTAAAAACGTTGGACTAAAACAGAAACTCTTCCTTCCTTTTCCATTTCTTCAGCAAGGCGTCTCGTGTTTGTTTTCTTCGTCAGACTCAACCTATTTGCTTTGTAGTGTTGAGATTAAAGTGTTATTTTATCTTGGGAGACTATTGCCCGTTAACGTAAAAACATATATACGGGGCAATCTTGTCTTAAAGACAAAGTGTCATCACTCGACTCAACACACAGTTGTAACAATCCAGATTTAGTGTTTCTTGATTTCAGGTTATCAAGATTCAAGACTCAACAAGCTTGCGGCAGTTCTGAACATTGACCTATTTGTTTATCCTTTCGAACACTTGTAATATTTATTTACGTCCCGTACTGCTTTACAATATCTGACAACCATTACAATAGAAGAAGGATAGAGAAGAGAGATGAGGGATTTCAGAGTTCACAATAACATTCCAACATCGGTGAACAAATAATTGGAACGAGTCTGGCTCTACCATGTAAAAAATTGATCTTAGACCTAACTCAACCCCAAAAGCAAGCTTGTAGGGTGAGGATTGTCCAAGTCCATATAACGAGTCCATATTCTCACTCCATATCCGATGTGAGACTCTTAATAATTCACTTTTAAACTAACTTTACCCGGATCCCACACATAATTTGCTAAACTTCCCAAAGTGACACTTTGGTGTTCGATCATCACTTTCTATTAAAACATGTCAACAGATTTGTTGAGAACATTATCCCATTGTCGTCTTTAGTTTGAAAAAGGTTTGCTTTTTTTAATCTTTTATTCAGGAAGCTGTAAACGTTGCTCTGCATTCCTATTATTGATTTCAGTTTCAATCAGTTTTTGTTCTTCAAGAAAGGCATTAATTGGATACTCAATATATCACCATGATTCTTCCATGCAACTTAATTTAGCGTTTTACCACATCAAAGCTACGTATGTGGTACTATTAGCTTTTACAAAGTTTGCTATCTTTTTTTTTGTTGACGAAGGAACCCGCAGTCGCTACCGCTATTCTCTCGAGTGCGCACAGGGTAAACCCCGGACTGACGCAATAGCTTGCAAACCACGTCAGCTGATTAACCACACTTGGCAAGCCATGTGTGACAGGCTCAACCAAAAAGGTTTATGCAGGGGATCGAACTCGTGACCTTGCGGTCCCGCGCTCTACTGCTACACCAACTTGGCTACCTTTGCGGGTATAAAGATAGCTGGCTACCTTTGCGGGTACAAAGTTTGCTATCTGTCGTTATACACTTGGGAAAAAGAGCAAAAAGAATCTAGTATTCTCCTTTTCCTTGTATTACTATTCTTGCAATTGTCAAACTCAATTATCTTTGACTAAATCTTTAAGATCTGTACCTAATATCTGTCAAAAGTGAAAATTGACAATTTGTAGTATTTTATGTAGTTCCTAATTATTTTGAAGAAAAAAGAACAATTACATTTTTGTGACGCCCACGACGCATCCCACATCGGAATCAAAATGAAAAGTGATTTTTTTATAAGATACATATAATACAAATTTACATATTACGGCCACTTTCATTTTGACATAGATAATCTATTTTTAAAAATATTTAACAAAAGTGATATAATTTTTATTTTTTTATCAAAATAGAATAAACGTATTTCACAATAACAACGTATTATGAATTATTTTATTTCAACTAACAAAAACTAAGAGTAGACGGCGTTGAATACTTTTACTTAATTGGCAATTACAACATATGGATAAGACGTGTTTAAAAGTAACGTTTTTAAGGTGCAAGTTGTATAAGACTTGTTTTGGAAAGTAGCTTTTGTGGGCCCCATTCCCTTTTAACTCTTTTCTTTCCTTTTTTTTTTTTAATAATCAAGGTCTCAAGGCTTGCGCCTGACTACGTCCTGGAGGTAATAGCACCGGTCCTTCAATACTATTACTAGGTAAATCGCGGGATGTGCTCCGGTGGCCAGTTTTCTGGGAGCGTACAACTGATCAATGAGACAAGGTCAAATTTCCCAACATGCAGAGTTTCTTCGTGCTTGCGGGGAATCGAACCCACGCTGTTCCATGCCAGAGCGTCTTATAGCGCCCAGGTTTTGCCACTGGACTATGCCCCGGAGGACTCTTTCCTTATTTCTTGTTTTACTTCCCCCTGCCAACCTTACATTGTTACTCGCTTCTACACTCCAGTTCTCGTCTTCCTTTTTTGGTCGCACTATCCTTTCTAACATCAATTAGTTAGTGTTGTAGTTTATTAATTAAGACCTAGAAAAAAATGAGTTTTGAAAACTTAAATCAAAGATATAATTTTTAAATGTATTTTCTAAGTTCCCTACATATATTTTTTTAATTTGTTCAAATATGCCGGTTAATATGTTTATTTTTTTAAACCATTATATTTTTGCTTGAATACGGATTAAATTTGACGTTGTGTTAATATTCTAATAATGAGTCTTGCTGTTAATGTCTTGCTGCAAAATGGGTATGAGAATTTGAGATTAAAAAATTAGATTATTTTGAAAAATGAATTTGAATTTGGCTTGTAAATGCTGATAATTTAGTTATTGCTCTAGTAAAGTGAAGATTTGGGATTTGGGAAATTACCAAAAAATGGAATGGGGGTGAGAATTGAGACCCACAAAAGCCACTTTTCCAGTAAAATGTCTCGCACAACTGAGATTCAGGTATATAGATAGAATTTTTCTTAAAACGTTACCGGAGAACACGTATTATCCGTATGTCGTACTTCCACTTCAGTTGATACTAAGCCCAAGTTGGGTGTTGCAGCTGACTCACCTTACGAGGATCCACCCCCTATCGCAGTCTTGTTGGAGCACTTCAATATCTTACTTTCACGAGGACGGATATTACGTATGCCGTACAACAAGTGTGTTTGTTTATGCATGATCTCAGGGTTGAGCACACGAATGAGCTCAAACGCATTATTCGATACATCCAGGGGACACTTGACTATGGCTTACATTTATATCCATCATCGACGGCTACACTTGTCTCGTATACAGATGCTGATTGGGGTGGCTGTCCAGATACCAGACGCTCCACGTCTGGCTATTGTATGTTTCTTAGTAATAACTTGGTCTCATGGTTTGTGAAGCGATAATCTACATTATCACGCTCTAGTGCAGAGGTCGAGTATCGAGGGTAGCCAATGTGGTCTCTGAGTCATGTTGTCGTCTATCTTTCCGGTAATCATGTTCAACATTAGCGCACTAAACATATCGAGATGGATATCCACTTCGTTCGAGAAAAGGTAGCTCGTGGACAAGTAAGCGTCTTACATGTCCCCTCCAGGTATCAAATTGCAGACATCTTTACTAAGGGTCTTTCCTCGGTCATTTTTGAAGATTTTAGAGATAGTCTCAGCGTACGAAGACCGCCTGCTATGACTGCGGGAGTGTGACAGAATATATTGTGATATACACGGTATATACATTGCCTTGTGTATACCGTGTATATCACGAAAACACAAGGAAAACCATTAACGTGTATACTTGTATATTTATGTAATATATTGTTGTTTTTAATTAGCATTATACAATTATCATAATTATAGAATTGTTGTACAAATAGAATAGGGTTTTTGGAGTAGAATAGGAATATGATTTTTTCCATATTATGGAAATTGTAAATTGTATGTACACTCATTCATTAATGAAAATAATCAAGGGGTTATTTGTTTCAATATCTGGTACAAAATACATAAAATTTAAAATTAATTTATAAAAAGGTTTACCAAAAAATTACAAAACTCAATTTTCTATTTGGCGGAGGAGAAGAAATCCATCAATATTGCTCTATTTCAATCTCAATAGTCAATCATGAGTGGATTTTACACTCTTTAAGTATTTGCATTTTTAAAGCGAATCACTATGTATTTGAGAAGTTAACAATCGAAGTGAAATCATTAATGATTAACTACAATTCCTAAATAGTACGTAGAAAGAATCTACTATTCTCCTTTTCTTTATAAATTATAAACAATTCTCGCAAACTTAATTATGACCTCTTTAATATATTCTTCTTTTTGCATCAACGATTGGAAATTTTGAACATATATTTTAATCGAATTCAAGTTTTACGCTAGGTATTGGGGTATCAGAGGTTAGTATTAGGAGACTTTTTATTAAATTCTAAAAGAATCAAATTTTCTTTATTTGCAAAATTTAACCTCATAAATGGAAAAATAGACACCCTAGATTAAATATACAATCAAAATTTAAAAATTATATGATGTCATACAACTTAAAACTTACCATCAAATTTCGTATGGAAACAATTCTAACTTGCATACAACTCTAGTAGGTAACTGAAACCCAAATATTGAAAACTTGCTCTAAATAAAGCCCTAGTGAGAATCCAACTTTAATATTAAAAAATGTGCCAAATATATAACCTTATGGCAATATTAACGTACTAATTAAGGTTAATTTTGTTTCACCCTTCTCTATCCGCATAGAGACATTGTTTTGATGACATATTATTCGAAAATACTAACATGGCTACCGACACGTATTTTGTTTGAACTGGAAGTACATCTTGATAAGAAAGAGTATCATGCAACAAAGGAGAAAAAACGACGATTAAATGTCCGAGCTTATTAGTATGCTGTGGCAAGCTACATGGCTTAAAATGATAAGAGATTTAATTATAGCATAACATAGCAGCATGTAATTCAATATACTCTATGAATTATATCCTCACAAGACATATAGCATCTCAGAATTTATTTCTAATTAAGAACAGAAAGGGGAAAAAATGAAGAAAATACAACAACAACATATTCAGTGAGATCCCACACCGTGGGGTATGGGGAGGGTAGAGTGTACGCAGACCTCATCTCCACCTACTAAGGTAGAGCGGATGTTTTCAGAAGACCCTCGTATTGACATGCGGTATCTCATAAAAAGAAACATAGATATTAACCTTTTCAATTAAGATTTCAATAACAGCTGCAGAGCTGCTTCATATGCTTCATTTTTCAAATTAAGTATATAAGGAGTATTTTAAGTCAAGTGCTAATAAAGAAGTACACAATTTTTTTCAAATCTAAAATCAGTGTTGAGAGTTGGACAAAGCTTAGTTTTTCTTTTTCTGAAAAACAAAAAGGCATTAATCAGATACAGTACTTAAGATATCACCATGTTTCTTCAATGCAAAAGTTACCTTTTCAATAGCAAATCGTGCACAATAGTATTTGAGAAGTTAATAATTTAGAAGTGAATCTATTAATAAATGTTAAGAACAACCTATTAACATTAAAGATACTCATAATTTCTATAGGAGATGAGTATTTGCTCATACATGGTCTTGTTTGTTTGTATAGTGTAAAAGATGCTCAAGCTTTACTTGTATAATAATGTCACCACAAGGAGATAGAAACGTTGTCATTCTCTTTGAATGACGCGAAATGCAAATTGGGTCCTCAATTGTTCCTGGGATTTGATATTGTAAAACGAAAAATACAACTTGATTCGTATTTTTCGGATAAAACCAATCGACTAAAGACCGGAATTCTTAACTTTAGGAACCAATTCTTCCAGGAGAAAAATCAATGGGCAGTATTATTATTTTAAATTGACTCTTATAAAACGAGTAGTGATACATATATTGAGACAGAGAGTGTAGTACCTATACATTTTGCTCACATCTGGGAAACTCTTGTTGGAAAATAGCATGTTATAAATGCGGAAGCAGTTCAAGAACAGCTTATATGTAATCTAGATAACTAGTAATACCGAGATACATAAAACATAAACGATATACCTGTTGAATCCTGAACAAAAGTCGTCAATGATATGACCCTCCAGTTCTACGATCTTATGTTGTGTTATCGAATAATTCCTAAATTTATATAGTACTTGTGTGAGCAAGTACCTTTTCTTCTCTCTTAGAAATTGTAGTCTTAAATAATAGAAGAAAGGCCCTTTATATAGACAAAAGCTTTAGGGTCTTAAAATGGTTCTCACAAAACCATAACGTTTTCCAACCATAATGGTTCTCCTATCTGTAACAGTTTTCTAATAGTAACCGTTTTGTCTTTTCTACCAAGAAAACTAATTTCAGTAAATCCTAATTATTCAGGCACAACAAGGACCACATAATTAATTAATTAACGAGGCTCCCTACTATGACATTAATTCATTTCTTGTTGAATTAATCCTACCATATTCCACTAAAAATCGTAATTTTACTCCTCAGTTCAATTTCAAATTCTTTCATTAAAACCTTATTTAACTCCCCATGTTAAGATTACAGATAATAATCAATTAAATTAAATTACTGAAAATTTAATTTATTGAATAATTCCTTTAGACTTTCGCTTAACTTATTCCATGTGTTGGGTATAAATTCACCTGCAGGGTTTATACGTGAAAACTTATAAGCTTTCATAAAAGGGGTATCATCAATCTCTAGACCGAGACATGGATTCCATCAACTAACTATTATTTCACAAATGCATATTGCCATCATCCAATTTACTAGGATTATTGATTCATACCTTTTAATAAATCAAAATAACGAACAACATGCATTGCTCATAATAATTATATCAAGATTAAGAGTATAAATATATTTAATGAACAAGAGAGTTTATTTTATATAGTCAGTATAAAATACTTATCTCCACTTTGTATGTTCAATACATTCAAAATGTACTAGCACAAGAAGTTAGAACTGTATCATTCCCATAATCAAGATAAATTATATTTAATCTTGTACTACAATCATTTCGATGGGTTGTCCAATTTCCATCTTAAATTGTGAACATAAACTTTATAACTTATAAGAATAATAATTGAATCTTCCGTGTATAAGCTACAACTCTATACGCCAAATCATTTTCTATATAAGTAAATGACGCATAGACGATAAAATGATCTATTTAAAATAAAATTTTATTAAATAAATAAATAAATAATTATTTCATAAATAATACTATAACAAAACGCATGGTTCATAGTATATCCTAACAGCTCTGAGAAGCTAATTGGTTCGCCTTTGTGTCTAGCCTCTCATTTAACTCGCTACTTCATCAACGTCTCGGTCCCTCGTGAGTGTGGCACGCACATCTACATCTTTTCCTATCTATAGTCAGGGGATTGTTGCTCGTGACTACCACCTATCCATCTAGACCACGATAGTGAAGACTAAAAAAATTTGAATGAGATCATTAACATTGAATCATCATAAGAAAGTCGAGTAGTTTGTGATTGACTAGCCGACGATTCTACTTTTTCTCGTGTGACTAGTCAAAAAATGTAACGATAGCTAAGAGAGTTAGAGAGCTAGAGCGAAATACTTGTAGCGAGTAAAGAACAATTTCACTTTCCAATAAAATAGTGCGAGTTGTAATACATTGTTAGGATGGGATTTCTATTGTAGTTAGATGAATATTCAATAATTGTACATATTTACTCGGGCCCAAAAAACAAGTGGTATTTGGAAATGGACAATCTACTTAAATGTCAACGACTTATCACAGTAATTTGATTATATTCCTGCCGTCATTTATTGAATTAATTAACAAAAATATACGGCTTTTAAGTGGAGCTTATACTTTACTTGATTTTAGTATAATAACTCTGCACATCATCTCAATAATGAACACTTAGGAAAATTGAAATAGTCCTATTTAAGTAACTAATGAAAATATTGACCAATAATTCTTGGGCGAAAATGTCAATAAATGAAAAGATTAAACAATCAAAAATAAAATATAATGTGCCTATTTTTTATTCTAAGCTGGTACTTTTTTCGACTAGTGCATTAATATTTATTTGAATACAAACTACAACAACAACAACAACATCAACATACTCAGTAAAATCTCACAAATGAATTTTGGGAAGATAGAGTGTATGCATATCTTACCTCTACCTCGGCTCTGAATAAAGCAATAACAGAGCAGGTTAAATAGAAAAAAGGAGCGTAGAACAAGAGACAGTAAATAATAACAGGAATCAAAGGACAAGAAACTACATGAGACATACTACGACTAATAGTAAGGTAGGAGCAATAGCTACAACAAAACAATATGTCAAGCAGAGAACACGTGACAGTAAATAACAATAGAAATCAAACAACAAGAAACTACAGGAGAAATACTACGACTACTAGTAATACGGAAGAATAAGCGAGACACCAACTGTTGGAAATTTGCCTTTGGCGGGGAGATGCGTCCACCCATGTTTAATGAATTAAACACTAGTGTTCCGCATGTTGGAGGCTTTGTCTCTTCACACATGCATAATCTACTAAGTGGGTAGATGACTGTAGGGCCAAGAATCGTCAAATTTCGTTGAGAAATGAAAGAGATATTGGTCCACGAAGTAAGGTGTTTGAGGCATGAAAATATGGTGTGGGACAAATCTACCACATCGGTGGGAATAGGAAGAATTGCTCTCTATATAAGTCTCTAATGTGGTAAAGGGTTTGGGACCCCAAGGGGTATCCCATGTGTTTAAAAGAGGGAGGACCTAGATGTGCTTGGGTTCAAGGCTAAGCCCACACGCGCGCCGCCGCCCGCCCGCCCGTCCCGTCCGATCTCGGGTCGTGGGCTGTGGGCTGTGGGGACTTTCTGATATTATCTTTTTGGACCCCAAATTGCTTAATATTTATAGTTTGGTCCCTAGAGTTTCTGGAAAGTTGATTTTGGGAGTGACGGAAGGCAGAAACTTTCTGCCTACTGTTTGGACTGTTTTTGGAGCATTAACAAGCTATTACTTGGCTGTTAACTACTCCATTAACAGCCCTCCTTCAATGACCTTAATCAACCCTCCTTCAAGGCCATGAACAACCACACTAATGGCATTAAACCTGTCATTTACAGCCCTCCTAATGGCCATTAACATTCATATTTTTGGGCAGTTGAACAACCCCTCCTCCATGCTATATATTGATGCCTCATTTGGCTCAATTCGTGACTGAAAAATAGATGAATACAGTGACAGAAAATAGCATAAACAAACATTGAAAGTTAGCACAAAACATTGAGCAAAACTGTGACGAAAATCAGTGAGCAAACACACACATATACACAAGATATACACAACAGAGACACACTATATACACAGAGACAAAACAGAAGAGAAGATAGAAACTCTTCCTTCCTTTTCCATATCTTCAGCAAGTCGATTCATATTTGTTTTATTCGGCAGGCTCAACCTATTGGCTTTGTAGCGTTAAGATTAAAGTGTTGTTTTATTTTGGGAGACTATTGCCCGCTAACGTAAAAACATATATACGGGGCAATCTTGTCTTAAGGACAGAGGGCAATCCCTCGACTCAACACACAACGTTGTAACCATCCAGATTTAGTTATTTCTTAATTTCAGGTTATCAAGATTCAAGACACAACAAGCTTGCGGCAGTTTCGAAGATTGACCTATTTGTTCAACAAGATTCAATTTCTGAATATTGAATATTTGTTTATCCTTTCGAACACTTGTAATAGTTATTTACTTCCCGTACTGCTTTATAAAGTACAATAGAGTACCAACACCTACTACCTACTAGCCATCTACTCTAATCTGCTTCATTCACAACCTCCTATCTACGACCATGTCCTCGGTAAGCTACCACTTCGTCATGTCACGTCTAAGCACATCTCCCCAATACTTTTTCGGCATACCTTTGCTCCTATGTGACCAAATCAAACTTTGTTGTATAAACCTTGTCTAACACGGATGAACAAACACAAGACCAATAAATATTATCGTGATAGAAGTTCTGTAGCAACCAAGTTCCAAAATGATTAGGAGATAACTATAAGTTAGAACCAACGTAACTAGGAAGTCTAGGATACTACTACTACATCTATACAACTTTTGATTAAAGAGAATGGTATATTAATAAATCAAGACACGGTAAAAAGCCACTCCAGATTAAAGAGAACATGATATATTAATACACCCACACATGGTAAGAAGTCAAAGCCAGTGAAAAAGATATCAGATGATGTCCAATCATTTTGAGTTCCAAAATTATGCTACATAATAATAACATTGATTTTTAACAATTAAATGATTGTTGCATTTTGTCCACGTCAAATCGTCAATTGTTTTACAATAACTATTTCTTTGTATATACACATAGTTTTTCATTAATTGCTTCTGTTACTCCTTTATATAAATAATAATTGACTGAACTCCACATGCTATTATTAACGTGCATTACGTTCAGAAAAAACTATTTATTATAAAAATATGAATATAAATATTGATTAACTTTTAAATATTAAATGATTTTTATACCCTTGACTATTTTACTAATTTGAACAATTACATATGAGGAAAGGACACAAGTAGAAAAATACACATTAGAATAAAAATAGTAGTAAACTAGGAAACAACTCACGGTAATAAGCAAATTAAATCTTCTAATTATATTAGTACTAGGAACTTAATCACGTTATTTTAGTTATTAAATGTTTCTTTGGAGAATTACTCCAACTCATTATATTGGATTAAATTAAACCTACCCATTATTAAATGTTTCTTTGGAGAATTACTCCAACTCATTACTAAATCGTAAGAATAATAACAAAAACCGCGGGGCTTGCTCCGGTAGCCGCCTTTTTAGCCAAATCGGCTTCTTCCAAAGTAAGCATGGAACGAGCTTGATAAAAGGCGGGAAGAGGGTTGCTTTGACGAAGGAGAGTTCCAACACCATTATAGGCCTCTGAAAGGTCGGCAACCAATTGTAGAACCAGACGATTATTTGTTACAGGTGCGCCAACATTACGGAGTTGATCCGCCAACTCCTTGAGTTTCTTGCAATATGCAGAGACGTTTGGAAATTCTTCCATGCGAACTAGAGAGAATTCCTGCTCGAGTGTGACGACACGTGAATGTTGGTTATCTTGGAACATGTCACGCAATCTATTCCAGGCATCCATTGTCGTGGTATCCGGCCAATAATCGTATGTAGAAGGTCAATCGAAATAGTGGAATAGATCCACTGGAGAACGGTAGCATCAAGAGTAATCCATAACTGAGGATCCTCCGCGGGAAGAGGTATAGCGGGAGGAATGATGTGATGAATAACTTGATGGGAGATAGCGTGAATTTTAAACAATTATGCCCACGTCGCATATTGGACGTTTTCCATCTCAAGTACAATAGGGATACTGTTCTTGACGTTAGAAACCATAAGGGCAGGATGATAATTGTTCTTAGACATATTGAAAGAACAAAGAAGGAGGGGAAATTTGGGAAAAGTAAGAGAGATTTTGAGAGCGGAAGACTAATTTCGGAAGAGAAAACCCGAGGGGGGGGGGGTTTCGGCCGAGAATTAACAAAATTTGGGAGAGAATTTTTTTTTGTAAGTCCTAGTCTCTTGATACCATGAAAGAAATAATTCCCTTTTTTATTTTCATTACTAGAATAGGTATATATACAAGTTACAAAATAGGAGAATCCTATTCCTAAAATCTTATTCTACCATAATTCTAACTCTACAATTATGGTAGTGTATAATCCTAATTTATGTAACAAATACATTACAATAAACTACACATATATTTTCCTAGTATACAATATTCTTACATTGTCTATTTTCCATAACAAACCGAGAGCTAGAGAAGGCAGAATCCGAGACCTTCAATAAGGCAACATACACATGTATATTGTGTGTATATTGCCTTATTTAACATTCCCATAAAATATGAAAAAAATTATAAAATTTAAATATTCAATCTAACAAAAAAGATATTGAGTAGAGATGTGTTTTTACACCAACGTAACTTATCTGATATACTTTTAAGAAGATTAAATAATATTTTTACCATTCTTCCTCTAATTTAGTCAATAGAATCAAAATGAGAGAAAAATCTCAATAAAATGAACTAAGTTCAGTTAGTTGATCATTTGACAATTTTATTATACTAAATTGAAATTAACCACGTACTGATTGAATATATATACTTGCTATTATCCTCTTTATAACCAGTGATAGATTTACGTTAGATGTAATAATGCAGCCGTGATCGTCATATTTTGAGATTGATTCTGATGATAGTTGGATTGATTTGGTATAAATATTGAATTGTTAAAAAAGCAAATCCTAAACTAATAATCCGATAACTCCAATAATTCAATTGTTGAGCTTTTCGGGTGGAGGTTGGTTGAAGATGATGTGATGCAAGTGAATGTCTACAAAAAAGCAAGTTGACATCTCGAACATAATCCTGTTGTTAATTTTATTCTTGTATATAATTTTTAATAAATGTAATATATTATTTATTCATAAATAATTAATTGAAGATAAGCATGCATGTAATGTTGATAGACTAAAATAGCCTTAATATATTGTTAGACTTTTTTACCCTCTAAAACTAGATTATCTCTTATAAAAAAAATTCCTTGATGGATAAAATTGTAATGTTTAAGATTTTTCCTAATCACAAAGTTGATTGTCACCGAAGTACATGATGAAGAATAATACTACTAGAAAGAGGTAAGGTTAGAAGAAAACATACCTGAGCGAGGACTGATATTTGATTATCAATTACTTAATATAATGTTTTTTCATTGTTGACAGAGAATAACGTGCCACACAAGAGACTAGTTATATTAAAAATATAATATATTTTATAAATATTAATTAATTTTTTATTATTTATTAAAAGATTTATAATAGATAAAATTATTATGTATTATTTTCGAGATCGAGAGAGACAGAGAGAGGTAGCTCAATTTTGCAGCAGCTAGGAGTAGTGTGTGCGTGCGCATGTGTGTAAAGTGATGTGTTGGAATCTTGACCAGTGGCCCCTTTATTTTCATCCATTCTTTTTTCCGCCATTAAAAAGAAGAATCCCCACAATACATCTTCAACAACCACCCACCCTTTTTAGCCTATTCTAGGGTTCTTTCCTCCTACACCTGTGACCCCATTTTCTCTCCTTCTCTCGCATCTTCATAGAGCTTCATACTCAGCTTCACTGTAAGTGCCTTTCTTGTGTCTTTTTCAGTTAATTTTATTGTCTTGTGATTGATTTTGCAGCAACTGAATCAATGGCTTTAGTTGTCTTTTCCTAATATTTGACCCAGATTAGTTTTATGTCCAGAATTTCAATTTCAAGATTTGGGTTTTCCTTGAAAATTATAAACATCCTACTTTTTATGCTCAAGTTGAAATCTTTATGCATTTTCTTTCTGGGGGTTTACCTTATTGTTGACTGGACTAGTAGTTAGGTTCAATTTTATGTCAGAATTTCAATTTCAAGATTTGGGTTTTCCTTGAAATTTGAAACATCCTACTTTTTGTGCTCAAGTGAAATCTGTATGCATTTTCTTTCTGGGGTTTGCCCTATTATTGACTGGACTAGTAGTTTCGTTTTTCCACTGCTTAGAGGGTCTCTTAATTGCTAGTGTTTTACTGTAGATTGTGACCTATTATTGGTTACTATTGGGCTTCAGACTCAGCTTCACTGTAAGTGCCTTTTCTGCTATTTTTGATGATTTAAACTCAGGAATTCAATTCAATTTTATGCTTTGTTATTGATTTGGCAGCATCTGAATCCATGTCTTTAGCTTTGTCTTACTCCTAATATTTCTTGTTTTGTGAGAAGTGATTAGGTGGGTTGCTTTCCTCTAAGCTAGTACTATTTGATTTTGACCCAGATTAAGATTTTATGTCAGAATTTCAATTTTAAGATTTGGGTTTTCCTTGAAAATTATCAACATCCTACTTTTTATGCTCAAGTTGAAAACTTTATGCATCGTCTACTTGCATTTCCTTTCTAGGGTTTGCTCTATTATTGACAGGACTAGTAGTTAGGTTTTTTACCTTAGTTTAAATAAGGTATGAAAATTGCGTAGAGGGTCTCTTAATTGCTAGTTTTATTGCAGATTTTGACCTATTATTGGTTACTATTGAGGTTTTTATGATGACTGAGTAGTTAGGTTTTGAAAACAGCATAGAGGGTTTCTTAGTTGGTAGTGTTTTACTGCAGATTTTGACCTATTATTGGTTACTTCTGAGGTTTTTATGATGGCTTAGTTAGGTTTTTACCTTTATTTGAATGAGGTATGAAAACTGCTTAGAGAGTCTCTTAATTGCTAGCGTTTTACGGCAGATTTTGACCTCTTGGTTACTATTGAGGTTTCTATGATGGCGGACGGGGAGCTAGAAATTTCTAACCCAGAAATGTTGTCAAGTTCGAATTTTGGTGAATTTAGTAGTTCCATGGACAGCTTTTTCAATGAGATTCTCAAAGATGCGCATGCCTGTACTCATGCCCACACTTGCAACCCGCCTGGTCCCGATAACTCTCACACACACACGTGTTACCATGTTCACACCAAAATCGTGCCTACCTCAGACGATGATAAGAACCCTAGCGATGATACTGCAGAGTCTGCAGAGAATAATAAAGGAAAGAAACGCCCAGTGGGTAATAAGGAAGCCGTTCGCAAGTATCGTGAGAAAAAGAAGGCTCGAGCTGCTTCGTTAGAGGATGAAGTTATCAGATTGAGGGCTATAAATCAGCAACTCTTGAAGAGGCTACAGGTAGGGGTGTCAAATGGGCTGAGTTAATTAAGGGGCAGGTCAAAATTTACTTGGGCTAAAATGGGCTAAAAAGCGGGTCATAGCCCAAACCGCCCAATTCTTATTAAGTTTTAATTTCCTTGTTTTTTTATAATCTTTTTAAGTACGTAATAAAACTTTTTTTATATAACATATCAAACAAAAAAATGTCTTCCTGAAATCTTTTTGACCAGGTTTCTCATGGGTCAATTTGGGCTACATATAGCCCAATTTTTAAATGGGCTGAATTGAGCGGGTTTGCGGGTGTTTTCACGAAGCTAATTTTGTCACCTAACTGCAGGGTCAGGCCGTATTGGAAGCCGAGGTTGCTAGGCTCAAGTGCTTACTTGTGGACATACGTGGAAGGATTGAAGGGGAAATTGGATCATTTCCGTACCAGAAGCCCATGAAGAGTGGCAATGCATATCAAAACATAGTTAATCCTAACCTTCCCGGAGCATATGTGGTGAACTCTTGCAACTTACAATGTGATGACCAGGTTTATTGCCTCCACCCAGGTGCAGAAGGTAAAAGCTCAGACGGCACTGTATTAAATGGACAAGGCTTCAACAACTGTGAATTTGAGACTCTCCAATGCTTGGGTAATGGACTGGAAGAGGTTCCTGGGTGTGCTGTGGGTAATAGCGCACCTACTGCCAACACTTCTGGTCGAAGCAAGAGAAAAGGTGAATTGATGTGCATTTTCTCTTAAAGTTGATATTATCTGAAAATGGACTATGTTAACTATTTTATAACTTCACTAAGCATTGTCCTTCAGTCACATGAGCACAGTTACCATTTGGAACAAGGACTAAAGGTCTTTACTTTCACGAAGGGTATCTTTATCAGAATAGGTTATACGGAGAAGGGTCAAAATACCCTTAACGTATTAGAAATGGCTCAAAAATTCCCTCCTTCCACCTATTGGATCAAATTTGCCCCTCCTTCCACCTATTGGATCTAAAATGCCCTTAAAGTATTAAAAATGAATGTCCTTTTTATGTTAAAAATAAATAATACATATTAATTAACTAAGTATATTATGTACCAAATTCCATATAGAAGATATATGATAAGTTGTTATTTTTTAATGCATGTATCGATTATGAATATATATTTTCAGGCACAAGTGTTACTTAATCAAGACATTTATTTGTGTTCTATTGAAGAGTAAAGATGCAATTATGGCTATTATACTGTAACAGTTCACTTTTGAATTCTAAGTTACATATTTTTTGCAGAGTTTAATCTAAAAGTTAGAACTAATGGATTCAACGTGCGAATTACTTTCTATGTAATTAGATGTATATCTGTGTAATTTTTCTTTATTTTTTTCATATAAACAGATGGACTACAGTAGTTGCTGTTGTAGGATATCTTTATGGCTTTGTTCATCAGAATCAATGTATTTTAGCTGCTGCTTTTATGAGTTTTTTTTTACCAAATTATATGCCAACATTAAGATAATTAAAAGTGTAACTTTCCCTGGGATGACGATATGTATTTACTATATAATATGAATATACACTTTTTTTTCGTAGTAGCATCTTTAGATAAGTATATTAGTTTCTGGGTCTCGTATCAACGAGCACAAATTCTATAAAAACAAATACATAGATATTACTATTTAATTTTAAACAAGTCCAGATTATTAAAATACCTTAAAGAAAAATAATCGAGATAAAATTTAAATTTAATAGGTATTAATTTATTTTTAACATAGAGTGAACAATTAATATGTGGAAGGAGGGCATTTTTGAACCATTTATAATACGTTAAGGGCATTTTGATCCAATAGGTAGAAGGAGAGCAAATTTGATCCAATAGGTGGAAGGAGGGCATTTTTGAGCCATTTCTAATACATTAAGGACATTTTTGAACCTTTTCCGTAGGTTATATTATGCTGACATGGTAAAAAAAAATACCAACATTTCCTCTCTTCTAACACCATCTTGTTCCTCCATATTCATGCTCTTTTTCCTCCCATCTTCGCTCACCATTCTCTATCCACATAATAGAGCGACACATAGAGGACCTAATTCATATTTTTCCGATTTTTCTTGTCCACCAGCAACCAATATTAGCCAACCCCTCTCCCTTCCACGCGAAAGAAAAAAACATACAAAGAAATCCAAAACTACTTATTTGTCCAGCAGAAATGCCAATTTAATTTTGCTTCTACTCACCATTAAGCACTCTTGACGGTAAAGCTATCTCTATTGTCTTACACTTATAGCAGGTTGCGACTAACCCAGTCCTTGTTAGTAAATCTGAAACCTTAAATGATATTTTGGAGTGTTGTACTTGTTTTTGTCCTAAATTATCAGGCTATTTTAGCTCTGTAGTTAGTCTTCCCCTCTCTTCTTCCCTTGTATTAAACCTGGAAACGCTTAAAGTAGTAAACATTAGTCTTCTTGACATTGATGAAGGCCACTGTTAATCCTCGCTTAGCCTCCTGCAGGGGAGGGGGCTATCTATTTATTGGTGTGTAGTATAAAATGTTATATTATGTGTGTATATATAGGGGATTTTATTGGTAATGGTACTTAATATTTCCCAAATATATGAAAAGGGTAAATATTGACATGCTTAATAGTACTCCTTCGGTTTTTGAATAAGAAACAGAAAAGAAAAAGTTGACCGGGTTTCCAGTAACGAGAGTCCAAGCAAATAATTTTGGTCTCAATTCAAACAGATATTTAATAAATTAATTGCATAATAGTTGTAATTTTAAATACATCCGAACTAAAATCAAGTACATCTAAACATTTTTTTC
Organism: Anisodus acutangulus; assembly: GCA_029783415.1. NCBI lineage: Eukaryota > Viridiplantae > Streptophyta > Magnoliopsida > Solanales > Solanaceae > Anisodus > Anisodus acutangulus. Next base: position 62,917,714 of record CM056489.1, on the reverse strand, counting down.
CTTTTGATAACTGTGTTGTTCAAGTACATCTGAACTTTAAATTATTGGTAGTTAAGTAGGAATGATGCAGATTCTTTCTTCAGATTCTAATACCATTTCCCAAATATCCAATATTAGCGAAGCATTTCAATGCCGTCCTCAAGTTCCTAGTAATTGTTGTAACTAAATATATGTATGCTAAAGAAAAACTTGCTGTGCTACTATGGAGTGAAGACAACGAAAGAGTTCAAGAAAGTCGGGATCACAATTCAGTTGTGCAGAATCTGGTGCATTTGGAAAAAATAGAATCAAAGACGCTTTGAAGATAAACTACACCAGCGCATCTTTTGGGAAAACTGTATAAATCTTTTAGCTTTTTGGTGTAAGTTGGATTCAATAGGTGATTTGGAAGAATATATTGATTCCATCTGCCCCCCTGAGTTACTGTGTCGGTAAAAAGAGTTGTGAAGGGTGTCTGATATTTGCTGCAAATAGAGCATAGAATGGATTCCATGTGAATAAAAGTTTTGGCTTACCTTATCTCTGACTCAAATTCTAAATAATGAATGATGAGTCAAGAAGGATTTAAAATGCTAAAGTTTGCAACCACTGTACCTTTTATGTAGCTTGTAAACTTTGTTAGTTCCATTAATGACAAAAGTGTTTGATTTCAGTCTGAAATTGGTGAACTGGAACAGTAATTGAAATCTTCTTGAGATCTTGGTGGCTTATGGTATCTTTGCCAGTAATTTTGTTTTTAAGATTTGAAAAAAAACAGGTTTATTTTCTAATTTCACTGAGGTTAATTAAAATTGGCAGATGGTAGACATAATAAAGATTCCTTTTATTTTACCGTGGCTGTTAAAATGACTGTTTCCAAACTTCTATCCTATACACTGGTTGATGACAATTAAATGATTAAATGAAATGAAATGAAAGTGAGTTGCTCTGTTTTAATTGGGTTGGTAGCAAAAGAACCAGCCGTTTCATGTTTGACTTCACTTTCAATGTGCTGAGTGATGAACGGCTGATATACCAATATAAATGATAATTTCGTTTAGTGTTCGACCATCCTGGCTGTCCTCCTTTATATTGATCTTTTTCTTTTGGCTTTTTCAGGAAGCACACGTACAACAACAGCAAGTTGATGAACTTCGTAGGAGAGCATCTTTGTTCTTGAGAATAAGTATGTTTTATTATGTGACCTCTCTTGGGATTTCTCCCAGTTTCTCTACTTTGTTGAGTTCAAGTTGAGACTCTTCTTCCGGCTGTTAGAGTTGGTGGCCTAGTAGGTGTCTGAGTTTCAGTTGTTTATCAACATTCATGTAAAGCAGAACAAATCAAACGAATATGGCTAGCAGAACTCATGAAGAGTATAACCAAGAGTTTTGGTTTTCTGTGAAGATCTGGAAGCTTTATTCCTCACTGTTGTATTTATTCATTCTTTGATGAATAACGCCTCTTGCTGATGGATCTCTAAGTTGATAAGTTCTCGTTCTTAGATTATGTGAATTTGAAACCAGTTAATTTGAAATCGATGGTGGCTTATTTTTGTTTGTCGTTGTTCTGCTGTCAAGAGTGGCAACTTTCAAACACTTCTGACAAACTGTTATAATGCATTTGCTCCGTTTCTCAGTTCGTGCTCCCTTTGTTTTACTTCTGGCACCACATGGTGTGTTCAGCTGTTTGAGCTGCAGAAAGTACAAAATATCTCGCAAGTAAAAACCATGAGTGGTGATATATGTGGTATTCCATATCAGCCGCATTGGGTCAAATATCAAAGACAGTTTGATGTCGCTGGGTTGTAGAGTTGTTGGTAGGGGTAAGAACAGAATCTGTTTCTCCCTTTGTTAATTTACATGTGGTAGTGTGGAATTTGATGTTTCAACTTCACATCATACACTAAGAATTGAGTTTTGGTGGTCCAGCTAATTGTTGATTGTGTTTAAACTATTTTGTGCTCTGTTAGTAATCGTGGACAATAAAAATTCATGTAGCCGGTTCTAACTTGTTTGGAATTGAAGTGTAGTAGTTGTTTGCTTAGAATTCATTTTTGGAGCAAGCAAAGGTTAGGTTTGTTGATCACTTGCCGTTGGCTCATTAACGTTCAAGTACATTAGGATTGTAGAGAGAGAATGAGGTTCTTTGGAGTTGGTAACACAATTACTGCATAATTTGAAGCTTAATATTTAAATTTTCCCTAAAAAGCTAGGTGAGGCATTGTGATCCGAGTATGGTAACCGTAACATGTTGCATCAAATGGTGGATATGACACCTGAATATAAGATTTTGCTAAATTGAACTTAGTATATTATCAATGAATTCTGCATAGGTTAATATTATTCAAACTCATCTCTAGCGGTAGCAGGTCGTTGTATAGTTTTTTTCATATCAAACAGTTCATGTTTAAATGGGAGTATTCCCATTAATGTGGCTATGAGAGGTTTAAATTAATAAAAGATAAAATACATTTTCAATCTTAAATTTGCATCGAAAATTTACTTTAACAATTAAATTTTACTGGTAATTCTTTACCCCTTAAACAATTTATACGTGAATTAAACTCAACATTACTTTGCACATACCAATTCAGAGTTGGGTTTTGTTTCACGTGATTTTTTTTTTATAAATTCATTGAAACCAACTAAAAATAATTTTCTTGCTTCTTTCCCTATTTTCTATTCTTTCCCACATCCATGTCAACTTATAGAGTTCCACTTTCATGACAAAAAAAACCAAAGATTCACAACACCATCCATAGGAGCTTTTCAACATGATAATTTGTTGATGAGATAGACATTTATATAGAGAAAAGAAAGGTCGTCGGAATTTGATTTTCTGATGAAAATGCATCCACAACAAGTTTTTCTTTCTTCAAATCTTGAAATATCTTGCAAAACTCACACATTTCCATACCCAATTTATAGAATTCATCAAGAAAAGTAAAGCTCATTTTTTATATTTTCAAAAATTAATTTTTCCTTTTTAACCCTCCCCACGCCGTCAACTCCCTAAAAACTCAATCAAGAAAAAGAACTTAAACCCTAACTTCATTGTTCCTTCAATGCATAACGGAAATGACCCACTACAAGAAATGAAAATGGGCAATGTATTGATTTGTTACTTTAGTAAACCCACTTGTTTATTTCCACCATTTCTGTCCATGAAATCTGAGCTTCTCTCTACATTGTTCTGTTTTTTTATTTGTTCTTCTTTTTCCGTTTTAAATTCTCTTCTTTACTTTTTTGGTTTTAACGATTCCCCATTTATGAAATATGAGCATTTTTTAACAAAATTTGTGTTTACTGTTTTTCCTTCATAAAAGTCATAGACCTATATTTAATTCATCAATTTATTTCTCTCCAACATTTAATCTCATGGGAATGAATTGTAAATAGAACGGATGTGGTAGAAGAAGATACTACTGGAGAAGACAATAAATAAAGAAAAAAATTAAAAAGTTAAAGGAAAAATGGGACCCACAAATGTCATATGTCTCAAGATAAGAAAATTCATATAATTAAAAATATATATGTATTAATATATCTAGAAAACAATATTAAGAGTATTAATTATGTTGGCCCTTAAAAAATTGACATTGTGATTTTTGTCAGTTTTTAAATCTGTTTTTTTCTTTTCACTAGCTTTTAGAAAGGTGAGTACTCTTTGTCATGTTATCTCCTGGGAGAATTTTTAATACACTATCGATAAGAATATGAAGTATTTAAACGCCGGTTCAGATGTAAATTTAGAAATGAAAAGATATATTTTCTCTTAATAAAACGACAACCTTTACTATGTTGTTTAAGGTGAGGGTCTCTTTCATTCTCCGTACAAAAAGCTAGCTTGGGCGAGTTACCTCCCAGGTTAATGTCTCTAAGTGGGTTTCTGTAACAAGTTCGACATGCAATCCCACATGCAAGTACATATCAACGATACTCTACTACTTCAATATCCTCACCTAATAAAGTTGATATGCAATGCTACATACAAGTACATATTAACGGCACTCTTCTCGTTCATAAATCAGCACAGAACTACAATGAAATGCCAATAAAGTTAAACATCTAAAGTTGGGAACATCAGCAGTCCCCATTGTCATTGTCATCACGATAGATGCTCTCAGCCATCTGCCAGATTTGGACCGTATTGTCTTCTGCCACACTTGAAATGACCCATGGCTCATTCTTGTTCCATGAAAAGTCAGATATCTTTGCTTTGTGACCGCCATGAGAGAAAAGAAGTTCTGAGGGCCCATCTTCAGCTTCCCCTTCCAATTGCTCATCACCAATCCTGAAGAAATAAAACCAAATCAAATCAATTACTATTCAAGTAGAATGTGATAGAGAAGTAAATGAAGAGGGTCTAAAATAAGCAGCACTCTGATTATGAAAAGGAAACAGCAATTTTGTTTCTTCAGTCAAGAAATGTAAACCATGTAATTCTTTCTTTGGTTATTATCACCATTATTTGTTACTCCTATTGAACTTTAGTGCTACTCCACCATGGTTTGTGTTGTGGAATTCATTTCATGCATGAGGTACCTGTTAAGATCCCAGACCATCAACCTTCTATCACCGCCTGAAGATGCCAGTACAGTCTCATGATTAGGATCCCATTCTACCTGGAATACCTCATCCCTGCAAAAAATCATTAAGGTTTTGTGATAAAGCTTTATCATAAACAAAAGGTAGTGCAGTGATCACAGTTTAGTAGAATGCATGAATTAAGAGAAGGGTCAGAATAACTGTTGGATAAGGTTAAGGCCTGAGAATAAAGAATCTTCAGCTATTGTGACTGAATAGTATTACCCTATCTGTAAGATTATTAAATGAACTAATGTAGAGGTATCCTATTGCAATGTCATCAGAGAAACTTTTCTCAAGGGTGTTGCCTGTATGGCAAGGAGGAATTAGCTATGGAAAAATTATAAGCAGGTATCAAAAGCAACACCAGATTTGACCATTTCCTTTCATGTACATAGAATATACAAAGGCAAAATTATTCAACAATGACAAAAGACCTGCAGCATTACAAGTAGATTTGACAGATACTTTATAGTCCTCATATTAGTAATGGATCCAGATATTAGTAATGGAGACAAACATCAGCAAACTGTGGTTTACAAGTCACCAAGACAATAAGATAATGGAGCGACTTAAAAATTAAACTACACTAAATTTGGAGACTCGAATGTAAGCTGAAGGACATACGTATGACTGCCAAACACGTGCAATGGAGAGCTCAGCTTTCGCATGTCGAACAGACCAACAGTACTATCTGACGATGCTGTAGCAAGAACCCACTCATTATACGAGTTGAAAGATAAATAATTCACCTGGAGAGAGAAAAAACAAGATCAGTGAGATTGCATCACGGAAAATGTCAAGAAAAATATTTTCAGACAGTGAACATGTTATTCACTTTCTGATTTCGCAATTCAATAATGTATGTGAAGCAGGTGACTGAATTAACCTCTTGAACAGATATAAATACACTAAAATGTATTAAGGATAACCGTTTTTGGAGGTGTCATTAGTTCCATTACTCATGACATTTCAACTACCCTGTCATATTGCTCCATATAAAGCTTTCTTAACTATAATAAATATCATTCAGAGGCCCAAAAAGACCTCTTGTCTAGTTTCTTAACAATTAACATTGTAAATAAGTCATGGATAAAGTGCAAATGTTTCTTCAGGTAACTTTTTACACAAGTCATGAATAACAAGCTACTTCTTGTTCCACGTCTTAGTTTCTTATGTTTCTCTTAACATCATATTGGGTGCCTAGCGCATGATCTATGGGTTATCAGGATTCAAAAGTAAAATATGTTGAGGAGCATCAAGGATATTAGATAGATGCAATAAGAATATAGATATTATTAGGTACAGTACGTTGCGGAATTTTGTCATGAATTGTGTTCATTGCTTCCAGAATAACAACACGGAAACATAGTTGAGATCAATCTCAATAATACAGATCAAACAGTGTCCAGTAAAATATTAAGCAGATGGAATTTAAAGACACTGACCTCTTTCTCGTGAACTAAAACTGAGTGTTGGGATTTGTTTGTGCGTAAGTCCCAGATGATCAGACGACAATCATCTCCGACAGAACCAAATAGGTTCTCGTTCTTTGGATGCCATGACACATCCTCAACTACATCTTCATGCTCCTATACAAAAATATCAGAATTAAAATCTATCTGCCATAGTAGGTACTTCAGCTCCAGAATCAACAAAAGTATCTCAGTTGAATCAGCACATCTGGAGAGTGATGGACAAAAAACATAGATCAAATTACCTCATACGTGTGATGGGCCATGAGCACTTTCTCTTGAGGCATTGCAGATACATCCCACAAACAAATCTTATGATCATTTGAAGCACTCAAAAGAAAACCCTCTTTAAATTGGCTCCATGACAAGCCATAACCTTCTTTATCATGCCCTCTAAGTCTAACATCAGGATTGCAAGATCCCCCTTCATGATCAACGGGCTGTTTAGCAGAGTCAAAGACATAAACCTCAGAGCTACTAGTCTTCGCTGCAACTACAGATGGCTTCTGTGGTATACATCTCGCCCTATTCACTTCACCATCAACATGAATCTTTTGTACTATCTCTACCTGTGAACACCAGTAAAAACTTTACATAACCAAATTTATCGATAGATCTTAACAGCAGAAAAAAACAATTCCAGACAAAAATTTCCTCATACAAAACACGTATAGGCTCCTAAGCATGAGTTCCTTCACTAACAGAGAGCTTTCTTCATTTAGACATTTCATCAAACAGTTCATATTCGTACACATATGCATCACTCAACACGTATTAACACGCATCTTAATGAAAATGTATCTAAGTTACATACAGCTTTTTTCATTTAGATATTTCATCAAACAGTTCTTATTCTATACACATGCATCACTCAACACATATTAACACACACCTTAATGAAAATGTATCTAAGGTACATACATCTACTCGAAAAATCTCACTTTAGGTGTCATGATATGAGTACGATCAGAGTATCAGACAATTACCACATCCATCACTTCTAATATCTTTTGAATGAATACTCTTTATAAATTCATATCTATCTACACTATAAATTCATTTGAATAGATAACTTCTTACTGTAAATATTTTTTACGCTATTAGCATAGTTTAACACATAGTGCATCACTCAACACGTATCAACACACGTCTTAATAAAAATGTATCCAAGTTACATAAACCAACTCGAAAAATCTCATTTTTAGGTGTCATTTGAGTACGATCAGACAATTAACGCATCCATTACTCCTACTATCTATCTATACACTATACTATAAACATTTGAATAGAAAATAACTTACCGCAATATATTTTACGATATTAGCAGAACTTACTGTAAATAGTTAATCGATTGTAAGGAGTTGTATACCTTAGGGATTTGAGGATTCATGAGATTGTGTACAAGTCCTGAAGCAGGATTACGTGGCAGGTGAACATTTGCGACCATGAGGAAGTTACGGAAATCATCGGAGGTGTGAGTTCCTAGAATGAGTTTGTGGACGGAAAAAGCGCCGTCGGAGGTGGTGGATGACGGAAGCCATTGAACGGTGAGAGAAGGCCATTCAAGGGCATGACAAACGACAAGGTTGTAGAGTAACGGCGTGTTCTTCTTCCAAACGGCGAACTCCTCTTCCACTTCCTGTTCCGTTTCTCCGGCCGCCGCCGACATATCTTCTTCTGCCATTGATGATGAAAAATGAGGGTTTTCTGTTTCCCGCCAAAAATGGAAAGGCGGTTGGAGAATTACCGATATAAGTACTGCTACTACTCCAATGGATCACTGTTGACTTGGGCCTGTTGTAGTGGTCCAATGTCCATTTTCTGGAATTTCACTTATTTTGTAGGGGAAGTTACACATCTAGCCGCTCCACCGAATATATTTACAATTGATGCATGCTTTAATCAAAGGAAAAATAATTTATTTTTATTAAATAGTAGTTTGTTACTTTTCATTGTATTATTAATTTTTTAATATATGTGTTTTTTACTAAGGTGACACTTATTATGGGACGAAGGGAGTAGTATAGACTAAAGAACAAAAATCTGAAATAAAAGTTTCGCATGCACTGCAACTTTACAAAAAGCAACAACAATAACATACCAGTGTAAGAATACGCATACCCTCTACCTTTTAGGGTAGAGAGACTGTTTTCGATAGACCATCGGCTCAAAAGAATATAGTCAATGCAGATTCAAGGAAATTAAGACATTAAGATTTCACAATACAAAACAAATAAAGCAACACGGTATGGATCTATACAAACCTAAATATCACTACAAAGAAAGGGAGAAGAGTATATGGAGTGGCTATCCCCCTACCCTTCTCACCCAACCCACAGTGAGACAAGACTCAACTATCTACTATCATTCTATCATAATCGTCGACCTCCAAATATTTTTATCTGAGGTCATGTCCTCAGTCAGTTGGAGCTCTCTGTCATGTCATGTTTAATCACCTCCCCCATTTTTTCTTCGGCCTACCTCTACCTCTCCTAACTCCTGTTATCGTCAGTCTTTCACACCTAGAGATGTCAGTGGATCCTAGACCCGGTCCGGATCTGGTGGATCCAGATCCGTTTTATAGGATATGAATCTTCAAAATTTGGACCTGACAGATTGGACTCGGATCCGTTTCTAACGGATCGGATCTGGATCTGGATCTGGATCTTGTATTTGAGATCCGTATTGGGTCCAGATCCGACCCGTGGATCTGTTTTTTATTAAATATATTCATAATCTATAATGTAATTTTATAAGTATTTTCTTAAAATTGCTAAGCATATCCTTGCAAGTTTAATTCTCAAAACAAGTTTAATTTATCCCCGCGTTAACTCTAAAACCAAAAAATAAAGAGGTAACTTCAATAATAAAATCAATGTTATATTATTGAATGACTAACATCTCCATAGACAAGTGGTTAAAATTATATTTACTTCATTTGTGAAGATTCCAAGCACATGGAAGTTCTACATTGTGGAAATACTAGTCAGCATTTTTCACAACTATTGTCATTGTCCAACATTTTCAATTAATAGCTCACAATCAAAACGAGATAACGAACAAAATATCTCCTATGAACATTTCAAAATTGAAACACAGTAAATTGTTAGCTAAGTAAAAATCGTTTGTCAGTTCAAAAAAAAATTCTTAGCAAGGTTACATTCTTAGCAAGACAAAATTTTTTACATGTGGATCCAGATCCGATCCGTGGATCCGGTGGATCCGAATTTAGATCTGATTTTTATGGACCCGACGGATCTGGATTCATGTATGAAAAATAAATCTGAATCTAATAGGATCCGGTCCAAATCCGATCCGTTGCCATCCCTACACACACTTCCTCTTCACGTGTCTGAACCACCTCAGTCTCGCTTCTCACATCGTGTTCCCCCACAGAGGTCACTCCGATCTTGTCCCATATAACTTCGTTTCTAACCCTATCTCTTCTAGTATGACCGCACATCCATATGAGCATCCTCATCTCCGCTACCTTCAACTTTACAAAAAGCAACAATCTAAATTGCAACTCATGTATAGATACCCAACGAACATACAACTCAGTATTCGATACCTAAATGTCAATCATACTATAATAGTGTTAACAATTGCTTTTTGTCAAAGGAAGCAACAATTGCTAAGAGATAGATCAATGACCAAGAAATCACTTCGAAGTTTGAATCTCACTAATCTCACATTCATCGATTCAACAATTTAGTACAATCACGATAGAACTTTAGCTTCGACTATAAAACGAAAAGAAACACGATGATGTTCATCAAAACTTAAAAGTAGAACTTCACAAAAGAAATACAAACTTAACAATAACGAGTACTATGGTACAAGATTCATAATTTAGCAGTAACATATAGTAGCAGAACTATTAAGTTCACATGACCACACAAGCTGCAGGATTTTCATCGCTAAAGGCAGTAGTATAGCGAACTTCAGTAGAACTTGCACGTCCGAGCTGGTTATTTTGATAATCATCTCTTCGCACATACCCAGCGGGAGCCTTCTTATCGTACACACCCTGTGCATAGGGGTGAGCAACAACGTCGTATGGAACATAAGGCCAAATCTCTGCCTTCTTACCTGTGCGATGGGCTACACGGGCCACAACTTTCTCTGGATCCACATAGCCCACTACTGTGAGCTTGTGTTGTTTGGGTTCCACTGTCACAGACGAAACTCCTTTCATTCCCTCCACGGACCTTCGCACTTTCCTCTCACAACCTTCACAGTCCATCTTCACTTTTACCTCCACTGTCTGAAAATCCACAGTTTCATATGTCAATACAAACTTATAACCAGGTAATTTTACAAACAACTACTTTTTAGTCCCTGTAATTGAGAAATAACCACTTTCACAAAGTTTCAAATTCCACAAATGAAACTCTAGGTCATTGTAATAGAGGTTCCCATATGTAGAATTTGAAACTTCATAACAATGACTATATTTTAAAGACATGGTCGAAAAGTAACCAGCACATATTTTGAGTTTCAGAGAAGGCATATAAGTGGCTGCTTTAATCCTGATTAAGCGATAAAGTAGTAAGCCCGAGGTGAAATTAGTGTAATTATAGTCGACATGGACCGGAAAAGAATTCAACTTTGGTACACTAGTGTAGTTTTTTTCACCATCAGATTAAAGTAACATGCAACAACTGGTAAATGTCTATAGCGAGACTACTTTGAAAACATAGAAAGTAAAGCTAACATTCTATAACTAAATGGTGCAAGAAAAGTTAAATTATTAGTGCATATAAGTTAATCTTGGCTGACAAAAGAAAGTAGCATTAGCCTAGTAGTAAGTACAGAATCAATAAGGCAGGTCCATTAAAGTATGATATGGCCCAACCATTTGAATGGAGGCCCAAAGGCAATACTGAATCTGCAGTATCCTTTCTGCAAGGCCTTGCAAATTGCAACACATTACCCCTTAATGGAAACATTCTGCTTTTCTTTTGCTTTTGCTTTTGAAAAGTTAAGAAATATGAGAACTTTGGTTATCAAAAAACAGTACGTAGTACTTAAAGAAACACTTTTAAAAAGAAAACAAAAGGACAACAATAAAGGCAGTAATGACTAGATCCTTCGTAGAAAAATGGTAGCCATAGTTAGTAGGAGAATTACTAGTAACGAGACGAAAGCGTGCACATGGGAACACCAACCCAAATCTATTATTAACATATTAATAAAAAGGTAAGCCCGGTACTCTAACCTCACGCTATGCGCGGGGTCTGAATTAGTAACTTTTTTTAATTTGTCATTTAGCTAGCTTAAAGACCTTTCGTGGAGAGAACTCGAAAGTGGAGTTATATAGGGAAAGACACTTTTTTTTCTCAAAATGAGAGACAAAATTTACTAAGGTAGTTTATCATCTACTGTAATATTTATCGATAAAAAAGTTTAATCTCGTATACTGTGATTTTCCCAATTAAAGGTTCAAATGAGCCTCTTCCGCTCCCAAGTGTTCAAGTCAGTTTAGGCGCCTCAATTAATTTACAAGTTACATGTTGCCTCCAAACAACACATAAATCGAGGTGCAAAATGAAAAAAATCATCTACTTTTGTTACTAATAGTGTTGAGGAGACCTAATGGTAGCACCTAAGGCTAAGGATGTAGACGGGTATAAGTTATGGTTCCCGGGTAGGTCGAAGTATAGGAATGGAGTAGACAATTTGGTAGACAGCGAGCTAAGGGATCAAGTGGTAGAGGTTAGGAGAGTCAATGACAAGATAATGACGATTAAGTTGGTTGTTGGAGGATTCACTATGAACATTATAAATCCTAACCACAGTTTTCAAGATAATGGGCATTTCAAAGCTAGCAAAAAGTTCGAGCCTTCAGGATAATGCGTACGCGCCGCAGGCGGGCTTGGCCGAGGAGAAGAGGCGCTTTTAGGAGGATTTGGACGAAGTGGTGGGAGGTATACCACCCATTGGGAAATTATTTGTAGGATGAAATTTCAATGGACATATATGGTCACTTCCGGGATTATGACGACGTGCATGGAGGCTTTGGCCCCCGGGACAGGAACAGAGAAGGAGTCACTTTTGGAATTCGCTAGAGCTTTTGAGATGGTGATAGCCAACTCGAGGTTCCTGAAGAATGAGGAGCACTTGGTGACTTTCCGTAGTTCGGTGGCTAAGACTCGGATAGACTTTTTACTCCTTAGGAAGGTTGACAACGGTCTTTGTAAAGACTGCAAGGTTATTCCGAGAGAGTATATTACAACCCGACATAAGCTTTTGGTGATGAATTAGGAGATCAAGATGGAGAAGAAAAGAAGAATTGTGGATGGCAGGTTACGAATCAAATGGGGGAGTTCGACCATGGCTAGTGTAAAGGAGATGTAAGAAAATGCGTGTTTATTTTCGAGAACCAGTTTGGATTCATGCCGGGGCGTTCAACACTTACTAAGTGACACTTTCAAATTCAGAGAAACCCTGGAATTAACAAAATCAGAAGTCATTCATCTTATTAGGAGGTTAGTGGAGCAGTATTGGAAGAGGAAGAGAAAGAGGAAGAGGAAGAGAGACTTACATATGATTTTCATCGACCTCGAGAATGCATACGACAAAGTCCCTATGGAGGTTCTATGGAGATGTTCGAAAGTTAGAGGTGTATCTGTGGCGTACACTAGGGCGATCAGAGATATGTATGATGTAGCCAAGATCAGGGTACAGACAGTAGGAAGGGATTCAGAGCACTTTCCAGTAACGATGGGGTTGCACCAGGGATCAGCTCTTAGTTCATTCTTATTTGTCTTGGTGATGGATGGCCTAACACGACAGGTCTAAGGGGAGGTGCCATGATGTATGTTATTCGCAGACGGCATAGTCCTGATTGATGAGACTCGCAGCGGAGTGAACGCTAAGTTGGAGGTTTGGAGACACTCTGGAGTCTAAAGGGTTCGGGTTGAATATGACCAAGACAGAATACTTGGAGTGCGAATTCAGTAACATGAGCGACCCTGAGACAGGCGTGGAGGTGAGGCTTGGTACTCAAGTCATTCCGAAGAATGAAAGTTTCAAGTACCTCGGGTCTATTATCTAAGGGAATTGAGAGATTGATGACGATGACACACATCGTATTGAGGCAGGGTGGATGAAATGGAGGCTCTTATATGGAGTCTTGTGCGATAAAAATGTGTCACCAAAACTTAAAGGCAAGTTCTATAGAGTGGTGGTTAGATCGACTATGTTGTATGGGCGGAGTGTTGGCCAGTCAAGACTTCGCACATCCAGAAGATGAAAGTTGCGGAGATGATGATGCTGAGATGGATGTATGGGCATACAAGAAGGGATAGAATTAGAAATGATGATATTCGGGACAGAGTAAGAGTGGCCTCGGTGGAGGATAAGATGCGGAAAGCGAGTTTGAGATGGATCGGGCACGTGCATAGGAGAAACATAAATTCCCCAATCTGAATTTGTGAGAGATTGGCTATGGACGTGTTCAGGAGGGGTAGAGGTATGCCGAAGAAGTATTGGGGAGATGTGATTAGACGGGATATGGCAAGTGCAACTTACTGAGGACATGACCTTAGATAAGGGGTTGTGGAGGACACGAATTATGGTAGAAAGGTAGTAGGTAGTCGAGCGTAGCCCTACTTACGCTTACAAACTGATAGTTGTAGTGTTATTAGTGTAGGCCCGCTTAGCCTATCATACTAGTAGGCGCAATATTGCTTTATAGTAGTGTTTAATTTCTACTGCTATGTGTTTTTTAGTGTACTTTATTTATCTTATGTACCTGCATTACTTACTGCTTCTTTTTCAGAATGCGCATGACTTATTCGCTTTTGATACCGGTATTTTCATACTGCTTTAATTTTTTTATTTAAATTTATTTGTCCGGATCTGACCGTTTCTCTTGCTTTTCTTGTGCTTTTCCTTTGTCTTGAGTCGGGGGTCTCTTGAAAACAGCCTCTACCTACCAAGATAGATGTAAGATCTACGTACACTCTAATCTCCATAGACCCCACGTTGTGAGATTTCATTGGGTATGTTGTTGTTGTTGTTACTAATAGTAAAATTTAAGCATTAACCTATTTCAACTTTGTACCAGATTATCCTAATTGAGACGAAAGGAAATAACCAGAAAAGGTGAAGGTGAAATGCCAAACGTGTTAGTAAAAAATCTTAAGGAAGACCTTTTAAGATTAGTGGAAGGTATATGGTATAAATCAGATCACAAAACTGAGACAGCTAGATTTGAGATGTCAAGAAAAAAAAAACTTTTTGATTTATATTCCTTAACCACCTGCCTAAACCAATTATTTTAATTAAAGAAAAACCTTACACGGGTAACAGGAAAAAGAACCTGGATAGCCAGTTTTGCGATAATAATTTTTGAAACTCCATTAAATGTTCATTGGAAAGATTAATTAATTAATGACAGCTAGCTGCTTCATTGATACAGTAAATCTTCAGAAGTTCAAATTTGACAGAGATCTTTCAAGTATTACAGGAAAACATTGGAAGGCCCAAAGTCATACAAAACGATAACAATTTAGAAGTGAAGAAACAATAAACATACCTGTAGTTGCTTGCGTCTTTTGTGCCTGGAGTGGTCAGAGGAGCAATCAAACATATCAGATATATGGTCAATAACACCCATTTTTCCCTCAACAAATTAAGTAAGCTCTTCTATTTATGTGTATGTAACTGTAAGAGAAAGAAGAGTAATGATTAGAAATGAGACAAATATTTTACTCACTAAACAACCTATGACAACGACTGATAACCAATTTGGTTTAGTTTTGTCGTTATAGCCTCTCTACCTCTTTTTATATACTGCTAATGACAAACAGCTGGTTAAATTATTTTATTTTGGACTTAACTTATGTAAATAACTTTACTCTTTTTAATCTACAAAAAACGATTAAAAAGTTATTAAAATTTTGCATCAGTTATTGGACATCCAAAAATTTTAACGCTTCACCGACATTTGGTGACCCGACCAGTGACAGATATAACAAGCCACGGCCCACGGCCCAAACAAATTGGGAATATCAAAATTTACTAATCGAGACTCATATTGCTACATTTGAAAATAATATTATTATTAAAAACTATAGAAAGTATTATTTATATCCACTTAAGCTTTATCACCTCCTATTTTTTACTGAAAGGTATCTCTCAATTCTTTAAGATTAGAAAATTAAGTTGTTATGCACGTCAATAAATTAATCTTTTGTGCATTAATTTTATAGCTTTAAAGTTGACCTACAACTTACTGACAACATTTCACATGCTAAGTATGAAAAGATATTTATTGGATTGACGACTAGTCCCATTCACATACTATAATTTAAATAGTATTCAATCCAAATCTAGAGCTTGACAGCTAATCTAAGGAATTTTGTAGGTCTTTCCGGGAAATTTCAGATCGTTGTCCTTATTTGCTTTCTTGTTTTGCACTGTGATAATGAAATGTTGAAAATGCAAAGTAAACTAATATTATCGAAATGTGTTAATAGTTAATACTAATTACAAAGTAAAGGAATACACTTGAAATGCTCCCTCATGTATTTGTTTTTATCTTTCACGCATCTATTAAGAAAATCTTTGATTAGATTACATCTATCTCTTTCTTGAATTAGTAATCAATGACTATATGACAGTTTTAGTGGTGCAAATAATGAATTGTTGATTTCTTAAATTGATATTTTTGACCAAATTGTTTGTGCTTAAATGACCACTAATTTGAGGAATAACAAAAAGATTACAGTTATCAAAATTGAATTGTATGAGGCCCATCAATCTGGCCACTTTTTATCTCGGGCAGATCTTTAATTTTTACTCTTCCTTATTAAAATATTTAACTTGCTGCTGGCAGCGTCGCCGTGCGGACGGCTTGAAGTGCCTTCTTGGCCTCGCCCCACCGGGCGTTGCACTTTTTTGTGATAAAAATATCCTCCCATCCCACAAAGCGCTTTCTTCTTCAACTTCATCCTTCTTTTTAATCTATCTCATGATATTAATTTACCTTTCTTTTCTGTGGGAAAGTAGAAAACATTACAATGGCGAAGAAGTTAGTCAGAGGTATAAGAAGGGCCGGTTTGCCGTCGCCGTCAATTTTGATTCAGTATTCTCTTTTTCATATGTTATTTTCTGGGATCGGCATAAACTGTGCAAGTACCTTGAGAAATTATATTAACTCTGAATTTTGAAGAAATACCAAAATTGATCACGGGAAAGCAAGGAGAAAAAGAAAATTATGACTTAAGGTATGAAAATGCTCAAGTATGCTATAATTTATTGAATGCACTTGTCTCATTAAAAAAAGGGTAGAAAAATGCTCAAACTTTTGCTTTAGACAGATGATTGGCAATTTGCCTTCTGCTACACAGCTGCTTTTCAAGGCTTGGAGAATATTTTTCCTTTTAAGGTAATTACCAAGGAGAAACTTGAGTAGGTGGTGGAAGAATGGGGTAGTTTAATTTTTATATATGAAAAAAGTAAAAATCTATCAAGTTAAAGTATATTTTATTAGATAAAACTTGGAAGTATATATAGTGGGAAATTATGTCTACGGTCAAAAGTAATGTAATTTTTATATATTAAAAAAATCATAAGTTAAGTTTGTTTTATTGAGCAAAACTTGCAAGATTATATATTATTGGAAGTTATGCCTAGAGGCAAAAATAATGTAATTTTTATATATAAAAAAATGTAAAAATTCATCAAGTTAGTTACAAAGTTAGTTAAGTCATGCTTTAAGACTTAACTTTATAGAAGTATTTCAAAGTTAGTCAAGTTTAGTCTTAACCTTAAGGCATAACTTTATATTTCAAAGTTAGTGAAGTTAGGTCTTAAGTCATATCTTTATATTACAAAGTTAGTCAAGTTAGAGTTTAAGACATAACTTTATATTCCAAGTTAGGCCTTAAGACATAACTTTAAATTTCAAAGCTAGTCAAGTTAGGCCTTAAGACATAACTTTAGATTTCAAAGTTAGTCAAGTTAGGCCTTAACCTTAAGGCATAACTTTAGATTCCAAAGTTAGTCAAGTTAGATATTAATGTATATCTTTATATTCCGAAATTAGTCAAGTTAGGCCCTAACTTTATATTTCAAAGTTAGTCAAGTTAGACCTTAATCTTAAGGTATAACTTTAGATTTTAAAGTTAGTCAAGTTAGGTCTTAAGGCCTATCTTTATATTCCAAAATTAGTCAAGTTAGGCCTTAAGACAGACCATTAGATTCCAAAGTTAGTTAAGTCATGCCTTAAGGCATAACTTTATATTCCAAAGTTAGTCAAGTTAGGTATTAACCTTAAGGCATAACTTGAGATTTCAAAGTTAGTCAAGTTAGGCCTTAGGCATAACTTTAGATTCCAAAGTTAGTCAAGTTATGTCTTAAAGTCTATCTTTATATTCTAAAGTTAGTTAAGTTAGACCTTAAGTTATAACTTTATATTCAAAAGTTAGTTATGCCTATAGACAATAATAGTTTAATTTTATATATGAAAAAAGGTAAAAAAATCATCAAGTTAAGTATGTCTTTTTGGGAAAAACTTGCAAAGGTAGCCTTATGCCTCAAGAAAAACTCCGTCTTAAGGTAGAGTTTGCATGTCTTAAGGTAGAATTTAGATTCGCAATGTAGAATTTGCCTTCAAACTCTACCTTATAGGACATAATTTGTCTTATGCCTGAAGACAAACTTTGCCTTAAGGTAGAGTTTGCATGTCTTAAGGTAAAGTTTTTCGAAAAATTCAAAGAAGGAATCTATATTAGTAGTAGAAAAATATGGATTTTGGTAAAGAAAGTAAAAAATGTGTGTAAGTAGGTATGCTGAGCAAATACTTCTGCTTTCTTTAGTTCCTTGTTTCACATTTTGGAGAGAAACGAGTGTACAGGCTAGGGTTTATAACTTTATATTGTTATTGTTGTTCCTTCTTTTTTATTTTATTTTTGCTGTAGGTATGCTGAGCAAATTCTTCTGCTTTCTTTAGTTCCTTGTTTCACATTTGGGAGAGAAACGAGGGTACGGATTAGGGTTTAGAATTTAGGGATTACAGTTTAGGATATAGGGTTTATATTGTTATTGTTGTTCCTTCTTTTTTTATTTTGTTTGCTGATTCAGATTTCAGAGAAAAAGAAATTATGACAATCCTTTAGGAATTAATGAAAGGCCAAATTATAGTCAATATAGAATTGCCAAACAAAAATTGCACCAAGTCAATAAATCACTTCAAAAACTCAATTTTTATCTGTTCTTTTTTACATTTCAATAGAAACCATTTCATTCTTGACAAAATTCACTCATAAAAAATCTATAAACCTTAACACATTGAGCGAGACACTTGACCATCTTTAATATTCTTCATCTCAAGTGAGATCTCTCTGATGCCATGTCTCTGAAAATAACCAGCGAGTAGTATATACTTCACTAATTAATACTATTAGTAATCAGAAGTATAGAGAATTCAAAGATGAATTTTAAGAACTGGATTTGATGTTTGGAGATGTCACAATTGATCCAAATACTTCTTGTCTGATTTCTGTGACTATTACTGTACTCAAAATACTCAAATAATCCAAGAGCTTTTGAAATTCACCATTGTTGATACTTGAAGCATTGGGAAGAAGATGAATTGAAAAAGAAACCTAAACTATGTGAGATAGGAGGGGTAGTTTCTTCCTAATGTTATTGACTTAAAAATTAAAGGACAAAATTTAAAATATTCCGATGTGAGGGGCAAAACTAAAGCCCAGCCCAAAATAAATGCATTTGAGCCAATGACCCCACAAATTCTCTGGACTGATTGATGAATGATTATAAATGGGCCTTATATCCAAACTTTGGAAGCCCATAATTCTTAATAGTCTTTACAAGATCCGAAATACCCCAAACGATGTCTACACGGAAGCAAAAATTAACAAGAACAAAGAAGAGATAGAAAAAGAAGGAATTTAGCAAAGAACTAATCAGGGAATTGAAAGAACACTTGAAATCTATCTCAAATACTCATTCAATTAAATCTTAATTAACCCTAGACTATAGGATAACCCTCAAGGGATGAATTCCCATAAATGCCACCTTAACAAGTTTCTAATCAACAAGAAATTCATCCTCACATTCACAAAGGAGTTCAACAAATTAAGCTAAGTAGTAAAATTCTTATCATTAACTATATAGTAATTCCTAATGACCCTAGTTGCCTATTGCATAAATGACCACATGCCTTAATTAAAAGCTTTCCAGAAATGGTCGACATTTGCAATCATGCAACTCCTCTTGATCTTGATCTTTGACCTCTTTTAGCCGTCTAAAGCTTCTATAAAGTAAGTATATTTGGTGAACAAGGGAGATTAACTTTTAATTCATAAAATTTATGTTGGTGTAGAGTGCATTTCAATAATAAAATTGCATTATTTTATGTTAATGGTTATAAAGACTAGATAGTGCAAAAAACCTCTAACAGAAATTGAAGGTAAGGTTGCGTACAATAGGCCCTCGTGGTCCGGCTCTTCTCCGGATCCCTCACATAGTGGGAACTTAGTGCACCGGACTGCCCTTTAGGTTATAAAAGCTAGATAGTGGTCATAAATATTTTGGTGTAACTCATGTATTTAACTATCCATGATGTAGAAAGTGGTCATAACTCTTGTAATCACAAAAAACATTATCTATCATGTTCTTCCTCACTTAATTATCCACTACTCTCAAATTTACTCTATGAATGATTTCTACATCGATATATAGAGGTGTTACTTTCATGAGTTGTGATAAGGGGAATATTGTGTTTGTGGATGAATAATATGAGAAGTGTGGTTGAGAGTTGAGATTAAAACAAATGTATTAAGTCTCCAACTCACTACAAAAGAGAATAAATTTATATCGAAGGAAGATGTTTTTGTTGGTGGAGCTTTTGACTCTTCAGCTAATCCGGAGTTGTTTGAGTCACACGACGTTGTCGTACTGTTGTATTTTAGAGGGGACAAGTCAAGAGTGTTATTGGTGCACTTGTACGGAGCATAAAGATTTTGAACTCTTTTCTTATCCGAATCTTAAGGATAAGACCCTACCCTGGACCGGTGAAGATAATGAAGCAGTGAGCTTGAATCTCCTTAAAGAGAACGAGACATTCGCGCATCAACATGAATATTTATTTATTATTTATTTTACTGTCATTTTCAAATGTAATAATTTATGATATATTTACCAACAATATATCTTTTATATTATTGTCTTTGCCTTTTAAGTACTGAATTTCCTTCACTTGTCTTATGGTTTTTCTTAAATCATTCAAACAAAGACGGGGTTTTTTCCCTGTGTACGGAAAGGGCAAACACATCTTTTGTTGGAGTATTTATTTTTTGAGAAAAGAATATTTAAATAAAATAATGATGTAGATAGACTAGAGACTGAGCTTCTTGGAAACTATGAGGAAGAAGACGAGAAGAAAAACGCAATAATTAAGGAGGTTAAATTTGATAAAGAAATTGAAATTGTGGGCCTGCCTATATATTGAAATTTGAGAGAAAGCAAAACCGTGTTAAATCGAAAGAAGGAAAGGAAAAGGAGATACTCCTAATTGATTATTCAACTTAGACGGCTCCATATTCCCATAAGCTTTAATTAGTACGTTATAAAGGACTTGGTTGAAAAAGAAAAGTTATTTTGAGAGTAACCTAGAATGTAGTGTACTAGCACGTTGAGTTACGAAATAATCCATCATATGTAAAATGTTTAATTGGTTATATTATAAAATTTTCATGTATAATTAATATTTTTATTTTTATTTTTATTTTATATTTTATTTCATATAAAATAATATATAAAATCTTGCTTAATATACGGTGATATTCTTTACGAAGAATATGAAAATGTAAGAAGATATTTCCTTAATCATTCTTCTTCCAAATATACAATATATATACATGGATTAAATCAAGACTATTCTAGAAGACAACTATTCTACTTTACCTAATATACAAGATCTTAATTATAATAATAATATTTAGAATAATTACAAATCAATTATCATAATGAGGGAGGTGATTATGGGATCTTCTCATAATCACTTTAACAGTCCCCCGCAGTCTTAAGGAGTAGACTGAGCTTCTAGTTTATGAATGGTGGTGGACGGAAACAAAGGGTAACACAAACATCCAAAAATTCGTAAATGTGTAAACGAAGGGATACAATTGTACAATACCCGAGCATGGGACACATTGGAGAGTAATTTACTACGAATAATATTTAAGATATATATAGCCATTTGAAGAGCATGATGTCAAAAATTTGGTGGTGTGGATAAATGCATAAGTATAGATCGAGTCATATTGTTGATTGTTCGAATCTTTCTTTCAGCTTTTTCATTTTGAGAAGATGTATGTGGACAGGAAATACGGACATACATCCCATTTTGTTGACAAAATTTTTGAAATTGGGTATTTATAAATTCTCCCCCATTATCACATTGAAAATATTTAATGGTTTTGCCAAACTGAATTTTGATAAACACACTAAATTGTTTCAAAATGTTATAGGTATGTGATTTTTGTCCTAAGGGAAAAGTCCACAAAAAATTAGAAAAATCATCAAGAATGAGCAAATAATACTTATGACGTGTAGCACTTAATACGGGTGAAGTCCGCAAATCACAATGCAAAGTATCAAATGACATAACAGTATTAGTAGTAGAGGCAGAAAACGGAAGTTTAATATGTTTACCAAACACACAGATTTGACAAACAGAAGAGTCCAAACGTCCGTTACAAAAAACCAAATTACTCTTCCTAAATTGATTAAAAATCAGTGCTCCTGGGTGTCCCAACCTATTGTGCCATATACTAGGAGAGATGACCGCAAAGGTAGAAGGTTTGGCCATGTGGTTGTCGGAGACAAAAGTGATGAGATATAAGTCCCCCGTGCTATTACATCTCATGAGCTGCATCCCCGTCTGAAAATCCTTCACAGAAAAACCAAACGGATCAAAATTCACAGAAACATTGTTGTCAGATGTGAAACGTCTAACATAGATCAAGTTTTTAATTAATTTTGGCGCATGTAAGACATTTTTCAAGCATAAAGGTGGGTGAGGTGAGGGTAGTATTACCCGACCAATACCACAAATTGGACTTTCCTGCCCACTGACGACAACAATATTTTTATTACCGCTCGTATTAAAATAAGATGAAAGATTACCTTAAGATGCCGTCGTGTGTGACGTAGCCCCTGTATCCACGTACCACGATTCGTCTGAAATATTTAGATTCATGTGACTTATAGCTTGATCAATATCCGTGGGGTGCATATCCGACAGAAGATGGTGCCTGAGATGCAAAAACATGTTGTGGATGAGATCCGAGAATACCAGGTTGGCGATTGGAAAGAGGAGGGCGGGCCCACGAAGAGGTCCGGAATGGGCATGGCGGGGCAGCCCACTGTGGGGCCCAGGCCACGGTGGGTACTGCCTGGAAAATTGCCGCCACTGCCCCGACTGGCTACTGCCGCCGGCGGTTTGTCCCCCGATGCGTCCCTTTCCACTATTATTTTTTCCTTTATTGTTTCGATTTAAGCCCCGTTTTTTACCATTATTTTGATGAGTATTTTGACCACCTAAACCGGAATTTTGGGGTTCTAAATCAGTTGAAAAAGAGTTGGTAGAGACAAGAGTCATTCCACCTGTGTTTGTGCCCGATGATGCCTGCTTTGCCTTCCTCGTTTTCTCGAGGATTAACCTCGAACGGGCCTCGTAAAATGGAGGTAACAGATTGCTTTGCTGAATAAACGTAGCAACACCATCATATTGTTCATTCAGCCCCGCAATCAACTAAAGGACTAATCTTTGATTTGTCACGGGCGAACCAACGTTGGACAGTTGGTCCGCAAGTACTTTTAATTCTTGACAATAGGCTGAGATGTTAGAAAAATTATCCAATTTAATTTGTAAATTGGTGTTCAAGATAAACGGCCCTAGACATTTTATTATCTTGAAAAATATTTTTTAATATTTCTCACGCCTGTTTAGCCGTAGAATTGGGTTCTAAAATGGTATGAAGAAGATCATTCGAAATTGTGTCATAAATCAATTGAAGGACTATAACATCTAAGCGAGACCATAATTTCTTGTCCACAGTAGTGGTATCCGACGGTGACTCGGACGGGAGGATATGGTCAATCACCTCATAGGCGCGACAATGAATTTTGAATAGTTCTTCCCATGAAGTATACTGCCCTTTCTCCATTTCAAGGGCGAGGCGGTGGAGATAAAGTTCTTGACGTTATTAACGGCAAGAGTGGGAGAAAGTTTTGTTTTTCGGCCATAGTTTCGACTTCAAATCAAAAGAAAAGAAGAAGGGAATGGTTTTGTGATGAAAGTATGTAGATGAACCCTAAGGATGAACCCTAAGGTTTGGAAGAAAAAAATACTTGGTCAAGTAGTGGTTGCGTCTAGTATATGTTTTAGGGTTTAGGGGATGTATTAGGTTTAGAGTTTGAGATGACTAAACCTAAGTAGTGGCTGAAAAACAGTAGGAAAAGGAATAGAAGAAATTGTTTAGGAAAAGGAAAGAAAAGAGGTTTAGGGCAACGATCTTTTAGGCTTTTGATACCATGTAAGAAGATATTCCCTTAATTATTATTCTTCCAAATTTACAATATATATACATGAATTAAATCAAGACTATTCTAGAAGACAACTATTCTACTTTAACTAATATACAAGATCCTAATTATAATTAGAATAATTACAAATCAATTATCATACGAGGGAGGTGATTATGGGATTCTAACAGAAACTAGCAAACCAAATATTAATGCAGGATTTTACATAAAGCTAAGTCTTCTTAAATCATAACCAAACCAACAAGTTAAATATACAAAGTACTCCCTCCCTCCCCAAAAAGAGTGCCTCTCTAGGTGGCAATTTTTAAATCACAATATTTAAAGAATCTTTTTATACATCATACATCATACATCATACATCATACATCATACATCATACATCATACTTATTTTTAATTTAAAATTATAAGATTTAAAAATTTTATGCTATTTTTAAATTTTTATGTTAAGTCAAATTAAAACAATTAAAATGAGACGGTGGAAGTACCTAATTTCGAAAAAAGAAGTATAAATAACATAATTATCTCCCTTTTCAGGAAAAGCTGAATCCTAGTCAAAATTATGGGACCTCAAACTCTGTCATTACTTAGAAATTAGAATAGTGTGTTGTTAGTCGAAGTTGCACGCAAGGGAGGGTCACAGCCTTTTGGAACTTTTCTTTTTTCCTTCAAAACATAGAAATTAGGAAAGGACGCAACAATCAATCGTCGGACCAAGAAACCAGAAAAAATCTTGTTAGTGCTTAAGGATTTATTCGAGTACATGTACAAATAACTACATAGGATAAAGTCAAAAATAAATAATTCTCATCTTCTTGATCATTCATAATTGAATTTTATAGGTTCGTTCCAGATTTTATCACAACCCTTTTAACTTACAAATTTCAAAATTTATTATCTATTTATCTAGTAAATTTTTTACTATATTACATATAGTCTGAGCTAAAACAATTAGATTCAAATGAACCTATAACATTAACACTGCATCTGACCTGATAATTACTTTGTGGATCAATTAGCTAGTTGTTTTAAAAAGGGGTAAAAGCAATGTATGATACTTGCATTGATATTGGGGCTTTGACTAATTTAAATTAAGGACGCGTAAGGCTCATTAAAAGTGAAAAATATTCTTTATTAGAGTTTTTTTCATATTCAAGGCTTAAGGCTCAAACATAAGACCTCTGATTATAGCTAAAGGAATTGTATCCATCCCTCCCGGCCCAGCCCTTTGGTGGCAGTAGCGCAATACATATTAAAAGTGGAAATGTTTTTATCGTAATTTTTTCATACGTAGAGCTAAAATTTGAAATATCTAGTTAGAGCTAAAAGAATTGTATCCACCCCATCACAATCCTTGGCGGAGTAAAAGCTATTGCCCAAGTAATTTGCCAAAGAAAAACGTTGTTACCTTTTTCTCTATTTTGACTAAAAAAAAGTCTCACCAGATAAAAACAGTTAATTACAAGTTCTTGACTTAATGCCAATTGCTTCTACTTTTCATCTATATCTCTCGAGGATATTAGGGAAGTTGAGAGGCAAGTGATCAAACAAGTGTTGATTCATAGAAAAAAATTAATTTGATGTATGCACCTAAACAAGCAATTTTTCCCCATCTCTTTTTGGATATATTTCACTCAACTAAAGACTGATACTTGTTACTTTAGTTTCAACATTTAATCTATTGTTTCCAGTAGACTGAGATTTATCAACCTTCTAGACTGGTACTCATATTCAGAGTACATTTGGTATTCAAACTTTTGCTGGCGGTCTGGCATTTATATTGGGAAAATGACTCATATGTTTAATCCTTTTATGGCTCACCACAACAATAAATCCGAAGATAAAACAAGATCGAAAATCAAGACTAGCTATTCTTAGTAATACATAATAATAGAAAAAAAATACATTATATATATATGAATTCAATCAGCAGATCTTGGAGTCTTTCAAACTTCAGTCTTCACATGAAAAAAAAAAAGTGGAGAGGGTATGGCCAAAATTAGGAAATTGCATGGACACGCATTGTATTATCTAATGAAAAGGGTACGTCATGCAACAGGTGAAAGAAATAACGCTTTCATTTTAAACAAAAGACTAAAGTGGTGGAAGAAACATTATATTTCAAAAGAGAATTCAATGCATCACTTCAACAAAAAAATACAAAAGACATTAACTCCAAATATTCAATTTCAGTTTCTAGCAGTATTTAGTGTTGGATTTTTTCTCGAATAGTAATATTCTGCACAATAAAATTAGTGGACTCTGGTCAATTGCCACCTAAAAAAGTGACACATTAAGGTGACCGACAAGGATGCATACCCAATGTTTTATCAACACATCAATAGTGCCGACATCAACTTTTTTTGCTAACGGAATTAATTAAGATATAAAGAAACTTTTATATATCAAAAAATTCAACATATAAAACGTATATATATCTTTAAAAAGCTAACCTATCTATATAGTTTAACTTTTCAGAAATGGAATATTAATTGAATTTCATTCACGCGCGATAACAGTAATAATTATATTTTGATTTTAAATTAATTTATGACCAATTATATGAATTATCATGGTTGATTGTGTCGAACTAAATATCTTGATGATAAGCATACAAAGACCATGTTGTTATTGACACAGGCGGGATCGGATAGGTCCACCTAAACCTTTCTTTGGATCGCTCAACTGGTTTACGGTAATTATTATATTAATTACGTCTTAATTTCAAATTAATTACAATTATCGAATTCTTATTATTCATGTCCCTCCTACCTTAACGACAGCATACAAAACAGATATTGTCAGCGGGGATCAATACACCTAAATCTTTTTTCATGTCGCTCAACTCGCATAATAATTATGTCTCGGTCTCATTTACAATAAACTGTATAATCTCTTACGTTCATGTCGTTTCTACCTTAACTGATTTACGGTGCAGCTGATGCAATATTTCGTTGTGAGTACGGACTAGCTAGAGTGAGTGCCAGAATAATATATTTATCAAATTAAATAATTTATATCAAAATAAATCCACATCTAGTGTAATAAAATAATAGTGAATGCAATGAAGCTCTTACTCATTGATCTAAAACCATAAATACACCAAAGCTAAGTTTGTTTCTTCCCCGGAAACAAAAATATATATTCAAGAGCCCTCCAGTTGACTATACATTACACTGAGCCATATCATGTCTCTTTAGTCCATAATTTTAGAGTGAAATGCATAATTAGTGGTCACTTAATTTATAGTAATTGGACACCTAAGTCATGTATCTTTATTTTATCTTCCAAAGATAAATAGTTATACCGGAAGTTGTATTTCAGACTAAAATAACCATGAGACTAACTAGGCAAAGTTAGATTACTTGTGATTGTGAAAGATAAAATAAAGATGCATGACTTTAATGGTCATTTACTGCAAGTTGAGTAATCATTCATACATTCAACTCCATAAATTTATTACTATAAGTAAGGAGTTTAGGAAGGAATACATATGTAGTTGGCAACATGCATCCTTCGCCAGAAAACTACGCGATATACATAGATTAAATATTAATTATTATATATATTTAATTTTGAATATTTTTAACACAAGTGAGAAAAAAATATGTGTACTCTTAGCCACTGTTTGGCAAGGTGATCTACTCCTTAGCTGGTTATGGCCTATGGGGCTATTAGGTAATGGATATATTAATTAGTACTGAAATTAAAGTTAACATCTTTTAATTGAACTGTTGCCGGTATCAAGGGTGATTGATAAAATTCTAGCGATTCATTGGTATTTTGGCTTTAGGGACCGACCTAGCGCATATACGGATTCATGTAAATTTTGTAGCTTTTGCCTACAACCGATATACTATGCTCAATTCATTCATTTTTATTTGTCAGCTATACTAAAAAAAATCTACTTTTATTTATTTAATTTAAAAAATAAAGAAATCATTGACTCTTCATATTTAATAGACCAAATTTAGGATGATGGGTGTTTTAAGGCGCAAGGTCGCTTCTAGCGCCTCTTCCGCTTCGGTAATATTCCTGATTTCGCCTGTTTTATTCTATCAGACATAAAAAAATGTAAAATTAAAAAAATATATTATCCTATTTGATTTGACACACCATTTAAAAACCAATAAATAAAATTATGATTTTGCTATATCACCCCTATATATTGTATGTTGGGAAATGAACCGGAAATAATTACTAATATAGTAAGTACTTCTTAACAAGAGTAAAATAGGTATATCATGGAAAATTATCTTTTGTTTTTCGAAACTGTACATCTATTTTCATATAGAGGACAAGTAAAAGTGGACGGAGGAAATAGTATTTGAAAAAAAGTTAAAAAATGATATTTGAAAATTGGAGTTGTTTTTAGACATGAATACAACTCGGAGAAATGTTGAATTCTTGTGAGTGATTTGAAGTGTAAAATGTGAAAATAGGTATTTGGAGTTTCAAATTTCCTGAGTAGAAGTTGAATTTCGAACTTCGTTATTGCTTTATTCTGAGCCGATGGTCTATCGAAAATAACTTATCTACCTCCAAGGTAGGGGTAAGGTCTACGTACACTCTATCCTCTCAGACATCACTTGTGAGATTACATTTGGTATGTTATTGTTGTAATTTATCAGTTCCCCCTATTTACCCTAATTATTAAGTAAATAGTAGTAGTAATTATTTCCAACTCATTTCCCAATGAGTGGGATGGCTTATAAAAGTACTTCATCTGGATCAAAAAGAGTGTTCACTTAGTCATTTACACACCCCTTAAAAAAAGATTAACTTCTATGCAAAAATTGATAATTTGACTAAGATATCCCTAATAAAATAGGTATTGAGATTTGGTCAACTAACACTTAATAAGGGTAAAAAAAAAAAGGCCAGCACGGTGCAGTAAGTTCCCGCTATGCACGGGGTCCGGGGAAGGGCCGGACCACAAGGGTCTATTGTACGCAACCTTACCTCACATTTATGTAAAAGGTTGTTTCCACTAACACTTAATAAGGGTAAATCTGAAAAAGTAAGGTTAATTTTTTGTTGATTTGGTGAGTGAACACTCTTTTTGACTCAAAAAATAAAAGCTAAAAGGACAGTCTTTTTTATCCGGAGGGAGTAATGATTAAGAATGATATAATAAAACTATCATTTTTTAAAGAAGTATGTCAAGTCAAACGTAGACAAGTAAATAAGGATGAAATGAGTATTAAAATTTTATTAAATGTTTAACTGTAAATTTAATTATTAAATTTAATTATTACGATTATTTATTAGTTTGAAGATGTTGTAAGACCTCATAATTTTTTTAATTTTGAATCGGTGTGTATGTGTCATGATCACGCGGTACAAAAGAGTAGTGCGAGTGTGCCACCTTTACTTTATTATTCAACTCGATTTAGCCTCCAACTTAGACATGGAGTGATCCATGCAGATGAAACTGTAGGAAGATAATTCATTCATCAATATTATTTCAAAGATACAATATATATACATATATCTTAGACTTAAATAATGAAAAATTAATCTACTTTATCTAAAATATAAGATATTAATTATAATTATAATAATTACAATATATTACAATATCAATTATAATAAATGAGAAGTAATTATAAGACATCTCAATAATTACTTTAACAGTCCCCCGCAGTCTTAGCTAGAGGTTCGCGGATGCTGAGACTCTCCCTGAAATTATCAAAAAGTACGCGCGAAAGACCTTTAGTGAAGATGTCAGCTATCTGATAACGGGACGGTACATGCAGAACACGAACTTGACCACGGGTAACTTTTTCGCGGACAAATAAGATGTCAATCTCAATGTGTTTCGTGCGTTGATGCTGAACTGGATTGCTAGATAAGTAGATCGCACTCACATTGTCACAATAGACCATCATTGCCCTTTCAATCGGACAATGGAGCTCTAGTGGAAGATTACAGAGCCAACATGATTCAGCAACAACATTGGCCACCCCTCGGTATTTCGCCTCTGCAATTGAACGAGACAGTGTGGACTGACGTTTGGATGACCATCAAATGAGATTGTCACCCAAGAACACACAATAGCCGGAAGTGAAACGACGTGTGTCTGGGCAACTACCCCAATCCGCATCAGTGTAGGCAGAGAGACTCAAGATGGAGAACTTATACAGATGAAGTCCGAAATGAAGAGTACCCTTAACATACCGAAAAAATCCTCTTGAAAGCCCCCATATGTTATTCCTTCGAAACATGCATGTGTAAACAAACTTGCTCGACCGCATAGGAAATGTCAGGCCTCGTAAAAGGCAGATACTTCAATGCACCTGCAAGGTTGCGGTAGTGTGTAGGGTCGATGTATGGAGTATCTGCAGGGTTACTCAATTTTGCCTTAGTGTCAACTGGAGTCTATGATGGTTTGCAGGAAGACATTCCTGCTTTGTCAATTATCTCATCGACATATTTCTTTTGACTGAGAAACAGACCACTTGCATAGTGAGTGACATCAATGTCAAGAAAATAATTCAACGGACCTAAGTCTTTCATCGCAAATTCAGCTGCAAGAAGGGACATAATAAACTAATGAAGTGAAGTTGAGGATGATGTGAGAATAATGTCATCAACATACAGAAGTATATATGCCATGTCAGTGACCTTCCTATAAATAAATAGTGATTGATCGGACTTGCTGTGAGAGAATCCCAATTTAGAAACAAATCCTGCAAACCTGTTATACCATGCCCTATGAGCTTGTTTCAGACCATATAAGGATTTCATCAACATGCACATATGATCTGGACGGATAGGATCGCGGAATCCTAACGGTTGATGCATGTATACCGTTTCCTGCAAGTGGTCATGTAAAAATGCATTATTGACATCCAGTTGATGAATGGACCAAGATTTGGAAAGTGTCAGGCTAAGAACAGTCCTGATAGTTGTTGGCTTGACTACCGGACTGAATGTTTCACCACAATCAACTCCAACCTGCTAAGACATGCCATCACCAACAAGACGAGTTTTGTATCTGTTAAAAGAACTATCAAAATTCTTTTTATGGCAAAAAACCCACATAGACCGAATTATGTTCACATTAGATGAATGTGGTACCAAATCCCACGTCTTATTTTGAATAAGAGCAGTAAATTCGTCTAACATGACAACTTTCCAATTCGTGTCGGATAAGGCAACTTTGGGATTTTATTACTGCTCGTATTAAAATAAGATGAAATATTATCTTGAGATGTCGTCATATGTGACGTAGCCCCTGTAATCCCTGTACCACGACTAATATGAAATATTTAGATTCATGTGGCTCATGGCTTGTTCAATGTCTGTGGGTGCATATCCGACAGAAGATGGTGCTTGTGCTGCAAATGGATGTTGTCGACGAGATCCTAGCAGACCGGGTTGTTGATTTGAAGAATGAGGAGGCCCGGCCCACGAAAAAGTCGGATGTGGACATAGCGGGGTAGCCCACTGTGGGGCCCAGGCCCACGGTGGGTACCGCTTCATCGACTTTCACCAGTGCCCATCAGTATCGCCATCGCCACCAAGCATCGCCTTGCCGGTCAAGCACGCTGGCCGGTATTTTGTCCACCGACCTGGCCTCCTCCCTTTCCACCGCCATTTTCCCTTTATTGTTTCGGTTTGAACCCCATTTTTTGCCATTATTTTGACGAGTATTATGCCCCCTCCCCCTCCGAACCAGAATTTTGGGGCTCCAAATCAATGAAAAATGAGTTGGTGGAGACGAGAGTCGTTCTGCCGGTGGTTGTGCTCGATGATGCCTGTTTTGCCTTCCTTGTTTCCTCGAGAATTAACCTCGAATGGGCCTCATAGAAAAGAGGTAATGGTTTACTTTGTTGAATGAACGTAGCAACCCAATCATAATGTTCATTCAATCCGGCAATCAACTGAAGTACCAACCGTTGATTCATCACGGGCGAACCAACGTTGGACAATTGGTCCACAAGTACTTTTAATTCTTGACAATAGGCTAAGATGTTGAAAAAATCATCCAATTTAAATATTTGTAAATTGGTGTTCAAGATAAACGACCTTAGACATTTTGTTATATTGAAAAATATTTTATAATCTTTCTCACGCCTGTTTAGCCGTAGAATTTGGTTCTAAGATGGTATGAAGAAGAGCATTCGAAATTGTGCCATAAATCCATTGAAGGACTATAGCATCTAAGCGAGACCATAATTTCTTATCCACCGTAGTGGTATCCGACGGTGACTCAGACGGGATGATATGGTCAATCACGCGCGGCAATGAATTTTGAATAGTTCTGCCAACGAGGTATACTGCCCTTTCTCCATTTCAAGAGTTATGGAGATAAAGTTCCTGACGTTATTAACGACAAGAGCATGATGAAATGTTTGTTTTTCGGCCATAGATTCGACTTAGAAACAAAAGAAGAAGAGAGGTTGGTGGTGTTTTGATAGAAGAGAATGGAAGAACCCTAAAATTTGAAACAAAATATTGTCTTAGCCGAGGGGGGTGTGGTGTGACGGCTAGAGAATATTTTAGGTTTAGGGTTTTGAAATTGATTAGGTTTCGTAAACTTAATTAGTGTTTGGCCGAATGATAATTTCCTGATTAATATTATTCCAAAGATACAATATATATACATATATCCTAGGCTTGAATAAGAAAGACTAATCTACCTTATCTAAAATATAAGATACTAATTACAATCATAATAATTACAATATATTACAATATTAATTATAATAAATGAAAAATAATTATGGAATATTCCCATAATTACTCTAACAGAAACGAGACGTTATTGAAACTGAGAAAATTAATGCAGTACTTAGACCATATATAGTCTGTAATTTCCACGGTAACAAATTAAAGAGCGCCAAGCCAGGACTAAATGACAAATGAAAATAATAATTCAAGTTGGACAGTTCCCCAGATGAGTGAAACTATGGGTTTGTTAAAAAATGGGGTGTTCACATGGATGGTAGGGGTAGCAGTGAATATGTGGTGAAATAATCAGAAATGGACCAAAGCGGTGTGAACTGTGAACTAGTACTTCGGACCATAGGTGGGAAGCACATGGACCCCCTTACTAATTTCCTGACTATCCTCACCGCTCAACACGGGAACGCCCTTTCACTCTACACATACACCAAAACCTCAATTTGTTTTTTGTTTTTATTAGTAGTGTTCGAAATAGTTTATGCTCATTTACATTTTATCGAATATCTGTTATTTTTCGATAATATTGTTACGAATAACTTTGTCTAAAAGATAGTCCGGTGCACTAAGCTACTGTTATGTGCAGGGTTCGGAACGGACCACAAGAATATATTCTACGTAGTCTTATTTTGCATTTCTATCGGAGGTTGCATTACGGATAGTTTTGCCTATTAAAATTAAATCTTAATTTAATTTCTTTATACAAAGCAGTGCATGACTGAAATGACTTCAGAAATTGCATGGGCCAAGGGGTAAAGACAGTGTCTTCTGTGCCTTTATTTCTATGATTGTTCAGTTTACGACAATGTCTTCTGTGCCTTTTCTATGATTGTTCAGTTTACTTCTCTTGGTAACGTACAACTAATTACATGCAAGAAAAGTTCGGTGAAATCTATTTTTACTTCTCTTGGTAGTTCATGTCATTGTATCATTTGAAGTGAAAAAAATCAAATTTTGTAACAAATTCTAAAACTCATTTTTGCAAATCTTCTTTTAGTTGTCATATCAAGTTAGAATTACGACTTTTTGAGATATATAGAGTACTTGCATTATTGTAGGAGGGACCATTTGGGGCTAAAATTTCCAAGGCAGATTATAAAAAGGTAAACCTTATTTTCGAAGGAAAAAATATACTCTTATTTTTGTATACGACGAAAAACTGGCACGACATGTGGCAAGGTTTTGATATGGAGTTCGAAGGAAGCGGCAGAGTTCCGTATCGGTTGGAGTTGCATCGAGACGAGTACGGATATAGGCCGGACCAATTGGCACCAAGTGGAGAACCGGAGGAGCTCAAGGCGTACCCGTTTCGGATATGACGCTTGCCGTTACTCTTTGTTTATTAAGTTACTGTTATTCTCATTTAATTGCATTTAATTAGGGGATGATTCTCAGACATAAATATCTTGTATTGATAGTTATAAAAGGAGCTCAATCATCATGTTGGAAGGGCATCCCATTTTCATTATTTATACTTGCACGATTTACTTACAACAATTACAACTCTTGTTTTCATTGTTGGCTCAGACCCCAAGCAAATCTGATAAGGATCGGACAAAATTCACTGAATAATTTCAATCAAGCTCACAACATTTCAGGCTAATCCTCATGCTTGTTATTTTCATTTGGTGAATTATTGTTAATTGTTTCTTACTTTTTACTACAAATCAATCCACGTATCCTTAAAATCACTTCCAAATTCAACTGTACTTTTTTTTGGGTAAACAATTATTTTATTTTATACGACACTATTTTCTTTTTATCCAATTTTAAAAGTAATTGCATTTTCTAATATTATTAGAAACTTCTTTAATTTTAAGATTTCTAATTTGCCTTTAAGAACACGCACGTATAACCATAAAAATGTCATGGCTAGGCCTATTGAGTTGTTTTTGTATGCATTGTGATAAGAAATAAGACTTGTCCAAATTAAACAACAACCTCAAAAGTTAATTTATGAAGTAAATATTATCTAACACCATTATAAGAGACCTCTTAGAGCTAAAGAGCTGATGTGGGATTCTGACACTCCCTCTCATCTCTGGGATTGGACATCTTAAACGACATGAACAATATAAGAAAAAGATCAAAATCATGTAAATAATGATTGCGATGAGTCTCTCTGATATCGTAATAAGAAATGAAATTAAGCATAACTCATATCAAAAACTACCTCATGAAAAAAGTATTGTGTAAGACTATATAAAAAAGACGTCTTTATCTCTAAAAAGTATGAAGACCCTCTACTGAAACTCTAATTTTTTTATGCACAGAGAAATAGCATCGTATATGTTGAGAATATAATCAAATATTAAAAGTGTGTTCTATCTAACAGCTTGGTCACACACTTCAATATGGTATCAGAGCAGGCCAAAGGTCCTGGGATCGAACCTCACCGCCACCATTCTCAAAAAAGAATTGTCACGTGCTTGGACCATGAAAAAATCAGGCCAACACGTGAGGGGCGTGTTGAGAATATAATCAAATATTAAAAGTGTGTTCTATCTAACAGCTTAAGTTTTTAGATCAGATGGTCACACACTTCAATAGTATAAATTTAGACAAATACATCAAAAACTAAAAACTAAGTAAACCGTCCAAAATGGGAGAGGGGGGATGGGTCAAATGGCTACATATACATACCATATACATACACTACTCTGTTAGGTGTTAGTTTGGGGATATATAATGGAACATGTGATGTGTGTCAAAACAAAGAAAGATACATAAGCTGATTTCTTCAGTAAAGTCAGTCTGGAAAAAAAAGTCTAAAACGATGTAAACAATGGAACACACATCAAGATTTGAACTTGTTATTGACGATGACAACTTCTTCCACTTTTTCATTTGCAGTTCTTTTCATACTATTTTTCTTTCCTTTCACTATTATCCGTGTTGCTATGCCCCCACGCTACTCAAACTACCTTTTCCTTTACTTTTCATTTTTGTTAGATTATAAGAAAAATATTTTGGATCCTAGCTAACTCAATGTGGAACTACTACTAATTACACCCCATCCTGGATGTCTAGTAGTGATAACTAGAGCGTGAAAAAAATGATATGTGAGCCTAACATCGTGGTGAAACAATAATTAGTTAGGCGTGACTCTGATAATATTGAGAAAATGGATATGTAACCTAACTCAATTTGAAAAATAAGATTAAGAGGCGATGACATGTTCAAAAATCATATAAGGAGACAAATTGTGATCCTACCACCGATATGGACTATTAACAGTTTGACATTTATTTAATTAACTCATTTTTGTAGTCATGTATGAAAATTATAATCAACAATCGACATAAAACCTTTTACCCTGTACTAAAAAATAAAATAATGCGACCATATTTTTTCTTTTTGGGTACATATCCGATTGTTAATCCCCTAGATTATACGGAGTACGAGATATACTTATTGCTAATAGGCCAATAGGTGTTAGAGTGGATAGGCATTGCAAGAAATTAGATGGGCAGGATATGAGGTGAATTAGTATTGCTCAGATTTATAAAGAGGTCTACTAGCTAGTAGTTTTAGGTAGGAAAATGTATTTCTCCAAATGCTCATATGGATTAGCATGGGGATTAACACATAGTAGTAATTTATTAAGAAATAATAATAATAATAATTAGAAAAAAAAACAGTTCGATGCACAAAGTATCCCATGTTAGTAGGGTTCGGAGAAGGATCACACCCACACCCTAGGGGGGTGTTGATGTAGTAATTTATTAAGAAATACTACTAAATAATATATTGATTATTTTGGGCATATAAATGGGCCGCACAATTCACATTAAAATTCTTACACAAGAAAATGAATTTGTTACGACGCAACACTTTGGCGCAGCTACTAGCCTGCTAGTACGATTTATCCTTGGTACATATTAAATTATTTTCTTCATACTTGGTACTCCACTAAAGATGGTAAAATTATCCAATGAAAGAATGATTCATTCAACTCGTTTAGGTTTGGGCAAGTTATTAACCCGCTTATTTGTTGACTCGGTCCATATTGACCAGTCAAATTCAGTCCATCTAAAAATTGGGCTGATAGATTTGTACATATTAACCCATGACATGAGAAACCTGACATATTTTTTTTAATATATTATATATAGTCATAGTAAAGAAAAAAATTAGTAGGTACTTAAAAATTATAAAATAACAAATAAAAAAATTAAAACTTAGTAAGTCTTCGGCGGTTTAGATTATGAACTCCATTTTAGTTTATTTTAGCCCAAATAATTTTTGGGCGAGTGAATATATAACATGCCCGTTCATTAATTTTAATCCTAATTGAATTCAATCCGCTTATTTGACACCTCTATTTGGTATTAAAATTATATAGTACTAAGAAATTTGATGTACTTATAATTATATCTGGATCGTTTCTTACGGTTTATATAAAGTGCCAATTAAAAGGAATAAACAACGCATGATTATCCAATATAATCTCGAAAGCTATTTTCCAAAAATGACTCATTTGAGATAACAATTCGAAAACGAAAGGAGATAGTATATATAGGTTAATCATATGAATGTGCATGGTTCATTTAATTTAGGAGGTTAAGAAACAAGAAATTGATGAATCATGAAAAAATTTAGCAAAAAAGGCCACATCTTTTCCTCATTGCTATATTCATGTGTTCTCTATGTATCTCCAACTATCTCATCCTTTATCTTAAAGTTACCACTTTCACAATTTTTAAGATGCATAATAATACACCCTTTATATTTTCTCCACGTCAGATAAGTTTGTGTTTGGTGAATTTATCCTTCAGATAAAATTGGCATACTTTAAGGGGTGTTCTTTTTATCATCTTAAATTTCATATCTTTAGCATTTGACTAAAGGCTAGAGGTGTAATCGTATTTGTTACGTACTTATATATTCAGATTGAAGTTGATTTACTTGATAACAAAAATTGAAACTTAGCTCCCGTTTGACAATAGATTTTGGAGGCAGATTTTGAAAATATTTTTTTAAATCTTTGTTTGGTCATAAAATTTTTAAAGATTTTGAAAATAAATCTTCAAATCTCAAATTCTAGCTCAAACATGTTTTGGGTCCAAGATTTGTGTTTTGGCCTTTTCAAAACTTTTAAAACTTACTCCAGATTTTTATATTTTATAAAAAAAAGACTCATATATTTATGTTATAATGAACACCTTTAGCTCTTATGAATTTTTGGATGTTGAAATTGGAGATTCATGTTAATTGGTTGATTTGAAGATTATTCTTTTTGTTTATAGTTTCTATTAGAGTAGAATTCATGGCTGTGAAAATCAAAGTGTTGGCTAGCGAGAAAAATGAACTCTGCTGTAATTTTGTATAATTTATTTTTTGTGAATCGTGAAAAAATTGTTAGGCCTTATTTCAGGTGTTGTTATTGTAAAATTGAATTGGTCTTTCTCGACAATATTTGTTTGAGTTGTTAATTTGATTCAACTTAAAGGACATATGTGAATGTGAAGTCATCAACTTTAAATTTGTGGTTGGTTGTGTATGAATTTCCTGATACTATCATGATTTTAATGAAGTTGTTATTAAAATATTATATTTTATATAATTTGGGATTAGCAAGTATGTATGTTTTGTGTGATTGTATATTCTTGATAGTTTTTATAACTTATGGGTATAAGTAATGTTTCATGTTTTTCAAACAAAAAAGTGAAATATGTTTTAAAAAACTATGGTCAAACAGATCTTCAAAACTTTAAAAACTTTACCCAAATCCGATTTTTTAATTTTATTTTGAGAATCTATGATCAAACACTAGTTTAGTCATAAATATTGTGCGAAACGAAAATAATAGCGACATATAACAAAACTAGGTTTCACCATCAATTATGTCAATCTATAGCACTTGGTGCCAAATTATAAGAAAGCAAAACTTCTACTTCCGACCAAAAAGTCATGCCATTTGGCACATAAAAATTAAAAATGAACCTTCCCTATGATAACAATAATAATATAGGGGATAACGTAAATTGAGTAATTACACTGTATTATGCCGAGGGGAAAAATAGCATGAGCTTCCCAATAAGTGAAAAGTCATGAGAGAAAATCTTAAATAACAAAATTAAAATCTCATTTTTTACCAAATTCAAATTTCATACGAAAGTGTACACTGTCATTATTCATCGTACAGTGTACTTGGATATATCTAGGCTAAAGGGCTGAAAGTATTTTGGGATAAATATTTCATTGGTGCCCAAACAACAAAGAACTGGAACTGGCCACATGAAAATCCAAACAAGAATGTGTACATAATATCTACAACATAGTATAGGGTATATTCTAGAATGTATGAGGTGTAAACAATTTTGTTACACAAGATCTTGTAATTAGGACTTGGTCTCTAGATATTTACATAGTGCCCCTTGGCAAATTGTATATAAAGATGAATTCATCAAGGCAATAAACACAGAAAATCTTCCAAAGCATGGTCTACATTTTGCATTTGATTTCTTACAAAAAGAACAAATAAACAGACCCTTTCTGTTGATTCAAAATTTTACTCATGCACATCATTAATTATTGATTGATTTTTTACCCTGTAAAGTTTGTGATTCATTGAAGCACATGATCTCTGAATCTGAATATTAATTTACTTATAATTAAATATTATGGATCATAAGGAGGCATGTATCATCATTATAACTTGTAGCATGAAATATTTAATGCGAATCACGACCATTACACTACATTTATATGAATTCACTATCTATATTATTCCATTTGGACCTAGTTCAAAATTTTAAATTCAAAGATATCGTCTTTTTTCAAATAAATTTTAAAAACGTTTGAAGGGAGCTCTTAATATAAAAATTTACTTGCATCGTGATTATGGCATACCAATAAATGTAAAATATAATATATATATATATATATATATTACTTAATTATGATTATATAATATTATATTTGACTTTAATTTTTAACTGATAAGGTTAATTTTATAGTTTTGACATAAACAATAATGATAAATATGTACCGATCCTTAATTAACTTGTCAATTAAGTTAGAAGAAAGACGTTCCTTTGAATTCCACTCCAATACGTTGGTGGGAATTCCTTGAATTTGGTTTTATCACTTCCTTGAATTTGGCTTTATCTGCCAAGATTTCTACGTATTAACTTCCAAACAAAACACTAATTATGAATTTACCTGAAAAAAGGTGTGACAATAAAGCAACTTTCTTGATAAGATTATTACTTTCAAAGTTCATCCATGACTCCATTTAAGACAATTATCAATCTGATTCTGATTACTATTATGAATTTACATATCACAAGTTGTCTTAAGTCTGCTCTTATTAGGTTGGAATATATATATTTATTTGACTTTGAAAAGTAAGTAAAGTTCATGTAACCTTATAAATAGAAGTAGATTTCATTTTTATTTTTCAAAATTCAAGTATTATCTATTAATAATATAAATAAAAGTATCTATAAAATCGAGTTTTTTTTATTAAAATTAACAGCATGCAAATGTTTATACCTTCGGAGGCCGTTTGATTGATGTTTAGGAAGAGAGATACTCGTATAAAAATTAGCATAGCTAATATATCATATTTGATTTGCTTTGTATAAATTGTGGAGCAGTACACCAATTGAAATGTTTGGTTATCTGTATACCATCAACATAAATAAAATAGACTCTGCATAACTAGACATTGCATTGAAATTACACCAAATATGTAAAAAATATGTAGGTGAAAATTTTATATTTATTTTAAATAATTTTGATAGAAAAAAAATAAAAATAAGAAATGAGAATCCTATTTTTAAAGCAAACAAACAGACAAAATTTTTAATTTTCTCTAATTTTTTTGTTAAGAGTCTCATATCAAATATGGAATGAGAACATGAATTAATTATATGAACTTGAACAATCATCACCCTATAAGCTAATATTTGGGTTGAGTTAGACCCATAATCAATTCTTTACATGGTATTAGAGTGAAACCCATTCAAATTCTTTGTCGTTGGACCCCTAAATTATATTATCCAAGCTCCAGTTAACAAGGTCTGGGCGTGCGGGGAGTACCTAACTCAAACTCAAAAGCTAGTTTGTAGGGTGAGGATTGTTCAAGTCCATATTCCCATTTCATATCCGATGTGACTCTTAATACTCTCCCGCACGCTCAGACCTTGTTACCTGGAGCGTGAATAATAGGCCCAACATCGGTGGATAAATAATTAGAATGTGCATGACTCTAATATCATGTAAAGAATTGATCTTGGACCTCAAACCCAAAAGCTAGCTTGTAGGGTGAAGATTATTCAAATTCATATAAAGAATCTATGTTATAATTTCATATCCATGTGAAATTTTTAACACTTTTATTAAAACGGGCAAAAAACTGACCCTTTCTTTACGATTCAATCCTAAAATAATGTCTTCTATTGGCCTTAAATACGACAATACCAAAACTCATTCAATTCAAAACCCCACAATTAGGAATGGCAATTGAATTGGAACTAAATATCTTTATTTTCTTATAAATATTAATTCATTAATTCAACTCTGACCCGATAGTCAAGTCACAAAATCTGCATGTGTACGTACTCTTTTCTTTAACTCTCTCTCTTTAAATGCCTTCTTGGCTCTCTGCCCCTTTTTTCAGGTTTTCAGTTTCTTTCATTAAAGAAAATTCAATTATTCACCCCATATACTATAAACACTCAACAATATTAGCCCCCCACCATTGTTAACAGCTTTACCTTACTTGTCAATAGGGTTTGTTGAGACCTTTCTCTCTTTGAAGAACAAATCAAATTTCTTATTTTTAGCTTATTTGGTGGTGAAAAAAGAGAAGGGCGTGTTTGGTTACGGATATGGCTATTCAAGCACAATTGTATATGGATAATCTTGGATTTTCATTAGGTGGTTCGCAAGATTTGATGGAAAATGGTTGTGGATTTAATCAGTTTTGTTTCACTACTCAACAACAACAACAACCCATTCAACAGAATTTGCCATATCAGCAAATTTTACCACAAAAAATCAATCAGAATATGATGCATAACATTGTGCCAAAACAATACACCAACATTCCTGAATCAATGCCTTTTTCCCAGTTTCTAGCTAATCAAAAGATTGAAATCGATCAGTTCATTACTTTACAGGTATACTTTTTTTTTAATTTTGCTTTTTGGTATGTATTTCGCTTTATTCTGAGCGGAGGGTCTATCCGAAATTGCCTCTACCTCTATCCTTCCCAAACTCCATCTCATGGGATTACACGAGGTATGATGTTGTATGTCATCAATTTTTTGTTTGATTTACAGAAATTTAACATTGTTTTCTTTTTATTTTGGTGAAAACAGAATGAACGATTGAGATTGATTTTAAACGAGCAAAGGAAGCAGCAGGTAGCATTGATATGGAGAAAACACGAAACGAAAGTGCAATTTATGTTAAAACAAAAGGACGAAGAAATCGCTAAAGCAGCAAACAAGACAAAGGAACTCGAAGATTTCTTGAAAAAAATGGAAATAGAGAAGCAAGCATGGCAAAGAGTGGCCAATGAGAACGAAGCTATTGTTATTTCATTAAACAACACAATCGAACAGTTAAAAGAAAGTGGTTATTATTGTTTGTCTACCAATTGTGAAGATGCTGAATCTTGCTGTGATGAACAAGAACCAAACAGGGTACAACAAAATGTATGCAAAAGCTGCAATTCTCGATATTTGTGCATGATATTCTTGCCTTGTAGACATCTTTCTTCATGCAAAGGTTGTGATTCTCTGATCAATCAATGCCCTGTCTGTGGTATTGCAAAAAAAGCTAGCATTGAAGCTATAATTTGATCAGAAAAAAAAAACATTGGTAAATGGGTTAGTGTTTAGTTATGTTTAAATTCATTAATTTCTTTACTGCTTTTGATTTTGTGTACTTTTATTACTGGTGTTTAGTGCACAGTGAAAACTGAAATGGGAATCTTTTTAACCTTTCTTGGAGACGTTACTTTTTACCTTTTTTAGTGACTGTGATTTTAATTCTTTTAGCTTTATACAGTGATTAGATTATTCAGTACTGATGATAAATAGCAGTCGTTTTTAAGTGTTAAAAGTATAGTTGGAACCGTGACAGAAAGGTTGATAGCTATATGTCAGAATTTCAGTATGGCTTCTTCTGTTTTACAAAGAGATCCGAGTAAATACTTTTTGTTAAATTTGGCGATTATTTATACTTCTTATATAG
This sequence comes from Anisodus acutangulus, assembly GCA_029783415.1. Lineage (NCBI taxonomy): Eukaryota > Viridiplantae > Streptophyta > Magnoliopsida > Solanales > Solanaceae > Anisodus > Anisodus acutangulus. The sequence continues at coordinate 62,875,183 of CM056489.1, read as the reverse complement.
TGTTGATTGTTCAGTTTGTTGGAGATTATTTAGTTTGGCCTTTTGATATGATATGATGATGAAACTAGGCCTAAAGTTGTGAAAATTTGGCGTGGATAAAGTGACGGAAGTTAAGCTTCTAATAAAATTATCTTATTCTTAAATTAAATTACTTTCATAATTGTAAGAGTTAATGGTCAAACACTCACTTGAAGTATCATATTTTTTGTAATTTTTCTATCTGATTTATAGTTGTGTTTGCTACCTTAACTATTATCCACTATTAATAACATGCCTCGACTATTATCTTATGGTGCGTGGTTTATATTCTTTTTCTTGTTGGTGCCAAATAGAATTCCACGCAGATAATCAAAGGTAGTAATTGATTTTTTTTTTAAAAAGATAAGAGTTAATGTTTGGTGATAATCAAAATAGAAAACGCAAACACTGATAATTTACAAAAAAAAAATAAAAAAATTAGATGTATTTTTTTATCATTATCTCTAATAGTAATGGTTAATATTTTGAGATCTATACATTACTAGTACCATATTAATTAATGTTATTAAAGCAATGGCGTGAAGAAAAGGCGAGGGCACGGTAAGTCGGTACTGTAAAAAAAGAGCGTCAAAGAAGAAGTGATTTTGCTTGTCTTGAAACCTGGAAGATCTCATTAAATGACTGTTGGTTTACCATTATTTGCTTAGTCCTTTTTAGCCGATGGATGCAAGTGGAACAGTCAACTTACCTTTTTAGTCCGTCTAATTTATTTTTTATTTAATAATAATTTAATTTAAATTTTTATTCTTTACATAAAATAAGATAATTTATAACCACATAATTTTTTTTGATTTATTTGATATCATAAAATTTAAGAGTTTTTTTTATTTTTAAAATTACGTATCAAATGTAAGTATATCACATAAATTGGATTGAGGAAATACCAAACTATAGAAGATAAAAATTGTAGGAAATATTATTATGATAATCATCTAAGACTTTTATTAGTTTAAAGTTCCTCATAGTATATCCTAAATTCAGGATTTTAAGGGTCATAAAAGTCTTGCTATTCATTTATGATTTTTTCAAAATTACTCTTTTTGTGTTTCATTGAAATATTTTTTTCAACCACCAAAAGAATGGGAGGGCTGGGATGGTTAGGACTTAGGACTCATTTACGATTTGAGCCGTATAAATGAAATTTTTTCGATAGGAAACGATTCACCACACAGTAATTTAAATTAATTTGGTGAGTTAACTTTGGAAACTGAATAATTAAAACAAAAAAAAGAGATATTGTAAATACTTTGTATCTACCCTTTCAATTATTCTTCTCAATTTAAAACGACAGATTAGTAATGAAAGGTAATATACTAAGAAAGCACAACTTTATTAGACCTTTATCCGGAAAAAGCTGAAAGAAAGGCAAGTTTGTTTTTACCGAACTAGGTTTCCTCTTTTTTTCTTAATCTCAGAGATATATATACTAGTAGTGGTTGTATGATAAAAATATTTTGAAAGGAAATTCGCTGCCCAAAAATTTGGCAACAGTGTATTTAATTGAAGTAGTTGGGGCCTTGGGGGGCACAGTGTCAGAAAAGTCAGTTGTGTGAGAAGATGAAATCTGAATTACGTGTTGTACAGAGCGCTGCGTACGGCCAAAAAAAGTGGAGTGGACTTGATTTTGAGTCGTACTCAAATTGGGCTTTGAAACTGATCCAATATCGTGTTGTAGGCTAGGCCTCTTTTGTCCATATTCCCGTGAATAATGTGGGCCCGAGACGTAATGCTTTGACACTTTCTTACGAAGAAAAAGCGGGATTCCCGATCTTCAATTTGGTTTCCTCACCCTTTAGTTTTTGTAAAATCTTTATTTTGAAATAATATTTAGAGAAATAAAATCAACTGTTTGAAAATATTTTGAATAAAATATTGTGCAAATTAAATAAGTGATTAGATATTAATAGTTTCTTTTTTACTTTAACACAAAAACGTTCAATAAAAAGATTTGAATAAACATTTCAAAAGACTTTGACAAATAAGTTTAGATTAAACCAATCAAAAGAAAGTCTCACATTGATTGGTCAAGAAATGGTTGGTCTCTTTAGTCTTGGTTGATTTTCATATTTTAAGCTAATTTTTGAAGTTGCGTTAGATACGAAATCCACATTTGTCATTCGATGTCAAACCTTATCTTATATTGTCCGCGCTCATACGCTCGTGATATCCAGTGAGTGTGTGGAAAGTGTTGAAGTGTCCCACATTAGTTATTAAAGGGATAAGTGGTACTCTTATATAATTGGAGCAATTTAACATTTTGAGCTAGCTTTTGAGATTGACTATGACATAGCTAACATTTGAAATCACTGTTGTTTGTCAATATACTATAATACTCTACATCTCTTAAAATCAAAGAACTAAGATATCTCATTCTGTCAGAAAAAGAAATAGTGAAATGATATTTGTCAATACAAGAAAAAATCTTTGGTAAAAATGCCGTAAGGTATGATATGCTATCTTTTCTTTCTTTGTTTCCACTTTCCACTATAGTTTTTTCCCTTTTTCCATTCCTTGCCTTTTTTTCCCCACCAAGCGTCAATCTGAGAAATATGAATAAAATATGGATTTTGCAATCAAAGAAAAAGATAACTCCTATGAAACCTTAAAAATGCTGATAGTTTAGACTGGAAAGAATTACATTTCTTCTACTCAACCACATTATGGATTTTATGAGGTCCATCGACACAATTTTTTAACCAAAACATAAAGCTTTCTTAAGCAAATGGCAAGTTGAATCAACAAAACACTTAGAATTATATCTTAACTCACACAAGTTGCAAATAATTTTCAAATTGTTATAATATATATAACTCAAATGTTACGATCCACCCCGCTAGAAGCAAATACTACGAGATTTCTCTTCAATCAAAAGATATACCTCATCAAATGACATCCCCTAAACACTGAATGTAAACTAATTTTCACCAGATTAGAGACCTAATATAGGCTAAAACCAAAAAATTGACTGATGATAATAGCAAGTCCTAAGCCAATTGCTATTAGGGAAGAAGCCCAAGTGAGCTTCTCAGTTATTCTAGGAACTCTATCCTTCAGTGCCTGACTACACGAGCCTATAAAGACGGTATAGCTTCCCATTGCTATAACAGTTCCAACCAAAAACATACCCAAGAAGGCAGCACCAGCCACCCGAGAAGGCAAAGCAAGTGCAGGCAAGATCATCATCAGTGCATCGGGTTGAAGCCCGTGGACAATTCCAGTGGCAAAAGTTGCTAAGCCTATCTTTTTCTTCTTTCCAATAACGGGAGTGTCAATGCCTTCAACACCATTTTCAAGGGCGACACATGGTGTAGGAACTTCGGATGCTTCTTTAATTCCCATTGCTCCGATGACTAGAAGAGTGAAGCCAACAACTCTGGTCCCCCACGTACGAATAACTTCTATGTGGAGTCGGTCTTTTAAGAGAAGAAATAATAGGCCGAAGATTAACTGACCAGCATCATGGCCACAGCCCCAGAGGGCTCCTACTGCTGCACTTTCCATGCGTGTACGGCCTATAGACAGAGGAGCCAAAGCAGCAAGATGGTCAGGACCTGAAAGGGTGTGAAGGCAACCAGCCAAGAAACCAGTCCATGCACTTGTTAGTAGTTCATTACATACGAGTGGAGCACCAGTCTGAGCTGCACTAGGAAAACTAGCAAAAGCAGGTGAAACAATGACCGGGTGGAGGAACATAACAAGCATGGCTGAGAGTAGGATTAGTGTTCTTGCAGAAACCACCTGAAAGGAATTAAAGTAATCATAAGCTGTTGAGGAAGATAATATAAGTGTCTTTCTTTGTTGTAGATGTAAAAGTAATGCACAATATAATGCAGCAGATGCTTTTTCTGATACCGCAGTCTCATAGAAGCGAATGTAATGCATGGACCATGAATGGCTTTACTCTACTCAGTTTGCTAATGCACTGCTTCAGGCAAAATGAGCATAATGATCAAGTTCAACGGAATATTGAAAAAAACCTTAAAATGAAGCTAGCTAGGTGAACCTCTATCTATCTGCAGGTTTAACATCTCAGTGGCTAAAACAGCTATTTAACAAGTCCTTCTGCTGCCAATTAATGCTAAAAGCTTTGTATTTATGGAATCGTCTTTCCATAAATGTCGCAGTTTTATAGACTTCGTAGTTTTCAGCTTACATTGCTACTTGAAACTCAGGCATGAGAAAAGAGATGAACAATAGCATAAGGACAGGTCTATTTCTATACAAAACATCTCAAGGTTGTAGACAATGAAACATTTCCATGTAAAAGTTGAATAACTACTGCCACATTGATGAAAACAAAAACGGTTACTCGTTCAATATATAGCACTGTTTGAATCCTTAATGCTCTCATATTCAGGATAATTTTTGTTTTTGTTTTCTTAGGTAAGTTTAATTTCTGTAAATGTGAAAACTGTAATTGACATTTTTAAACTATAAAAAAAGTGGGGTTCTTTGTTTCCATAATTCAGCTTAATCCCGAAGTCCGACTATAGCTAAATTGGTTAAGTTGGTACTTCCCGAACTTTTTTGTGATTTCAAAGTAATAAAAGAGATAAAACTTCACACCAATTGTTCTTGTTAAATCATGTGCTTTGAATTGCATTTTGTACTCTCTTCCTTTGAATAAACTTCTGCTGCATGCAGAGAATATTTTAGTGGTTGATTTTCATTTTAAGAATACAACTCTTAAGATAAACGGGATCGCTAATTCATATGTTTCTAGGGTACGTCTCTCAACTTAAATTTCTTAAAAAGGAAGTACCTGAAAGGATTGTGAAGTAGATTGCAGATGCTTTTGAAATTAACGAACTGGAAGCAGATGAGATCTCAAATCCAAAAACACTAGACATCATAACAAGTCAAAATACAATTAAACCCACTAGTGAGTTTCCCTTTGGTTTATGGTGCAAATGGGTCATAATCTTGTCAGCCATCACCTAAAGAGGCTAAATGGATCGACTAAAATACTCAAACAAACACTGGCTTAAAACCAGCCCTCTCCACAATAAGCAATGATTGTCCCTCGTCTCCGTCATCATCAAAGTTATCATTCCATGACCTACAACCTCTGCTAGTGTATCCATCGGTCCACGACAGCTAGAAATCTCTGCACTTTTTCTCTCATTTCTCCCTAAAGTTGACAGGTTCCTCTCTTCAACAACTACGATCTAGTCGTAAAGAATGTAAGAAGAAACATCAAGAACCAAAACCACATTTTGCACTTAAAGACCACATACCTGTCTAAGTGACATCAATATTGGCCAATTTCTAATTGGTTGACTAAGTGCAAGTTTGGCAAATGATTTACTAGCACAACTTATATCTGATCAACGGAGTCAAGTCCTGAATCCAACTTTAACTACTTTTATTTTCCTCAAATCGACTACATTTTCAAATTACCTAGTCTTTTTAATCACTTTTGAACTGAATTTGGGTCCTAAACCATATAGCGCGTGAAGATAACAATATTCAGAGCTTAGTTCAAGAAGATGAAGGTAACAACTTCCATATGGAGAAAAACATATTTCGATCATAGTGTAGATGAGTTAAATAGAAGGCTGGCACCATGAAAGCCAAACTGATAGAAACCTTCTTGTTTTGAAAGAAAAAATTTCTAGACCCTAACTGCAATTACAGAAACATAGGTAATACACAAAAGCAGCAACAACAACAACATACCCGGTGTAATCCCACACGGTGGGGTCTGGGGAGGGTAGAGTGTACGCAAACCTTACCCCTACCTTAGGAGGTAGAGAGGCTGTAAGAAATAAACAAAAGCATGTACAAAAATTTAATCACCAACTTATTTCATGGTATTGATGAGAAAACATCGCCAAAGCTAAATCATGTTACACTCATTTGACAGGACATGTTAGGACTTTGATGAATGCTTTTAATGTTTTTCAAGTAACCAAAGATTCTGTATCCATAAAGCCAACCATTGAGCAATTATAACATGAACATTCAGAAACTGGTAACTTTGCACTAATCATCAATCAAACACAATTCCACCAATACAAGTTAGTAGCACGAGATAGGGAAAAACCTGCTCAACTTTCATCAAGTGCAATTCACGCTATAAATAGCAGCATAATACACATTTGTACCAACAAGCACAGTAGATCTAGATTGGAAAAACATTTTCTTGAAAAACTAAAACGGGAAAAAATGTTCCATGGTAAAGTTGAATTCAACTATTGTAGGTCCATTAACAAGAAAAAGCAAACTAGTTACACCAAAAATAACATATCCACGTCGAACAAGATTTACACCCACTTCAAAAGAAAACATGTACGAAAAGCAACATCAATAGCGAAGATGAACAAAGTTGGTACCTTTCGTTCCTGAGACAGAGTTTCAGTAACCCATTTGAGGAAATGGGGCTTCGAATCCGACCCATCAGGATAATCCTTAGATGTCGACGAATTACCCACATGCCCATCACAAAATCTGGAAGAAAGGGTCGACCCAGAAGATGAAAACGGGTCAATGCACTTGCAAGAAAGCGAATTGGGTCTGACACGCACAAGGGATGGGAAAGTGTGGAATCTTGGAGAGGATAAATGGAGTTGGGGGAGACGAGGAAAGGGCTTTAGGTGGAGTTTAGAAAAAAGTGAGTTGTTGGTATAGATAAGCCTCTCCATTACACTGATAGCTTAAAATTGCTAGCCCCTTTTGGCACTTCTCTCAATTCCACCTATCTGTATAGTATTTATTTGTCTGTTTGTTCTTATTTTTGGACTTATATTTCTGTATCTGTGTGAAAGAGGTTTTCAGATTATGCAAAAAAATCTGGGAGTAGTTAATAAAATGACAAGGCAGAGCAAATTGCTTCCATAAGTATTTTGAACCGGGATGTGATTGAATGATATGGCTTTAAAAACTATCCGAAGAGAGTAAATTACTCCCATCAGGGTTGAACCACACTGCAGATTTTCAGTTGAATTTTAATTTACCTCATTTGCTATTCAGCTATGTCGCGACTATCTTTTGACCCATTCTTTATTACTCATATGATGATTAAAATGTAACTATGGGTTAAACGCGTAATGCATCTTTTTTCTTTTTCTATTTTTGGATAGGACTTTTTTTTTTTTGGGTATTCTATCGTAAGTGGAGCTAGAGTTCAACTATGGGTTGCTAGAGTTTATACATACGGCAAAAATCGATAATTTTGATAAAGATATTAAGAACAAAGTAAAGTGCATTTTTTAGAATTCAAGATCCATAAATTTATATCTTTAAATTCGCTTCTGACTTTTATGTGATGTTCAATATTCACTTTAGGACCTATATTAAAAGGAGAAGTGCACCCTTTGTGGGAGAGACGAGAAGCTAAAATGGAGACCCACCCTTTACTATAGAAGAGATTTATTTTAATAAGAGATCATCTGTTCCAACATTAAAAATGAAGAGTTTTTAGTAATATTTCTCTTTTTAGTAAATTTTACACGATACAAATTCGAATTAGTGTGATCAAATAATTTAGAATATCACATGCATAAAGTTAAAAAGAAGAAGAAGGAGAATAAAGAAGAAAGTAGGTTAGATTAGAAGTTAGAACCTTACGCTTAAGTTGGATAGAGTAGAGTTATAATTAGACTTTAACTGAGTAATTCCAATTCTAATTAAATATAAAATTAATTGTTAAAAGGTGCGCACAAGATACATTAAGTTCAACTACATTTTTGGTTATAACTATAATGTAGTGATTCATGTAAATATATGAACAAGTCTATGAAGTACCAAGTCATAAAAATACTTCAATTATGCAAAGCTTTTATATTCTTGCACCACCACTTTGGAGAAAAGTAGTAGAAGAATGGGTCTAAAAATTGTAAAATGTGGATAGTTGATGGAACTAATACCTAAATTTGTCTATGATTAATGTGCATTTGATGGAGCTTAGTGGAAGGTGTGGCTTCTTTCTCACCACAATTATATCAACAACCACTTCGTGACTTTCACATCTTTCTTTTCTTTAATTCGGCAAATGACAAATCAACCAAAGCACATATAATACATTAAACCATTAAGGACGAATACACAATTTCAATCAATGATCGTGGAATATTGTTATTCTACACCTGATATTACTTATGATAGTTAATAGAATTAATATAACTAATCATATATACTTTTAAAGTTTCTTAGCTATACATATTGAGATAGAAGTCAATCGATAAGGATTATGATGTAGTGATAAGTTCTTGTTTTTAATCAAGAGATTTCAAATTCGAACGAAATCACAATTTCGACTATCCTAATACGAGTATTGAAAATCCAAAAAAGAGTTCAAATCAAAAGAGTAAATGTCTCTCACACTCATCTTTAAAAGGAGTAAAGGTTCGCACACTTGCATTGAAAATTCAATAGTCAAAGCCAATGTAGATCATTCATATACCCCCCCCCCCCAAAAAAAACACATGTCAATGTCAAATTCATGATTTAGAGTTAGTAAATTCTACCATTATTTATATATGTGTCAATTTATCTTTCTTCAACCCAGCTATGAAATAAGCTTAATGCATATGTGGATTTTTAAATTTGTCCGGTCTTTTTATTTTGGCATCTTAACTAAGTCTTGTTTCTATTGAACACATTTTCAAATGTGTCTATTTAACACAATCCGACTGACATGACATAAATTGAGAGTTTCATTTTTTTAAACCTTACTTCATGTTCTACTGCTATGAGCTGCTTTGGTTCTTGGTTTGAATTAGTATGCATAAAAGTTGAGCTTAAGATCTATGTGAATATAGGGAGTGGATTGTTTTAATTGGTAGAATTTTTCACATAGGATGTGCTTGACATTCACACGCAAGGTTAAAAAAATTGAAACTCCCGATTTATGCCATGTCAATCGGATTGTGTTTAATAGAGACACTTGAGGCCGGGTTCAGGGGTTCAATAGGAACAAGGCTTAACTGATGTGTCAAAGTGAAAAATCCGAACAAACTTAAAGGTCCGTATATGCATTAAGCCTTCGAACTATGTACCCTAAGTTCTATCGAATTTACTATGTAGAGTTTTCTACACCTCGTAAATTACCCTAATTTTCTTACATATTAATCCCTTTTCTTTGTATTTGTTACTTACGTAATTAGATTTCATGTAAGTAATAATATTTATTCTATGATGAGAATAGGGTCTTGGAACATCGAGACTTTAATGAGGAAGTCCATAGAGCTAGTTAATATTCTTAAGAAGAGGAAGATTAATATAACATGTGTCCAGGAGACCAGATGGGTGAGACCTAAGGCCAAGGAAGTAGACGGGTATAAGTTATGGTTCTCGGGTAGGTTGAAGTATAAGAATGGGGTAGGCATTTTGGTAGACAACGAGCTAATGGATCAGGTGATAGAGGTTATGAGGGTCAATGACAGGATGATGATGATTAAGTTAGTAGTTGGAGGGTTCACTCTGAATATTATTAGTGCTTATGCGCCGCAGACATGCTTGGACGAGGAGGAGAAGAGGCACTTTTGGGAGGAGTTGGACGAAGTGATGGGAGGTATACCACCCACTAAAAAGTTATTTGTATGAGGGGATTTTAATGGACATATTAGATCACTTCCAGAGGGTTATGACGACGTGCATGGAAGTTTTGGCCTCGGGGACAGAAACGGAGGAGACATCTTACTCTTGGAGTTCGCTAGAGCTTCTGGGATGGTGATAGCCAATTCGAGATTCCTGAATAAGGAGGAGCACTTGGTGACTTTCCGTAGTTCGGTGGCTAAGACTCAGATAGACTTTTTGCTCGTTAGGAAGGTTGATAGCGGTCTTTGTAAAGACTGCAAGGTTATTTGAATGAGTACCTTACAACCCGACATAAGCTTTTAATGATGGATTTGGAGATTAAGATGAAAAAGAAGAGGAGGGTTGTGGATGACATGTTAAGAATCAAATGGGGGAGTTTGACCATGACTAGTGCAAAGGAGATGGGGGAGAGGTTGATGTGCAAGAGGGTTTGGGGGAGTAGTGGGGATGCGACTGGTATGTTGGACAGGACGATCAGTTGTATTCGAGAGGTAGCTAGAGAAGTGTTAGGGGTCTCGCGCGGTAGGTGTGGTAGGCATCGATGAGACTGGTGGTGGAATGGTAAAGTTCAAGAGAAGGTGGAAGCGAAGAAAACGATGTATGCGAAATGGGTAGAAAGTAAGGATGAATGCATTTACCCTTTCTCCCCCTTCATTCGACATCCTTGACTCGGGCATCCCTTTCAAGTGCAGTTGACGTAGAATTTTGGTAATTTAGAAGGACTAAACTAATGAAAGGGAAAACTTAGGAAAGAATAGCGTTGGAGAATCCTTCGTTTGAGGAAAGAGATGATAAAATAAATCATGAAAAAAAAGACAAATAGAACGAGATTTTTTTACGTGATCGGAAATCCCCCGTTGGTGATGAACTAGTACGCACTTAGGATAGCACTTCAGGAGAGTGAGATCCGGGTGGCATATGAAAAAGACAACTCAAAATCTCCACCGTATGAGACTTGCAGGGCATGCCCGCTAGAAAGTGAAGAGAAGTTTATAAGCACCCTCGACTTAGGAATCATGACCTATCGAAGAAAAGAAAAAAGTATACCGCGATGCACCTCTCTTTGGTTAAGCTCTTGAAGATGCCTAAGTTGACTTTCTCTAGAAGCAACATCGAGGACTTTTTCAAAGATCCGGAGCCAAGTATGTGCACCAAAGCACTCGAAAATCAAGAATCAGTCTTTCATTAAATAGACTGAAAATCTTTGGCTAGTGTGCTGACCTACTCGCCCTCACCTAAATAAAGACAGAGCCGTTTAGGAAGGTTGGCGCCTGGTATCTAAACCGGAGACATCGCACCGGAATGCATTCCCCACTCCAGACAAGACGACTACTACTAAATTTTCGATCATACATATAGTTTAAGCCATAAGGCCAGTCCAGCGGGTTGGAACTTAGAATAATAATTCAAACTATTGGATTAAATGCTTATCAAATAGTGTAATCCAACGTATCAAAATGCAACCCAAATTTAGACTTACAAAATCAAAAATAAAATATTATGTGAGGTTAAAAGAGCTTAGGTAATAATTAAAGAAAAATACAATGCTTTCACATTTTTATTTTCATAAAGCAAAAAAAAAAAAAAGCAGGTTGGGTCATGTTTGTCACGGTAGGTTAGGACCCATTATTTGATCACTTTTAATTTATTTTTTCCTCGTTAACATTTTAATCCAACTTGACTTATATAAACTTTGGATGAGTCGAATCGATCAATTTATAACTGGAAAAGTTATTATCGTCATATGATCAGGAGGTCACTGATTTATGCTGTGGAAACAATCTCTTGCAAAACTGCAGGTTAAGGCTGCGTACAATAGATTCTTGTGGTCCGATCCTTTCCCGGACTCAGTGGCGGAGTCACATGCATCGACACCCCCTTCACTGAAAAATTACATCGTATAGCTGATTAAAAATAAATAAATTTATGTATGCATATTATATATTGACTATCCTTGACCTCTGTATATTTTGACACTTTTTAGTGGAATTTTTTGTTCCGTTACTGTACGAATTTCGCGCATAGCGTGAGCTTAGGCTCTGAACTCCATTTCTTTAAAAAAAAAATCCTTTTTGACCCAATTCGCTTATTTGTTTCCTCAAATTTAGGTAGTTTATCACGTACAAAATTGCAACCTTTAAATTATGACCGACGACTAACATTAAACATACTCATTGTGTGCTCCTCATCCCCAGCAGATACTCGCTACAACTTGGTGGTTCAAAAATCTTTGGAGCAAAAGAGCTAAAATTTGTCGTGGTTCAATAAAAGATAGCTGCCCACTTACGTGGCATAAAATTGGAGTCTCATTATCCTCTACTAAAATGAGAGGTCCTCAGCCCAAATTCACGAATATTAGAAACCATAAGATTTAAAGAAGACACTTTAGAGTGAGTTAGTAGAAATGGCAAAGCCAGTGCAAATTGAAGTATGGAATCCAAATGGAAAATACAGAGTTGTCAGCACAAAATCTATGCCTGGGACTAGATGGATTAATCTTCTCATTCAACAAGATTGTCGTCTCGAAGTAACATATTCCTGTTCCATTAATTATTTCTTTTTGAAGTTTTTTTTTTGGGGGGGTTGATTGAAAGAATATACACGGTAACGTGTATATGACCATGTAAATTGTATATTTACTTACTATAATTATTAAAATTTTTTATTTAATGCATTTGTAGATATGCACTGAGAAGAAAACTATTTTATCGGTTGATGACATTCTTGCTCTTATTGGAGATAGATGTGATGGAGTCATTGGCCAGGTGATCATACACGTGTTATTGCTTCCGACTTTCTTCTAAATGTTCGAATTTAAATTATATGCACTGACAGTATAAAAAATTTATTACATTTTACTGTGCTGTACCTTGTCTCATTTTTCATGTTACTAATTATACTTTTCTTGGACAGTTAAACTGTAGTCATATATATTTTTGAAGAAGTAACCTAAATAGCCACTCAAACTAAAAATAGCGGGTGGATATATAACATATGTATAATTAGTGTACAATCTATGCATACTGGTTAAGAAAATTAAACAGTGATTCAACTGGCTATTTTTATGTGACATGATTGTGTATGGAAGTTAAACTCACATGATTTGTTTTTCGGGTTTTGCGTTGGTCAGTTGACAGAAGATTGGGGAGAGACACTGTTCTCTGGATTAAGCAAGGCTGGAGGGAAAGCTTTTAGTAACATGGCTGTAGGATACAACAATGTTGATGTCGAAGCTGCTAACAAGTACGGTGTTGCTGTTGGAAACACACCTGTAAGTTTATACTTTTTCATTTTTTGCTTTGTAATAATCCATTTTCTTTGGTACATCAATAATCAGTAACTTCGAGTTGGAGATTAGACATCTTAGCTTGTAATGTTTTAAATGCATGACATGTCTAATCATATATGTTTCAAATAGTAGACAATTAAGGGACCTCGTGTTCTCGCTGACAAAAACTTGGATCTAGATTTAGTGGTTCAAAATAAGGCGATCTTATCATATCTATGTATTTATATTTTCTTTTGCATCTGTATGCCTATGTATAGCCAAAAGCAATGAGTTCAGTTCGAACCCATAGAACTAGCCCTAGATACCTCTTGAGAATGTCGAAGAGGAGGAGTGTTTCAACTTATCAAAGCCTGAATCTTTGCCTCGATAACTAGGCAATTTTCTTTAAAATCAACATATAACAACAAATTTATAGGTATAGTATGGGAGTCATAGTCCGTTCTATTACCTCTTAACACCAGCAAGTTTCTATTTTTTCACTTGAAAGGTCTTTTATTTAGTATGTCAGTTATGTTGGAATGATCCAGTTCAATTTGAATTCGAAACTGGTAAAACATTTCTTTAGTAAAAATGAGGCACAAAAGTTAATTTTGAGTTTGCTACCTGTGTTGTTAATTAATTCGTAGCTTGTAGACGCAGTAGGAGTGATTTTGTCGGACTACATAGAGTTGATCGATATTGGTAAATGATGCACGGAAAACTTTTTGTGATCTGAATGACAATTGATATGTGCATTATATATAAAGGTATCTGTTTTCACTTCTCACATGATGCTTTAATGGCCAGGGAGTACTGACAGAGACTACAGCAGAGTTAGCGGCTTCACTTTCTTTAGCAGCAGCGAGAAGAATTGTGGAGGCAGATGAGTTCATGAGAAATGGAAAATATGAAGGATGGCTCCCGCATTTGTATGAAAATCTTTGAACTTGATTACCTTCTCTTTATTGTGTATCCTCAGGTCTTTAACTAAATTCTTTTGGTCTAAAACTTCAATTCGTCGTGTATTCTAGGTTTGTGGGGAACTTGCTTAAAGGACAAACTGTTGGAGTTATTGGGGCTGGTCGTATTGGATCTGCTTATGCTAGAATGATGGTAATCAGCTAGGAATTATCCTGAAATTGTATGTAAATTTGCTATGTTAATTGGAGTAACTTGGTGTTTTATTCCAACAGGTTGAAGGCTTCAAAATGAATTTGATCTACTATGACCTTTATCAATCTACTCGTCTCGAAAAATTTGTGACAGGCATGTTTTGATCAGTCTGCTACATCAACAAACTTCTCGAGCTCATTGCATGAACACTTATTTTTTCTCGCCTTTGCAGCCTATGGTCAGTTTCTGAAAGCCAATGGTGAACAGCCTGTAACATGGAAAAGAGCTTCATCCATGGAAGAGGTGCTCCAAGAGGCCGATGTGGTAATTACTTTTAGATTTCTCAGTCATTTATCTGTATGTATAGTACTGGATTTCTCGTTTAGTTCTTATCTCTGATCAAAATGCTTCTGTAGATAAGTCTACATCCGATCCTTGATAAAACAACGTACCACCTTGTAAACAAAGAACGACTTGCAATGATGAAGAAGGTAATATCAGTTGCAAGAATATCTATTTTGCTTTATGATCTATACAAGTGCGACGTATTGATATTACTCAACTGAAACTTGCAGGAAGCGATACTTGTGAACTGTAGTAGGGGGCCAGTGATTGATGAAGTAGCTCTTGTTGAGCATCTGAGAGAAAATCCCATGTTCCGTGTTGGCCTTGATGTGTTTGAGGTAATTTACTATACTAATCTATTTTCTTTTCGACGATCCCCTTCTCCCGTTATGAAAATATAAAAGGCAAATCCGATTGTGTTATGCCCCATTTCTAGCAAGCAAAAAGCTGGCAAAAAACCTACTCGTGAAGATTATGGGATCGTTTTCCTTGTCTTATACATTCGTGTAATATTGTCATACTTGTTTAATTTTCATGTTGTATTAGGATGAGCCCTACATGAAACCCGGTCTTGCAGACATGAAGAACGCTGTCGTGGTACCCCACATAGCTTCTGCTTCTAAGGTATTCTCTCACATAATTATGTATTTATTTGTGCTTAACCCTTAAACTAATGTTCTGCTATGACAGCTTACTTCCCATCTAATTCGCTAATTTTCATGATTTTTGATAGTGTTGCCATTTTTGTTTGAAAATATTAAATCTCCTGATTGTTAATGCAGTGGACTCGTGAGGGAATGGCTACACTGGCTGCTCTGAATGTCCTGGTACACAATTTTGATTCGAAATTAAGTACACAGTTGTGCTAAAAATCACATCAAACATAACGACCTTTTTGTGCTTTGGATTCTGAATGTGCATATGTTTGTTGATGATGTTATAGGGGAAAATTAAAGGCTATCCAGTTTGGGGTAATCCAAACGGCGTGGACGCGTTCTTAAATGAGAATTCACCGCCTCCTGCTGCATGCCCAAGCATTGTAAATTCAAAAGCTTTAGGTAATTAACTCGTATATGTTATTTGTAAGAGCTGCAAATTGTGCCAATTTGCTTGAGGGCTTTTTGCTAAATTCAAATGGTTTTTGATATTGCAGGCTTACCTGTTTCAAAGCTGTGAAATTTGGAATGTTTAAGTGCTCAACATATGCCAAGATTACTGGAAATTTGAAACTTGGAGATGTCTATTTCAAGTTTGAAGAGGAGCTGATAATGTTTGGAAACTTTGATATATCATGTATCACTCATTTGCCTATATTGGTTTTACATGATTTGTTATAATTAGGACACAAGTTACACATATTCTCTGATTTATAAGACTATTTTTCTGATGTGATATCTGTGAAACAATCCATGGTTTGGCTTCTACGGGTGTTGTTTGGTTCAAAACCAGGATATCCCTAGATTATAATCCTATGATTAAAATTGGGACTATAACTTGGATAACTTAACCAATCTTCTATATAGAAATAAGTTATATCAAGTTTTGGTGTAAAATAATACCAGTGTTAGTTAATATATGCAACCAAACACGAGATAAATTTTGTTGCAAAATTATCTCACCTAATCTCTTAAACCAAACGCCAAGATTGAAAAGATTCAGTATTTCCCGGTACTTATAAATAAATGAGACAATAAGCATAGTTAGTCTTGGAAGAAATGAGAACTTACATGGTTTAAACAAGAATATAATTAGTTGCCAGCCATGTTTGACTTGTTTACAAGTCATTCTCCTAGCAACCATTCACATACACTAACACAAAGAATTTTTATAATTTATTTAATTTTTTGTAGGAAGAAATATGTTTCATTTTTAGGTGACCTGGTTGGTGTATAAAAGTTCATTTTTTTCTTTTTAGCACAAAAAAGTAAAAATACAAGTCCGAAAATCTTAAAAAGAAAATGAAGTGGAGAATTTATAGGCAATCCCATCCAAGTATCCAACTCATAATGCAGATTCAATTTGTTAATAATTTGATTATTCTATTTTATCGGGTATCCCAACAGAAAATAATAATTTGACTTTTCAAATATATGACAAATAGTTAGCTCCACATGAAGTTGGCATTAGTATTATACTATTATCCAAAGAAAGAAAATTGCAAAAAGTTGCATTATCCAAAGAAAGGAAAATGCAAAAAGAGAAAGCCAATGTACTTATCATAAATACCCCTTTGAGGTTTAAATTAGCACAATGTCTTTACTATATGATAAATAAATACTGCATTAATTTTCACTTGTCCCTTCGTTTCCAATAAAAAAGAATAACTCGAGTTAAATTGACAAGAATACTAAATTATTATTTTTTTAGTCTTTTCATTCTCTATTCAATATTCATTTCGGGTCCCAATTGATTCGAATTTGAGTCACGTAAAGTTCATTAAAGAGGGTGGCGCTCCTTCTATCAGGACGAGGAATTCTATGCGGGCTTTATTCGTAAAAATCAATCATTTTGGGTCTAAGTTACTTCGAATTTGAGCCAGGTAAAGTCCATTAAAGAGGGTGATGCTCTTTCTATAAGGATGGGAAATTATGTGTGGCCTTTATTCGTAAAAATCAATGCGATTTCTAGAAAGTTGTTATATGAATTGTGAATCGTAGTGCTACGACTTCAAATATAGATAAAAATTTAGTTCTCTAGTCGAATTGTTTCACTCTTATATTAATTTGTTAAATAATAAAAAATAAATATGTAGAATTGTATTTTGTTTTACTTCTAGCAATTATTAAGTCAGCTTGATTTAATTCGGATGTTTAGCTATTATCTGGTCTACTTGAATTCCCTTGGAAATGCTCAAGTAGGCAAAGTTTGGTCGAAATGGCTATATTATTTGTGAGCTGATAATAGTTCATCATATCTAATAGAATATTCACCAAATATTCTTACATTAGTTGTATATCTCTTATTTTAGGTAAAATTGTATTTTATTGTAATTAGGTCTCCTATTTTAGGTAGAATTATATTTTCTATTGTAATTAGGTAAATTAGTTACATAGTTTAGATATTCTTGTACTACTATATATATTATACATTATTGATGAATAAAAGAAGGAAACATATTCCTTTCTGGTATCAGTAGCCTAACCCTACACAAAGTATCCACCACGCCGTCGACCCCTTCTCGGCCGCCGCCACCACCCCACGACGGAACCCTAGTTTTTTTCGGACACTTCCTCTCCCTTCTCCTCCTAAATTTCATCCTCCATGGCTGACAAAACCAAATTTCATCCGGCGCTTGCAGTCAACAATATTAAAAATTTCATCCATATGACTCTTGAAATGGAAAAAGGGTCAATACTCCTCGTGGGCGGAACTCTTCAAAATCCATTATCGTATCTACGAAGTTATCGACCACATCATCTCTCCTAAATCGAAGTCCACAGACCCACCCTAGATTTTGAATTTTGATGATGCACTTTGGTCTCGTTTGGATGTCGTTGTCCTCCAGTGAATATACGACACGATCTCTAATGTTCTGTTGCACACAATCATTGAGACTGATGCCACTGCCCGCCAAACGTGGGAACGTTTGGAAAGTATTTTTCACGACAACAAAACTCAACATGCGTTATACATTGAAAAAAAGTTCAAGGACGTTCATCAGGACGATATCCCAAACGTATATGCATATTCTCAAGAACTCAAGATGTTTGCCGGCCAACTCTCCAACATTGGCGCACCAGTAACTAATCAACGATTAGTCATGCAACTTATTGCAGGCTTGAACGAATCCTATGACGGCGTTGCTACCAATCTTCAGCAATGCACGCCATTACCACCGTTTTATGAGGCCCGTTCGAAGCTAATTCTTGAGGAAATCCGCAAAATCAAACACAACACCACTCAAGCCAGCATTGAAGATGATGCCCTCACCACCACCGTCGGCCCCTCCGCCAATTGCAGGGCCTCGATTAAACAACGGCCGGCCCGGCAGGACCCATGACAACCATCTAGGCGGCGATCGACAAGAAGCGCGATGGGCGAAATTCGGCGCAATGTAGGAGGAAGAAGCGATCCCGCCGGCGAGGAAACGATTAGCGGCGGCGCGGCAGTGACAACAACCTCCTCATGGGCTGCCTACCCGCCGTGGATTGCGTGGGCTCCACCGTCATGGGCCTCTCCTCCTTGCCCGTATCCGACATCCTCGTGGACTCCACCTCCGACATGACAGACCCAACCTGGCATACTCGGCGCACGTCCATAACATGACTACACAACACAGGTCTCCCGCCTTCAACTTATGCACCAACTGACATTGAGGCAACTATGAACACAATGTCGCTAAATGCTCCAGATGAAAATTAGTATATGGACACAGACGCTACATCTCACATGACGGCATCACAAGGTACTCTCTCGTCTTATTCCAATTTGAGTAATTTAAATCGGAATATTGTTGTTGGTAGTGGACAAGACATTTCTATTCATGGTTTTGGTCATTCATCCTTATCCCCACCACATCCACCACTAATTTTAAAAAACGTCCTCCATGCCCCTAAACTCATTAAGAATCTAATCTATGTGCGACGTTTCACAACTGATACCCCATCATCACTGGAAAGTGCTCCGAGTCTCCTCTCACTGTCCGTATTCTGGTCTTGGCTCCATTATACATATCCTTGATCGCCCTAGTGTACGCCACATGTACACCTTTAGCCTCCAAATATCTCCAAAGAACCGTCTTAATGACTTTATCTTCTCGAGGTCGATGAAAACCATATGTAAGTCTCTCTTCCTCTCTCAATGTACAGCTCCACCAACTTCCTAATAAGATGAATGACTTCTGTAGTCGAACGTCCCGGCATAAATCCAAACTGGTTCTCGGAAATAAACACACCTCTTCTCACCCTTATCTCAACGACCCTTTCCCAAACTTTCATAGTGTGGCTCAGCAGCTTGATGCCCCTATAGTTGTTGCAACTCTGGATATCACCTTTGTTCTTGTACAAAGGAACCATTGTACTTCACCTCCAGTCTTCGGGCATTCTCGCCGTCTTAAAAATGACGTTCAAAAACTCAGTCAGCCACTCCAAGCCTGCCCTGCCCGTGCTCTTCCAAAATTCAACTGGGATCTCATCAGGCCCGGTCGCTCGTCCCTCGCGCATCTTGCGAACATCACCCTCAACCTCCTCAATCTTAATGCTTCTACAGTACCCAAAATCTCGGTACCTACCAGATTGCTCCAGATCTCCCAACACAATGTCTCTATCTTTTTTTTTCATTCAAGAGTTTATGGAAGTAAGACTGCCACCTCTGCCTAATATGCGCGTCCTTCACCAGTACTTTGCCGTCCTCGTCCTTGATGCACCTCACGTGATCTAAGTCACGGGCCCTCCTTTCCCCTCGCATTGGCTAGTCTGTACAACTTCTTATCCCCGCATTTTTTCCTTTAATTCCATGTATAGGCGTTCAAAAGCCGCCATTTTCGCCGCCGTAACCGCTAGCTTTGCCTCCTTCCTCGCCATCTTATACAGTTCCCTATTCGTCCACTTCTCCACCTCATCCTTGCTTTCTACCAATTTCGCATAATCCACTTTCTTCGCATCCACCTTCTCTTGAACTTTACCATTCCACCACCAGTGCCCTCGATTTCCACCACGGCTACCCCGCGAGACCCATAACAGTTCTCTAGCCACCTCCCGGATGCAACTGGTCATTTTGTCCCACATACTGGTCGCGTCCCCACTACTCCCCAAGCCCCCTTGGTGGTCAATTTCTCCCTCATCTCCTTTGCACTAGCCATGGTTAAACTCCCCCATTTAATTCTCAACCTGTCATACACAACCCTTCTCTTCTTCTCCATCTTAATCTCCAAATCCATCACCAAAAGCTTATGTCGGGTTGTAAGACACTCCTTTGAAATAGCCTTGGGTAAAACATATATTTAAAAATATAAAATATATACGAATATGAAAGTATTATTACTTCTTCGTCAACTAATGTCACAGTATTTCGAAGACCTTCATCCGTTCCCCTTTTATACTCTTCTACTGGTCCACTTTCAATTACTAAGACTCTTATTATCCAATAAGAATCTTGTCTCCTTAAGCAGTTAATTGGCAAACATTCGTTGGCCAAGTCCTTTTCAGTTTCCATTGCACATGTATTCGCCAAGTTCTTTTCAGTTTTTGTTGAACATTCGGTGGCCAAGTCCTTTCCAATTTCCATTACAAGATTACCTAAAATAAACTTTAATCATAATAATGTATAATTCTATAAATAATTTATTTTATGAGATGTGAAGAGATATATTTACCCGAATAGCTGAAACTTGTGAACATGAGTATATTCAAGCACGTTAGTTATAAATAACACAATTATCACATAATATCAGTGTTACACTTAATTATAGGAGACAATCTAAGTTAGGATTTTGAAAATAAGCAACTTGAGCTGGTATAGCAATTAGTATTGTTAATTATGAGACTTAAGGAAGAAGAACAATACCGATTTTCTGTTATGAATTTCAGTGGTCCAAAAAGCCGACAGAAAGCTGGAAAATTGATGAAGAGATGAAGAAAAGTTTGACATTCTAAGTCCTTTTATAGAAGTGTACTCATAATTACGGTCTCTAAGTGGTAGAAGTTGTATATTTTAAAGACAGGTTGTTTATTAATACGGTAATTACGGCTAAAGAGTTTCTAATCTACATTAGACTCTAAGTGGTTGAAGTTATATATTTTAAAGACAACTTTTATTGTTACGGCTAAAGAGATCATAATTTACATTGAACTCTAAGTGGTAGAAGTTGTATATATGTTCTTTATATAATTTACAGGAATTTTTTAAAGACAGGTTTTATTATTATGGTAATTTATTATTACTCTTTTGCTAAATATATATTATTAGTGTTAAATAAGAATATATGTAAAAAAATAGTAAATGACAGTTTTATCTATTGCAGAATCTTTTAATGAAGGGCAAAAAATTCAATTAACATTTCTAAGGTCATTCACACTTTTAATATAATATAGATTACGCCTATTGATATCATGAAAAATATTTAAATTTTAAATTCAATCAAATTTATAGAACTATTTTTTATACATATATAGAAGATTTAGTTTATTTTTTTATTTGCAAAAATATTTTTTATCTCAAGATTTTTAGAATAAGTCATATAGTAAATTTACTGTTGCATCTTATAACCATGCAAATCGCGGATAAATTTATTAGTTAAATTATATTAGAGCAAGGAAATCTCCAATTTATCGGAGAAGAAAACTATGTTCACCAAAAAAAGTACAATAACTTTAGAGAAAAGAATTCAAATTGTATGTAATTTCTTCCAAACTCCCCCTAACTAAAACATAATTATACAAGGACAAAAACGCCTATATATAGTCCCCTCTGTTAAAAATTCTACCCTTTTATTTTCAACTCTCGTTTATCAATTCTAGGGTTTGCTTTTTTTAATCGATCGACGATGTCTACCTCAAAGAATATTGTGTTGAAGAGTTCCGATGGCGAGTCTTTCGAGGTTGATGAGTCGGTGGCTTTGGAATCTCAGACAATCAAGCATATGATCGAGGACGATTGCGCTAATACCAGTATTCCTCTTCCTAATGTTACCAGCAAGATCTTGGCGAAGGTGATCGAGTACTGTAAGCGTCATGTTGATGCTGCTGCTGCTGCTAAGACCGATGATAAGGTTTCTGAGGATGATTTGAAGACCTTTGATGCTGATTTCGTCAAAGTTGACCAGGGAACTCTATTCGATCTCATTCTGGTATGAATTATTTGGGCCTTTTGTAGCTATTGTTCGTATTAAGTTGATTTTTCATCCTTTTGTTGTTTTGATTTGACTGATAGGTAGTCTATTTGCCTGATTTTGTGTTTTAGGGTTCATCAATTATTGTATGTGCTATTTCACAATTTGGCTGATTTTGTGTTTAGGGTTCGTCCGCTTAGATATCTTTATGCGATGTTTTACAATTTCTGCTTTTGTTGCTTGTATATTCAGTTGATTTCTATGCATTTGTTGCCCTTATGCGATGTGTTTGCTGTCGGGCTAGATTTTCAACTAGTTTAGTATTTGCTTCCACTATCACTGATATTAATTTAACATTCTTGTAAAATTAACTCAAAACAATGAGATCTACACATGAACTGGGCTCTGATTATTTTAGTTATTTGTTTGAACCCGTTCTCTTATACGTCTTGTTTCTTCCTACGGTGTTGTTCTGGATAATGGTACGGCCTATTTATTTATCTAGGTATTTGTTCTTTATGAGTTCTTATCGGTGAATTCTTTTGTAATTTAGAGGTCTAATGGGTACTGCTCTTATAACTTTGCAGGCTGCTAACTACTTGAACATCAAGAGCTTGCTCGATCTTACCTGTCAGACTGTGGCAGACATGATTAAAGGGAAGACTCCAGAGGAGATCCGCAAGACCTTCAACATCAAGAATGACTTTACACCCGAGGAAGAGGAGGAGGTCAGGAGGGAGAATGCTTGGGCATTTGAGTGATTGCTGGTGTCGAGTTGCAATATACACTCGAAGATGCTATGCACAATCTTTATATTAGTAGTAAATATGTTTCTAACTTTGGTTGGAACCTTTAGATTTTCGTTGTTCTTCTTAACTTTTGCAATGGCTTTCACATTGTCTTTCAATGAAAGATAGTTAATCCTCCTTTTGCTATGCATATATTTACTTGGTTTCTTACAAAGTATTTGATAGATTAAAAATTGAAATCATGTGGAATCACATTAAAACTGTTGCATGTTTGTTGACTTATTCTTGGAGATTTATGTTCCGGTTGTTCCTTAGTGTTATTTCTTTAACTGGTGCTTTGGTTAGTGGGATGTTAGTGCTTGGAGGCATCTGCTTCTTAAGTAATGAATTTTCATGGGAGAATGGTGTTGAGGATGGTTGGCTTTTCCAAGACACCTTTGGACTTTGGTTTGAAGGTTCAAGCATTATATCCTGAATGACTCATGGTGCATGCAATTGGGATTTTGGTATGACCCAGAAACTAGATGCTAGGTTCAAACATTATTATCCTGAATGACTCGTGGTGCCCAGAAACTAGATGCTTTGTCAGTAAATGGCAAGAGACAGATGATAATGGTTTTGCAAGAGGTTGATGATGGGTAATTGCGATATGATTGGTTGAACCCGTTGTTATTTGCTTGTTTTCACCTATATTAGAAAGCTTAGATTTTTGAAAAAGACAGATTGGATAACCTTGATAAGCTTAGACTTTAGAAAAAGAATTAGCAGGTACGTGCGAAGTCTACATTAGCTTGAATTCATGCTATTCTTTGCGATGGTTCATTTTTAGTTGCTAGAGGTCTTCTTCAGAGTAGCAGTAATTTAGGAAAAAGACGGGATTGGATATCCAACTGATTGAGTGTTAACTTTAGTACAGTATAGTGTTAAATGACATATGATTATTCAGAGTCACTATTACGGAGCATGTGGGTTTTTTAATTGACTGTTCGCAAATGACTTGAGTTATATTTTTTGTATGATTTGATGTGGGGTAATCAAACTTCTCAAGGGAAAATTATGAGACTAGGGAATTCACGGGTCAACTACAGCGGGAAATCAACCTTTTGAGAACCAACCTTTTGAATTGAAATAGTACTAGAAATAACTTAAAATCGATTATGGTTGGTTTTGGAAGTTTGAAATCGTCTACACATGTTTTGGGATTTTGAGGAGTTGCCGAGGGCCCTCCTTTCTCTTTTCCATGTAGATTTTGAGAGAAAGTTACTTTTAGAGTCTGTTTGGATTGATTTTGAGTGATTTTAAGTCAAAATAGCTTTTAAGCTAGTGTTTTGGAACTTATGGCCTTTGGCAAGGGGGTCCCTTTGGTAAGCTCATCCAAACGGGATGTTATTGGTTTTCGAACCTAGTAGCTAGAATTTTTACATTTGTATTTTTTTTATAATAGAAGATGCTATTCAAATGAATGGCGCTGAGATGGCTTTAGCATGTAACAATAGTCAAAGCAATTAAACTAAAAAGCGTAACATAGGATTAAAATGTCATTTGCACAGATAATGAAGAACCAGAAAATTGAATTTCACAGTCTTATGTATGCTTTCTGTTGGGGTTACAAGGATTGCAAGAAACGGAAATTACAAGTAACTGCTAAAGTAAGAATTGAAATTACAATTTAACTAGAAACTGAAAATTACAATATAACAATAAAACTGAAATTACAATATTTGTTGAACAAGAAGACCGGAAACTACTTTGATTTTTGCTGAGTCGAGTGTGGCACTCTGTCCTTAAGACAATATTGCCCCGTATGTATCCTTTATACGTTCCGGACAATTCGTCTCCCAAGATAAAACAACAATGGAACAATTGAGCAAAGGAAACTCAAGAGCTACCGTGAAGAATATTGAATAAGAAATGATGCTTGGAAGTTATAGGAAGAACTGATTTTCTGGTTGTATATTTTCGTGTATATCAAGTGTGCCTCAACAATGGTGTAAGGGGTGTTTATATAGGTGATGAAGGGACTGTTTGACTGCCTCCATAACAACCATTATTGGCCAAATAATGACCATTATGGAGGTAGTAAAGCCACCAAATTAAAGGGTGAAAGACCAACGGATTTGGCCATTATAGGAGGAGTAATTCACCAAAATAAATGGTGAATTAGTCTTGAGACGTTTACATTCTGTCTGCCGAAATTTTGAATTTCGAAACTTCAGGGACCAAATCAGACATCTTGAAACTTCGAGGGACTGAATCAGATATCTGAAAGAATTACGGTCCAAAGCTGTACATCCAGCTTACGGGATCAAAGCGTATACGGAAAAGTTCTCTCGCCCAAAGATAATATCGAAGGCCCACAGCGACCCGTGAACCCGTGAACCCGTGAACCAGGAATAGGACTGACGAGCGGCATGGCGCGGCGTGTGGTCTTTCCTCGAACCGAAGCACATCTAAGTCCTCCCTCCTTTAAACACATGGGATACCCTTGGGGTCCCAAACCCCAAACCAATTTCGAGTCTTATATACACAACAATTCTTTCTTCCTCTACCGATGAGGGAGAATTGAACACAACACCACACTTTCCATGCTTCAAACACCTCACTTCGTGAACCAATATCTCTTTCATTTCTCAATGAAATTTGGCGATTCTTGGCCCTACGGTTATCTACGTGCCTTAGTACATCATGCATGTGTGAAGAACCGATTCTCCAACATACGTAACACTAGTGTTTAAGCCGTTAAAGTTGGTCGGTCGCAACTCCCGCCAAAGGCTAATTTCCAACAATCCCTCTTGAAAGAGATTTTGGCGCACTCACATGGTGTCTTTTCATTTCCAAGCAATATTTCATGGACCGATGTTGCATAAGGAGAGGTAGCATCGACTTTGAACCTTCCATAGTTGAATACCATCGGACTTACTTATCGCTGCGGTGAGCGTGATGTCTTGAACCGTCGGTGTTTAGTGTAAGCCAAGTCAATGGTACTAACACAACAAATTCCCTTACTCTCTTCTTCGTAATGTTTTGTCCGTTTGGCCATGGACAACGTCTTGGATTCTTAAGTGCGTTCATTTTGAGGCGGCCCGTCCTCGCATTTAAATAGGTGGTCTCCTACAAGGTATCCTGCTATACCCACTTCACAAGTGTTAGGAACCATTAAAAGTTTACCAAGAACCTAACCTCAACTGTTGAGGATCATTACAGGTTTTGAAAACTTAACCTTTACCCATATCTGCAGATAGCACTTAACGTCTATCGCGGGAACGCTTTGGATTTGGTGTTTCTTTTTGAAATCACTATCAAAGTGCTCATATTTCCACCGGCGGTCAATCAACCTTTACAACTTCGTTTTCCATTGAACCAAATTACTGGGATCTCGATTCGTAAGGTTGGGTTACCACTGTATTGATCCTTATATTTTGGGTTTTAAGCCCATTCCCTGAAACAGGCAAGCCATCGATCTTTGGGTAAGCCGCTTTGTCAATGGAGTGCGCTATATTATCCTTTGACTTAATGTAATCAATGGATATTATACCCGTGGTGATCGATTGCCTAACGGTCTTATGCCTCCGTCGAATATGACGAGACTTGCCGTTGTACATAGTATTCGTGCCCTTCCTAGAGCCGATCGATCGCGGTGGATCATTACCGAAGGTACGGGTTTGTTCCAACACGGAACATCCTCTAAGAAGTCATGAAGCCACTCAGCTTCTTCTCCTGCTTTGTCTAAAGCGATAAACTCCGATTCCATTGTGGATCGGGCGATGCAAGTTTGCTTAGAGGATTTCCAAGATACAGCCCCACCACCAATTGTAAATACATACCCACTGGTGGACTTGATGTTCTCTATATCAGATATCCAGTTTGCATCACTGTACCCTTCTAGTACAGCTGGATATTTCGAATAGTGCAGCCCGTAATTTAACATATATTTCAGGTATTGTAATACCCGATTCAACGCCTTCCAGTGATTATCACTCGGATTACGGGTGAACCTAGCCAACTTATTGACTGCGTAAGCAATATCAGGTCGGGTGCAATTTGTTATATACATCAAACTACCGATTACCTGTGCATATCGCTCCTGGTATACAGGTGCACCAAGATTTTTATCAAGCTTTTGATTTGTATCCATTGGTGACTTTATCGGTGAACTGTCTAACATCTCAAACTTTCTCAAAACATCCTCGATGTAGTGAGACTGAGATAAGACCAGTCCGTCAGACGTCTTAGAGATTTTAATCCCTAAGATGACATCTGCGATACCCATATCCTTCATGTCGAAGCATTGTTTCAACATGTTCTTAGTCTCTAGGATTACCTTAGGACTGCTTCCTGTGATTAACATGTCGTCTACATACAGGCATATCACAACAAATGAGTCGAGTTGCCTTCGTGTAAACACATTTATCACACTCATTAATGGCGAACCCTTTCGATAGTAGAGTACTATCAAATTTTTAGTGCCATTGTTTGAGCTTGTTTCAGCCCGCATGAGAGATTTGATAAGTCGGCGGACTTTCTTCTCTTGCCCTTGAACCACGTACCCCCGGGTTGGTCCATATAGATTTCTTCTTCCAAATCGCCGTTTAGGAAGGCGTCTTAACATCCATCCGTGTATCTCAAGGTCACGCAAAGTCTGCGATCGCAATGAATACCAGCATGGATGTCATCCGATAGATCTGGGAGAGTATGTGTCAAAGTAGTCAAAGCCTTACGTTTGCCGATAGCCCTTGACTACCAACCCGACTTTGTACTTGTCTATCGACCCATCTGCTTTGTATTTCCGTTTGAGTATCCACTTACACCCCAACGGTTTATTTCCGGAGGAAGATCAACCAACTCCCAAGTATGGTTATGCGAGAATGGAGCTTATTTCACTCTCGATAGCTTCTTTCCAGTGGTGCTTACGGAGTTGACAACGCCTTAGCAATTGTCCTTGGTTCATCATTAACCATATAAGCTACAAAGTCAGGACCGAAGGATTTATCCTTCCTGGCCCTTTTACTTCGCCTTAGATCCATCTCTGGAGTCTCCAAGTTCTGAGAATCTGGAACACTAGATTCCGGATGTTCAGCCACCTCGAGATTCGCTAGATCTGAACCATTCAGATCCGGGTAGTCAAGGACTCCCGGTTCTTGAGAGCTTTGTGCATAACTTCGTTTGAGAGAGGTTATGTCTTTTTCCTTTCTAGGAAAGGTACTTTCAAAGACCCGTGACCCGTGACCCGTGACCCGTGACCCGTGACCCGGAACCGGAACCGGACGGGCGGCGGCGGCGCGCGTGTGGTCTTTCCTCGAACCGAAGCACATCTAGGTCCTCCCTCCTTTAAACACATGGGATACCCCTTGGGGTCCCAAACCCCAAATCAATTTCGAGTCTTATATACACAACAATTCTTTCTTCCTCTACCGATGAGGGAGAATTGAACACAACACCACACTTTCCATGCTTCAAACACCTTACTTCGTGAACCAATATCTCTTTCATTTCTCAATGAAATTTGACGATTCTTGGCCCTACGGTTATCTACGTACTTAGTACATCATGCATGTGTGAAGAACCGGATTCTCCAACATACGTAACACTAGTGTTTAAGCCGTTAAAGTTGGTCGGTCGCAACTCCCGCCAAAGGCTAATTTCCAACACTTTCTTATTAACCTCGTCCAGCTCTAGGGCTGCTCTTACTCAAGCTAATTTACAAGTAGCATCTAGGAAGAGGTTCCTTTGTTCAATTTTTATCAGTTTTTCCCGGCCATCATACTCATTCTAGAACAATGTACGAGTAGATTGAACTGTCTTACACAAATAAAATTAAATAACTAAATCACCTGCACATAACTTGTCAAGTAGCTCATCAGAAAATGAAAAAGCTAATATCGGAGCCCAGGTGACTGTCAAAACTTCTCAATGCATTTCAATCTGTGAGATAAGCTGGCAGCAGTTTATACTATAAGCAGTTTGACTCTTAGTGGAACCATAATATCACAACATTATGCTTTCTGTTAACTTCGTTGTACATGTGGGAAGGACTCACAAGTCCTTCAACCAAGTATTCGCATTAGGCACGGCTCACGGGTAGGTAGCATATACAAACAACAAAATTTTGGAAGTCTTAAAGAATTTAAAACTAATGGCAGTACAACTTCAATCATATTGATTTCGGAAGTCGTAAAAATCAAAGGGAACAGTCATAACTGCATTGTTTATTATGGTTATCATTGGCAGGTAAAATGTTCTATTAGAAATGATCTTGGAGCTGCCCGTAATTCTGGTGGAATGACTGATTGAGATGTTCTTGGAATAGATCACTTTTACATACAAAACCTGCATATTGAAATCTGAAGTTTCACAGTTTTCCCCTCCTAGCTATTATTGGTTTACAGGGATACGAGGGATTCAATAATGGCAAAGTTTCGCAGTGTCCCTTCTGGTAAGTTGTCCAACTTGTAATCCTTTATTCGCCAGTTAACTTCTTTCTCAGTAAGTAGCTCTTACTAGTGCACATCTTTGCACATGACACCTCTCTTTCCATCTATTGTATTTTCACAGTTCAGTAACAACTGATATTGCCTGCATTATTGGACAGTATGGCTATATTCTTGCTCAATTTCTGGTGACCTATGTGGCATCACAAGCTATTGTTTTTATTTTGTTAGTGTCCTATTTTTATTCTGAGAAATGTGAATGTTGGAAGAGGTTCTTCGTTCTGTAAATTTCAGCCAAAGGACCTTTGCCATTAGGCTGCGCATTGCTGATGTAGTTTCTACTACTTGACAACTGTTACTCATGCAATACTGGAAAGCACGTGCTACTAAGATTATTGTTTCATGATTTTTACAGCATCAACAAGTAAGCTATATAGAATGACAATGAATTCTCAATGGAGGGAATCCGTCATTAATGTTCTATGCATATTTACTTGCAGAGGTACATATACGTCCAGATAAATTGCTCTATTCAATATATGATTAATCGATGTGTTTCTGTTAACTTTGTTCAGGATCATAAAGGAAGGCTATACAACTGGTCCATCCTCTCATTTCCACTTCTGTTTCTTGGTTTCTTCCTTGCTGTAACGGTATATTCTTTTCTTCCAGGTACCAGTGTTTTAAGAGTCAGGGGTGCGAGGCGTTTTACCCGAGACACGGGGCGTAAGTCACATGGATCTATAAGGCGTATGTCTCATGTATAATTTTATAATTTATTACTAAAAAATTAAGATAAATTCAAATAAATCACAAATAATATAAAAAAATTGTTATAATTATTATTTAAGAAAGGTAACAACACAAAAAATGATACTAACCTAGATAATCTTTAAAATAAAATCTTCATCTACTTCATCATTAATCTCCACATTTATTAGTCATTTCCACTCTCAACTAATATTTACATTTTATTTATATATTTCTAAGAAAAGAGAAGGATAAAAAGTGTAATAGCAATGATAAAAAATGAAAAAAAAATGCTTCGGGAATATAGTGGTATGAAATCTTGATTCTACCACTTTCAGACATAATCATTTAAAAAATTATTTATGACTGTGTTATCTATATATTTTAGGAAAAACACTACAACATGAAAACATAAAGTATAAATATCATTACACCAATAATAAAAATTATAATCTATAGCAAAAATACTTTTAAAACAAAAAAATTAAATTTAACTCTCGGGGCGTACGTTTTTACGCCCGGGGCTTACGCTTTTACGTCCGGGACTTATGCCTCAAATTCTAGGGTGTACGCCCTATGGATCTACGCCTTTCATTGCGCCCCGGAGCATTTTTTGTACTCCCCGCCCCAGGGCTCGCCCCGAAAATGCCTCTGAAAGCACTGCCAGGTACTAAGTCAATTAATCCCCATTGATTACATGGACACATATTTACAACCCTTCATCCAATACATTTCATTTTAACCGAGGGTCTATCAGAAACAACCTCTGTATCCTACTCTCGCCAAATTTCACTCGTGTGATTTCACTGTGTATGTTGTTGTTCTTGTTGTTAATTATATGGACAAATTAAGTATAAGCCCTTGGTCGTACAATTAAACTTCAACAAGCAAACTCTTGCCCAAAGAGAAAAAGATTTTGTTTTGTTGAGACTTGAGACTAATCCATGTTTCCAGTTATGAAACCTATTAATGTACGAGTAACAGATTATCAAGTCATCAAAATTGGTTTAACCTTATGGGCTGTAGATCACAACTATTTTTTATTACTGCTTCTGATAGTTTATTTATACATATTAAGTAATTTGAGACAAAGTTTTCTGATAGTTTATTTATACATATTAAGTAATTTGGGACAAAGTTACCGGAGAACCCGTAGCTTTAATGGTGTATTCGCCCTTGCGCGCGACCATGCAACCAACAATATAGATAATGGTACAATGGAAGAGGAGCTAGGTAGCACGAGGACGGGATACATGAATATTATGAAATAATAACTAACGAGTTACTAGCTAGCTAGCGTTATGATGGATCGTCTGAATATTGAATTCGTGAGTGAGAATGGATATATGAATTTTATGAAATTATAATTAATCACCAATTGGCATAATTCCTCAATAATTTGAACTCGAATCAATTTAAAAGAAGCATATATCCAGGTAAATTATTCACCATCTCTTGATAAAAAAGAAAAGAAAAAAAAAGAACGAAGATGCTCATTAAATCATTAGTTTTATAGACGATCATATATCACGAGGAGGAAAATATTTTTTCACAGCTCAAGTCTTCTAATATGCATCACATGTCACAATTATGATATTTATAATTATCTGACACATTTAAACTTCATATTTGACACAACGTCGAATATAGCCGACTTGTGTATGTGACTCGAAATGTAGATACACATTTGAAAAGTAACAACATTTTAATAAATATGATAATAATTTTAAAAGTACAAAGAATTTATTATTAAGAAATTAAAAAATTAAATTCATCAAATTTTTTAATATAAAACTTTTATACTATAACACATTTTACTTGCCTTTCAAATTGATTGCTTGTCAAATTTAAGTTCACTAAATAAATACTACAGTACAATACTTAGGGGTTGTTGACTGGGGATAAGTTATTCCAAAATTAATTATTTCAGATTTATTATCCCACCCTTCCACAGAGCTAAAAATAACATTATAATCATGTGATAATTAGTCTCGATATTGATTATATCATGATTTTATCCCAATCAAATATAAAATAAATTTAATTTTAAAATTAATTATTCCTTAAGCCCTTAGTACAATAAGATAATCCCAATTATAACTTATAGCAAGTAATAAGATCATTCCAATTATAAGAGTAGGGAAAAAGAGTAAAAAATATCCGTCTATAGTTTTTTTATTATTTAACTTTGTTCTCCGTTTCACTGAAGGCCAATCAAGCCCCTACAATTATGAAACTTAACAAAATTAGATGGAATCCCAAATTGACCCAAACTCCCTCTTATAATTCGCCCGACCCACCTCCTATTTAATAAACCATCCGTAGTAATAACCCCCAAAAAAGTCGAAAATATCGGTGTTCTCTCTCGTTTATCAATTCTAGGGTTTGCTTTTTTGAATCGATCGACGATGTCTACCTCAAAGAATATTGTGTTGAAGAGTTCCGATGGCGAGTCTTTCGAGGTTGATGAGTCGGTGGCTTTGGAATCTCAGACAATCAAGCATATGATCGAGGACGATTGCGCTAATACCAGTATTCCTCTTCCTAATGTTACCAGCAAGATCTTGGCGAAGGTGATCGAGTACTGTAAGCGTCATGTTGATGCTGCTGCTGCTGCTAAGACCGATGATAAGGTTTCTGAGGATGATTTGAAGACCTTTGATGCTGATTTCGTCAAAGTTGACCAGGGAACTCTATTCGATCTCATTCTGGTATGAATTATTTGGGCCTTTTGTAGCTATTGTTCGTATTAAGTTGATTTTTCATCCTTTTGTTGTTTTGATTTGACTGATAGGTAGTCTATTTACCTGAATTTGTGTTTTAGGATTCATCAATTGTTGTACCTTTATGAGGTTGTTTTACAATTTATGTGTATATTGCATTCATTGTTAGTAAATTCAATTGATTTTTTATGCTTTTGTTGTATTGATTTTACTATTAGGTAGTTGATTTGCCTGAATTTCTATTTAGGGTTCATCCACTGCTATAACATCCTGCGCTCTTTTACAGCTTGTACTTCTATTGCTACTGTTATTTATTGTGTTTTGAGATTTGATGTTTTATGCTAGGCTAATTATAAAATAATTGAAGAGGAACTCGTAGTCTCGTGTAAAACCTTGATATTGCTACTATTATTTGTTGTTTTGTGTGATTGATGCTATTTGCTGGGATAATTTTAAAGTAGTCGTACAGGAACTCTCAGTCTCGTGTAAAACTTTGATATTGCTACTATTATTTGTTGTGTTGTGTGATCTATGCTATTTGCTGGGCTAATTTTAAAGTAGTTGTACAGGAACTCATGGTCTCGTGTAAAACTTTGATTCAAGTTCACATGTATAATAGCACAACCAAGTAATTCAACTTTTAGGCATTGTAAAGCGGGACATGAAGTAGAAAGTGGTAGGAGATACTTTTTACAGTTGCAGTGTAACAAGTCTCACCCAAAGTTTGGGTGTGTAGTTGGAACTTCTTGTGAGTGCATGGTAAGACGGTAACGGTATGCTTGTAATTTTCTTTACTGTAGACTTTGTTCCTGTTGTTGATTGCTCTGTAGGTTTGGTTTGGCATTTTGAACCCCATTCAGTGACTGATAATTGTATATGTTTGCTACTTCTGATCTGGTACTCTCTAATTTCGTTACTCTGGCAGAATTGCTTTCTTTACAACTTTCATAATCATTATTACGTATTCAAATCTTGCTGCGAGGTTAGATTTTTCAATAACTAGTTTAATATTTGCTTCCATTATCACTGATACTACCTACCAAGGTAGAGGTAAGGTCTGTCTACACTCTACCCTCCCCAGACCCCACATTGTGGTATTTCACTGGTACGTTGTTGTTGTATCACTGATACTGATTTAACGTGCTTGTAAAATTAACATCTTAAACAATGATAGAGAGAGTACTATGCATGAATTGTCGTGCCCTGCTTAGTTTTAGTTGGATGTTTGAAACAGTTGTTTTATATGTGTTGTTTCTTCCTACCGATTCAGGACAATGGTAAAACGAGTATCTTCTATTTAATTACCTAGGGCTTTTTATTTGTGATTTCTTTTTGGTGAATTTTTTTATAACCTGTTTTAGAGGACTAATAGAACTGCTCTTATAACTTTGCAGGCTGCTAACTATTTGAACATCAAGAGCCTGCTCGATCTCACCTGCCAGACTGTGGCAGACATGATCAAAGGGAAGACTCCAGAGGAGATCCGGAAGACCTTCAACATCAAGAATGACTTCACGCCCGAGGAAGAGGAGGAGGTTAGGAGGGAGAATGCTTGGGCATTTGAGTGATGTTTTTAAGTGCCCATGTTCTGGTGATAGAGTTGCAATATACTAGTAGATGCTATGAACAATCCTTCATGTTAGTAGTAACTATGTTCCTAGTGTTTGCTTTGGGATCTTTAGTCTTCGTTGTTCTTTCTGGCTTTTGCTTTGGAACCTTGGACTTCCGCGTTCAATGAAGACAGTTAATCTCTTTTTGCTATGCATAAATTTACTTGGTCTGTCGCAAAGTATTGGATAGATTTAAAATTGAAATCCAGTGGAATCATGTTGAAGTTGTTGCGTTTTTATTGACATATTACTGGAGATTTACGTTGAACTTACATGGGAAATTAGGCTTGAGGATGCTAGCATTATATCCTGAATGATTCTTGGTGTATGCTATTGGAGTTCTGATAATTAGAAATGTTTAATTTAGTGGGGTTTAAGATGACCCAGAAACAAGACAACTTGTCAAAATTGGCTAGGAGGACGAGTCGTTTGCAATAAGCCGATGTATATTGCAATCTGATTGCTTGAACCTCTGTTGTTTGATCGTTTTCATGATGTTTTATCTCCAGTAATCATTCTTAGTTGAGGAGTTTATCATTGACTTTGTGGGGAAATATGATGGCTTTATCTTTCAAAAGGAATTAACAGGTATGTGTTTAGTCTGTTTGAAACTTTGAATTCACGATATTTGTTGGCGATGGTTCATTTTTAGAAGCTGAAGGGCAAAGACAGGATTGGATATTCAACTGCTTGATTGTTAAGTTTACTTAATAGAGTTGAATGGCATGAGTATTCGGAGTGGTTAATACAAAGCATGTCGCTATTGTGTCAAAGTGATTGTTCATTTGAATGTCCAAGATTTGAGATTGATGCGATTTCTATTGTTTCTTCGGATATTATCATATTATTATGATGGGGTTACTTTTCAAGGGGAAAAAATTGGAGTAGGGAATTGACGTATCAACTATAGTTGAAAATTTACCAGATTGAGAGCCAACCTTTTGAATTTGATAGAAATAACCTAAAATTAATTGTGGTTGATTTTGGAAGTTGGAAATCATCTACGCGTATCTGGAATCTGTTGGTGGTCCCTCCTCTCTCTTTTCTCTCTAGGTACTCGCTGTTGAATGAAGTTTACATTTGCATTTTCTAGTTGCGACTCAAAGATGATTGATTGAGCCACCTGGCTTTAGCATTTAACAATAGTCGAAAGGTAAAAGCCACAAAGTTGAATTCCCTGTGTAAGCAGCAACAGCTCTAATTGGGCAATGAGATTAGTTCACCTCTTAGGTATGCTTCTACTCGAGGAGAGCTAGAGGTCATGTTCAAGTAGCGTTAATTCTTTTCCAGCTAGCTCATAAAATGTTGGAGCAATTTTGAACCTTTTCAGCATTATTTTTCTATTCACTTTTTCCTGGCCAGTCACTCTCATTCTAGAGCAATCTGCCACTAGATTCATTGAACTGTCTTACACAAATAAAATAAAACTCTGAAACTAAACAACCTTAGGAAACTGAAAATCTACTTAAAATTGGAGTCCAGGTTACTGTCAGAACTTAATTCATTTCAAAAATTGGAGTCCAGGTTACTGTCAGAACTTAATTCATTTCAATTCGTTTTTATAACTGCCTTCCTGTGAGATAAACTAACTTTGACATTCGTGAGATAAACTGGATTCGTTTTGATCACTAGTACTAGTGATATGAAACAGAATTTTGGGTAGTAATTTTTAATTTTGCTTGGATGTTGATAGGTGTTGGCTCCTTTGCCAATTGGATTTACTGTTTTTATGGTTCATTTGGCAACTATTCCTAGTACTGGAACTGGTATCAACCCCGCTAGGAGTTTTGGAGCTGCTGTTATTTACAACAGTAAAAAAAGTCTGGGATGATCTTTTACTGCTAAAATAGTACTACTTACTAGTACTTCCTGTTTTTTTGCTTTTTAGAGTGTGTTTGATATGACAAAAGTTAATTTTCGGAAAATAATTTTTGAATATAACTTATATTTTTTCGAAAATGACAGAAAAATATTTTCTTGATAGTTGATTGGAAAGTGTAAAATATTTCCAGGAAAAACAATTATTAAAATCTGATCAAAAATATTTGCAAACCGAACAGTGTTTTGATGAAATATTTGAATATTAAAGATTGATGAGATAACAATATCTAACACTATTCAATTGTTGGTTAAAGCAGGTATATGAAGTTTAGACAATTTTGAAGTAAATGATTTTTCTCTACCAAAAAAAAAATTAGAAGTCATTTTCTCCCTTTATATTTTTACATAATAATAATAATAATATTGTTTCAAATGTATTTAAAAGTAGCTATTTATCTATAATCAGTAACACTCCTATTAATTATCAGAAAAATAAAACCAAATAATTTTACATGTTAAATTGCTCTAGTATCTAGTTAGCGCACCGCATTGTAAGATACATCCCCCGTGTGTGTTAGAGGATGCCTTAGAATTTCATTCACTATTGGCACTTAATATTTGGGATTTTAACATTTTTAGCTAGTCGGTTAAAAAAAAAATCACCCGGACTATAATCGTCATCCATGTATACTCGATATATAACTAGTGTATAATCAACAATTAGTGCTAGCTAAACAAGTGTATGGATTTTGTTGGGTTTGTACTTTGTAGTAGGGAATAGTATAAATCCCTTCATCTTTCTTGATTATTGCAACAATCCACGTGTCTCCACTAAGAAAGGAAGATGTTGTGGGCTTGTGCTTGATCCCTCATGCTGTAGGGGGTTCTGGAAAGGCCTGAGATGACAAGTGCCTGACCTTTTTTGGGCTATGAAGACTAGCAGTAGGTCTAAGAGAACAGGAAAGCAAACTGTGTAATAAAATGGTGTAAAAACTACAGTATTTGATTACATAAAGGTAGACCTGTTCAAAGGTCGGGTCGGCCGGGTCGGGTGATTTTTTTTTTCCTTGTCCGACTCTGATCCTATATTTTTTTTTAAAATTCTGATCCTGGCCCTGACCCTTTGGGGACCCTACGGGTCACGGGTTGGCATTGACCCGACAATTTCTTTTGCGGGTCGGGTCGAGATTTTTTTAAAAAAAATTAAATTTCCAAAACTGAAATTGGTATTCACCCCTACATTATCACGAAATTTCGACGTTGAAATGTATTGTATATCGTGAGATCTTGACTAAAGAAAAAGAAAATTAGAAATTGATTTGGGAAAAATCACAAATTTATTGGAAAAATAGGACGTTTTTTCTAAAAATTTGCTGCGCCAAACCACCTTGTGGCTGTTTGACCGGCCCTGTCTCGAAAAAATATGCAAAATTAAAAAAAAAATCGGGTAAAACGGACATCCGAGTGCAGAGTTATGACCATTTAAAGTTTCACCAATTTACAACTACTTTCTCTCCCCACATTATGCTTTCGTGATATTAACAAAACGACTAATAATATAAATATATAATTAACGACTAATAATATAAATATATAATTAACGACTAATAATATAAATATATAATTAACGACTAATAATATAATTTCGAGCTCAATGTAGATTAGAGCAATACATATATATATAAAACACATGCATTATATCACTTATTAATGACAAAAATATATATAAGTACAAAATAAATATTAATGAAGAAAAAATAATATAAATTATATTTAAAAAATATGCGGATTGAGATCGATCCGATGTCGGGTCGGGCCGGATCAGACATGTAAAATTTTCTGATCCTGGCCCTGATTTTTCAAGCCAGGCCGGGCGGGTCCCAATCCGATGGACAGGTCTACACAGAGGACAAGAAAAAGGTAAAGATGACATATTATATAGACAAAAAAGCAAACTCTGGAATACACATTCCATGTGAGGTGAGGGGCCATGGAAATGAAAGTTAAAATGTGTGAGAGAATGGCAGGTCCACCTTCTTTTTGACAGCAATATAATGTTTGTTTAAATTACGCGTCATTAGCTATATCACGAGTGTTTTGTTTTAAAGTTTTACATCGGCCTAGAAAGCAAAAGGTGGAAGTTGATGTGACAATTCATTATTGATAAAGGGCAATTGTACAACTCCACAGTTACTGTTTAGTAACTTCAGAAATGAGTACAACTAATCCTCCGGGCATAGTCAGCCAATGACAAAGCCCCAAGGCTTATAAGCGCTGACACGACAATACAGTTCGATTCCCCGCAAGCACAAAAAAATTCTGCATGTTGGGGAATTTGACCTTGTCTCATTGATCAGTTGTAAGCTCCCAGAAAACTGGCCACCGGAGCACATCCCGCGATTTACCTGGTAATAGTGTTGAAGAACCGGTGTTATTACCTCCAGGACGTAGTCAGGCGCAAGCCTGGAGATCTGAATTATATAAAAAAAATAATAATAATAAAAAAATAAAAAAAATAAAAAGAAATGAGCACAACTATTCCAAGTAAATCATCAGACATACGGCCCCCATATCAAGAATCTGACACGTGTTAATTTAATTTAATTTTCTTTTCTTTTTCTCTTGCTCTTTCTTAATTTTGACTTCACCATAAAATACTTTTTCCACTCCAGTAAGAGCAACCCCCCAAAACCCGTACTTCTCTTCTTTAAATCAAGTGTTTCAGAAAATTTCCATACTAGATTTTGTTGAGTTATTGGTAACAAAATTTAATCATTTTTCCTCTTCTGTAAGCAAATTAAACCTGCGAAAGTTGGGGAATTTTATTAGAGCACAATTTACAAAGAAAAAAAATTACAGCTCCGATTTTATTGGACTCTTTATGCCAATATCCCCTCTTCTTTCTCTCGTTCTCTGTTTCTCTTTACCGTTCGGTTAAATCACTCTCTTTTTCTACGTGAGATTTATAGTTGTTATATTGTGGATTTCATATGAACTTAAGAAAATAAAGTTTTGTGAATATCATCAATTAGTTATCTTTTTTTCATATAACTTCAGCACGATTACTTTATTGTAAATATTATTGTCATTTTAGGCTTTTCCTCTCGGCGCACGTTAGAAGGGGTGCACGATAGCAGTGATTGCCATTGTCCACCACCGTAATGGCGAAGGGCCGAGCAAAGTGGCAATAGGGTGGGGTTGGCAGTATAACTATAATGCAACTGGTAAAGGCAGAATTTGGCTATTGTGAAATCCAGCAGTACTTAATATCACAGTCTTACAAACTCATGATCAGTTCATACATTATTTGGTTGAGCATCATGGACAAGGGATAAAGCTAGAGTTCACTTCCATTTATGGGTCACACACTGTTGAGACTAGGAAGGATTTGTGGGCTCACCTGGAGGCTATGAAATCACTGGTACTGAACTCTTGGCTAGTAATGGGTGACTTTAATGCTGTTTTGAGATGGAAGAATAGAATTATTGGCAATCAAATTGTGGATGCTGAAACTAAAGACTTTGAGCAGTGTTTATTGCAACCAGGGTTGACTGAGATGAAAACTGTAGGCAGATTTTTTACTTGGACTAACAATCATGTATTGAGTAAAATAGACATGGCCCTAGTGAATCATGCTTGGGTGAGCAGGTGGCCTCAGTTGGAAGTGTCAGTGCAGTGTGTGGCTGAGGTATGTCAGAAGCAGGTGAGGGGTAGCCTAATGGAGAGCGTGTGGATGAAATTAAAAGCAATGAAGGGAGTCATGAAAGCATTAAACAAAAAGAAATTCTCAAAGGTTGAACAAAAGATCCAAACAACAAGGAAGCAGTTGAGTTAGGTGCAACAACTTTTGAGAAATACTTATGATGGTCAGAGTCTATATGATAGAGAGAGATCTCTTAAGGTGTAACTGGAGAAATGGAATCTTGTGGAAGAGAGTGTGCTAAGGCAAAAGTCTAGGGTGCAATGGATGGGCTTAGGGGACTCAAACAATGCCTATTTTTTTGCTAGTGTCAAGAGCAGGATTAACCACAACCTTATCAAGAAATTGATGAATGATACTGGTCGACTTTTGCAGGGGAAATCAGAGGTTGAGGAAGAGATTACAGGTTTCTATAAGAGGCTGTTAGGATCATGTGCTGTTGAATTGCCTGCTATCCATTCAGATGTGGTGACATTTGATCCTATCCTGAGCAGAGATCAACAATTGCTGCTTATCAAGCCCATTTCAAGGAAGGAGGTTTATGATGCTTTGCAAGATATCTCTGATTTGAAAGCACCAAGCTGTGATGGGTTTAATGCAGTATTTTTTAAGCTAGCTTGGCCAATTATAAGAGATGAAGTGGTTGCTGCTGTTATTCATACACTACAGAGGAAGCAGATGTATAAAGCCATTAATTGCACATCAGTGACATTAATTCCTAAGGTACAAAATCCTACATATGTTAAAGAATTCAGACATATTTCATGTTGCACAATACTGTATAGGATTATATCAAAAGTGTTAACTAAGAGACTACAACTTGTAATGGATAGCGTCATAGATAGTAGTCATGCTGCTTTTATTCCTGGGAGGGTAATTACAGATAAAGTTTTGCTAAGCTATGAACTGGTTAAAGGGTACACTAGGAAGGGGTTGTCAGGATGCATGATCAAGATTGATATGCAAAAAGCTTATGATGCCTTAGAATGGGGCTTCCTTGAGCAAGTGTTTGTAGATTTAAATTTTCCTATCGAATTTTTAAGCTGGATCATGATGTGTGTCAAAACAGTGTCATATTCTATCCTTACTAATGGTCAGTCTGCCCCTCCTTTTGAAGCTAAAAAGGGGTGGAGACAAGCTGGATCATGATGTGTGTCAAAACATTGTTAGCATGATTTGTTATCCAAGGTCAGCTGGGGGTTTGAACATCTTAGATGTTGAGATCTGGAACAAAGTAGCTATTTGCAAGTTGTTATGGAACATTTGTGCAAAGCAAGACAAACTGTGGGTGAATGGATACACAGTTACTATGGGAGGAACAGGGATATGCTCTATGATGTCCCTAAACGGACATCTTGGATTGTGCAGAGGATTCTCAAGACAACTAAGTATTTTGTGCAGGCTGGGTACAATGTAGGCGTGGCCAGTGGGCCGGGATCGGGTCCGTCGGGCGGGATTCGCTGCCGTCCCGTTTCCGATTCCGTCGGAGTCGGGGTGGGATCGTTTTTTTTTAATTAATAAAATAATATATATATAAAAAATTCAATAATTAAACAAGATAGTATAATAAAAAATATCCCAAAGTTATTTTTGTGCCTCTTATATTATTTAATAGACATGATTTTTTTTTTGTAATATAAATACAATTGTCAAAATTGCAACTTTGTGGTGTTGTTCAAAAGTTGCAAATTTTATGGTAAAATTGCAATTTAAAAAATTACATTTTGAAAAAAATCTGTTCTAGTTTCTTGATAATTTCCTGTGGTTCTTCAGTTGGAATTGGTATTTGTTGGTCAAATTACTCCACGTCGCTTCCACCACCAAGATTTCGTTGATCTCCGGTTGACCGCACCTCGTATCCAATTTTTGAATCTATAATCTGTCTTCGGCTAATGAGTGTCTATGTTCTCCTATTTGATATCTGACGGTAGAAAAAGCGTTTTCAGATGCCGTTGATGACGCTTGAATGTTCAAAACATTTCGGGCCATCATTGAAAGTGTCGGAAAGGTCTTCTCATTCCCCCTCTAGTATTTCAGCAAGTCTTCACGTCCTTTTTCATTGAGAACTGTTTGGTACGGTACAGAACCCTGCAAAACAAAAATATCAAATTCGCTAATTTGGTTAGTAGCGGTACGGCCGCACATTCTATTTCTGAGGCTTTCAATACTAGCCGCAGTAACATGTCTTTTGTGAGGTTGTGTTGAAAAAGAAGAAGATGATATGAAAGCCGGTAGGTTGCTAGCAATTTTTTGTTGGTAAAACTTATATATTTTTTTGCATTCGTCTTCTACGCTAAACAACACTTCTTCTTTAGTTTGTTCAATAGGTGGTGGGTGATTTGAATTTTTTGAACTTGGAGGTGGTAGTACTGCTATACAATCGTAAATAGTTTCAATAAGTGATTTAGTACCGTCTATTTTAATAGTCGAATTTAATACAACACCAATAATATAAAATAGTGGGAATAGAAATAAAATATTTTTTTTGTTTGATAAATATTTTTTAATAGCTGCCTTATAAGCTGGTTTATCGATATATTCATTAAGCAGTAAAAATATTAGAGCTATATAAAACAATATAGTTGAAATAGTAGGATAATATATACCGGAAAATTCATTTGTTGCTTGAAAAAATTTCTCTAAAATTACAAGAAGTTCGGAATTTTTTTTCCAATCGCTATCTACAACAATATCAGCTGAATTTTGATTATGATAGTTAAAAAATAAAGTTATAGGTTTTCTATAGTCATAAGCAACAACAAGTAGTTGCTCGTATAAAGAATTTCACTTAGTGGTACTTCTTCTGGAATTTTTCTATAAGGTAGTTGGCAATCGTGACAAATTTTTTTATATTTTTTTCTTCATTGTATTTTATTATTTTTAAAAATAAAGTTTATAGCAAATTGTATTTTACTAAGAATGTCTTCAAAAAGTGATAGATCATCCTTTACAATAAAGTTATATATGACACACACATTTTATATGAAAATGATCTGAAAAAGATGGAGTTAAACTATTTTATAAAATTGTAATAGCGTAATTGTTAGCGTATTGCGGAAAATATTTATCAAGTGTGTGATTATTACGGAATAACTTATAAATTTATGATTATTACATTAGATAACGCTTCTTCTAACAATTACGTTATTACAATTTAAAAAAATAGTTTAACTCCATCTTTTTCAGATCATTTTCATATAAAATGGGCGTGCCATATATATAACTTAATTGTAAAGGATGATTTATCACTTTTTGAAGACATTCTTAGAATAATACAATTTGCTATAAACTTTATTTTTAAAAATAATAAAATACAACGAAGAAAATAATATAAAAAAATTTGTCATGATTGCCAACTATCTTATAGAAAAATTTCAGAAGAAGTACTCACTAGGTGGAATTCTTTATACGAGCAACTACTTATTGCTTATGACTATAGAAAATCTATAACTTTATTTTTTATCTCTTATAATCAAAATCCAGCTGATATTGTTGTAGATAACGATTGGGAAATTTTTTTCAAACTTATTGTATTTTTAGAGAAATTTTTTCAAGCAACAAATGAATTTTTCGGTATATATTATCCTACTATTTCAACTATGTTGTTTTATATAGCTCTAATATTTTTACTGCTTAATGAATATATGGATAAACCAGTTTATAAGGTAGCTATTAAAAAATGTTTATCAAAATATTTTATTTATATTATTGGTGTTGTATTAAAATAGACTGTACTAAATCACTTATTGAATTATTTACAATTGTATAGAAGTACTACCAAGTCCAAAAAATTCAAATCACCCACCACCTATTGAACAAACTAAATAGGAAGTGTTGTCTAGCGTAGAAGACGAATGCAAAAAAATATATAGGTTTACCAACAAGAAATTGCTAGCAAGGCTTCCATACCATCTTCTTTTTCAACACAAAATACATGTTTCTGCGGCTAGTATTGAAAGCCTCAGAAATAGAATGTGCGGCCGTATCGCTACTAACCAAATTAGCGAGTTTGATATTTTTGTTTTGCAGGGTTCTGTACCGTACCAAACAGTTTTCAATGAAAAAGAACGTGAAAACTTGCTGAAATACTAGAGGGGGAATGAGAAGACCTTTCCGACACTTTCAATAATGTTTTGAACATTTAAGCGTCTGAAAACGCTTTTTCTACCGTTAGATATCAAACATTAGCCGGAGACAGATTGGATACGAGGTGCGATCAACCGGATATCAACGAAATCTTATCCAAAGGTGGTGGAAGCGACGTGGAGCAATTTGACCAACAAATACCAATTTCACCCGAAGAACCACATGAAATTATCAAGAAACTAGAACAATTTTTTTTTAAATTGCAACTTTTGAACAACACCATAAAGTTACATTTGTATTACAAAAAAATCAAATGTCTATTAAATAA
Source organism: Anisodus acutangulus (assembly GCA_029783415.1). Lineage (NCBI taxonomy): Eukaryota > Viridiplantae > Streptophyta > Magnoliopsida > Solanales > Solanaceae > Anisodus > Anisodus acutangulus. The sequence continues at coordinate 62,830,915 of CM056489.1, read as the reverse complement.
TATAAGAGACAAAAACAAATTTGAGATGTTTTTATTATTCTATCTTGTTTTTTTTATATATATGTTATTTTTAAAATTAAGTGCAAAAAAACCATTCCGGATCCCGACGGGACTTCGGCAAATCCCGGCGCACTGGCCACTTACTTTTGTGTAGTGCAACAGATGAGAGTATACACCATTTGTTCTTTCTCTGTAACTTCTCATCTGTGATATGGAAAAAGCTGCTGGCATGGATAGAACTGTAAGAGCTTGACTGGGCAGTGACAAATGCAAGAGGGAGAATACCAAAGGCTGAAGTGTATAGGATGCTATTGGCTGCAGCAATTTACCACATCTGGAGGGAAAGAAATCAGAGAGTTTTTCATTGTTTCTCGTATTTGTTTGAGCTATTATGACTTTAAAGTATCTATGTTTAGAGCATGACTATTGGGGCTGTTTTGTCCAGTAGCATTAGCTCCTTTTCTGTTTTGTAACTCTGCATTTTGGTAAATAAAGTTATTTCCCCCCAAAAAAAAAAATCAGCACGATTAAAAATGAAGGTTTCCAAAGAATCAAATGAGGATTTATAAGGCGTTGGATTGAAACTCAGATAAAAAAGGTTCTTGAATTCCTACAATCTAATCTAATGTGTTTTAAAAATTTGTTCAAAACGTAAGAGAAATTTTTAATAGGATTTTGAAAAAGAGTTTAAGCAGAAGTAGTAAAAGAAGGTGGGTGGAGTTGTGGTAGAAATGATGGCATTGGAAGTGGCTGGGGAATTGACAACAAATCTGTTGAAGAAGAAAGCAATGAGAAAAAGAATAAGGAAAAAAAGCAAGAAAAATAAGGAAAACGCATGTTCTATAAAGAATATTGTAAAAATTAAAATTATGATCGGTTTCTTTTTGTTTCTCACTCTCCTAGGGCGAGTGACATACATTCACTATGCCAGGTAAAATGACATATTAATATCAGTTTAAAGTTGTTCAAGGTAATAGAACTCCCGCAAAGTTTAAGTGTCTTCTTGAAAATAAGTTACAAGTTCAGGGTAATATGTATTTTCTCATAATTTTATTCAACACTAAACATAACTCAACTTACTTTACACAGTGTATAAAGTCAATAACATTTGCTTTAATAGATAGAAAATTAACTCTCTACATGATAATTTGTCATGTTTTCTAAAATATAGTGACAAGGACAAATAATCCCATTCCATCTATGAACAAAATAGTGTTTCATGATATGGAAAGAAAAAACAAGATTATGATTTATGAATGAATTCTTGATTGTTAAATCACTCATATTAAGACTGTTTTGTTTCTGTTTTAATTTTTTTGGAAGCAAAGTACAGGCAGATTTGAATTTTCTTAGTGGGCGTTTAAACATAAAAAATGTGAAATCTGAATAAAAGTTGGAAAATTTTAAAAATTAGAATTGTATTTGGACATGAACTTGAAAAAATATTGAATTTTTGTGAGTGATTTGAAGAAAAAAATGCGAAAACAGATATTTGAGTTTTTCCAACTCTGGAAAATTATAATAACAATTCTATGTCCAAACATGATTCGAGAATTGTGAAAATTATCCATGGCCAAACGGCCTCTTAGAATCTTGTAACTAGTTGACATATTGATATATTCCGAGGACGAAGTTGCAAAAGTTAACTAATTAGAAGGACCAACGTGGCTCTCAAGTCTTCAACCATCAACAAGATCCTCCTTACGACTTCGTTTAACTCAAATCCCCAAAAACCCTAAATCAGCAAAAACCCTAGTCCTACTCCAACAACAACTCCATCTTATTGCAATGGCAGGTGGTCGATTCAGAGAACTATTGAAGAAATACGGTAAGGTAGCATTAGGTGTTCACTTCTCTGTATCAGCAGCTTCAATTACAGGCCTTTATGTTGCCGTCAAAAACAACGTAGATGTTGAAGCAATGCTCGAAAAATACGGTCTATCCAAAGAAAAAGGTGATGATAAAATTACTAATTTACCCTCACCTGATGGATTTATTACCGAAGAACCTTTGAACGGCGCGCCGCCGAAGCAGAGGAATCGTACGGCTGAGCTGGCGGCGTCGACTGGCGGCGCTTTAGCTGTTGCGGTGTTGCTTAATAAGGCTTTGTTTCCTGTTAGGGTTCCGATAACCCTAGGTCTTACGCCACCGATTGCTAGGTTTCTTGCAAGGCGAAGAATTATCAATAACAGTGTATGAATGAATATAACTTGTTATGTTTATTTTTAAAATGATTTTTTTTAATAATGTTAATCTCTGTATTTCTGTATTTTGATCAATTAACAAATTAGAGGGTATTTGGGAGATTTATCAGTTTTAATATTTGATCTTTGTTTGTAAGGGAAATAGTCATAGATACAGTATGCAATTGAAAGTTCTATACTTTGCTTGAATTTCAATTGAATTAATCATGTTTTGCTATTGCTGCATTGCAACAACAACATACCCAGTGAAAATCCTACAGAGTGGGGTCTGGGGTGGGTAGAGTGTTTACAAACCGTATCTCTACCTTGGGAGGGGGAGAGGTTGTTTTCGGTAGACCCTAAGGACCTATTGCTGTCTTAGTGAATAGAAATTAATCTTAGCCTAGCATAATAATGCTTTTTGTTGCAGTCATTTCATGAACATTACTACAGAAATCTGAATTGTTATGTCTTTTATTAAGTTCAATAAAGAAGGTAATTATAGAAAGGTGAAATGTTGTGTTATGTTGCAATAGCTCAATGGCTGAAGACATGAAGCATTGACAAAAAATGTTTAAAACTTTTGTGGGACTAAGTCCCTTTTTTTCAATTTCCAGCAATTTAAGATTGCATGCTTGTGCTTGTGCTTCCTGCTGTTGGATAAATTTGCTTGTATGTCAATTATCGTATTAATTTGGGGTAGTTATAGCCCTTCTTTTCAAATTGCTCCATCATGCATTTTATAGTACGTCGCTACCGTTATTTCTGTATTCACAATGCTTTGTATTGTTTGTCTTTGTGCCGAGGGTCTACCTGAAACAGTCTCTCTGCCTCCCAAGGTAGAGTTAAGGTCTGTGTACACTCTGCCCTCCCATACTCCATTTGTGAGATTTCACTGGGTATGTTGTTTTATGGGGTAACTTCTAAGTGGAGATGATATTTAATAACACGACGAATGCTTGTTGCGGTTCAGTGCAATGATGTGAACTTTCGGCAAGAAAGCAGGTGATGAGGGAACATTTTAGACCTAAAGGTTTGCAAGTTTTGATGAAGGTTGTGGTATTACTAGGTCAAAAATAATTAGTGACAGAACTCTGGAACTCGGAACTCTGAACTCTTCATAGCCTGAACCTCAAATGCCTAGACCATCGTGTTTGTGTATATATGTTTCAGCCTCTTGTTTGAACTTTTAGTGACATGATTTAACTGAGAACCATACCATTGTGTTGCCCTTGGGATACTCTTAATCCGAAGCAGCCAATCAGATTAAAATGGTTTAACTAGAAAAAATTAGGTGGTTTATGTCACGCTCCAAACCATGGTCTGGCGAAACATGTCATTCGGTGCCTAGTTGCATGTGATCGAGAGAACCACACGGCTTGCTTGTCAACATGGGCATCACAACATACACTAACATGATAATGAAAACATATAAATCATAATATTGAATATAATAGTCTGAAAATATAATTGCGGAATCATCTGAGTAAAACATGTTATGTCTGAAAATATAAAGCTGACATGACATGATACTAGATTAGTTTATGAAACCTTTGACATGAGTTTGAAAATTGTCTACCAGGACAAGGTCCTGACATACCTCTACTAATGATGCATAATCATAAAATACTTAGACTAACACTCCAAATGAGATGGGGCTCACCAAACAGCTGAATCAGAAGCAATCCTACTGGGCAAATGCGTCTCCCTGAAACTCATCACTTGTACTGTGAAGTGCAGGCCCCGTGCAAAGGGACGTTAGTACATTTGAATTGTATTGTATGTAAAACAACTGAAAGAAATAAGCAGATATAAAAAATAATAGGGACATGAATTGAAACATTTACATGAGCATAATATAATATGTGTAAAATCTGTAGACTGTATATGTATATATATCTGTATATCTATGGGGAGAGTAACAATCAAACCGACATGAACCACCACAGGTAAACGTGGAGTCTGATCTCTGTCCGATAAGCTAAATCATCTCGTATTTTGCCGGAGTACGAGATATGAACATGAACATGATGGATCTAATAATTAATATGAAGATATCGTCCTCTGGCGGAGCGACCCTTATCCTACGTTGACATACATAGTTTCAGGTTATCTGAGCCTTCTTGGTAATCTGTGCGACTCCCAAAAACATGTACTTGAAAATAGCGGCTTGAAAGCCCATGAATTTCATGAAATAGCTTGTAATTTCGTAAATTAAACATGTAAACAAATACATAATATAACTGGTATAAATCATGAAAACATATTTAAGTTCATGAAACTGAGTAAATATGATCATACTTGTTCTCTAAGAACTCATGGAAAATAAGGAATGAGTTCATGGATTACTGACAGATTTTTAATTACCATAATGGAAAATCAGGAGCACAATAACAAATTAATAATAACAAGGTATATCACGATACATGTAGATTAGGGTTATCATGCAATTGAATTAAAGTCCTAAATTATGGAATTTCATGAATTTCGCGTGTGGCTTGAGAAAGAACATGGATATTTTCACACGTGGATAGAAGCTCTACATACATTTATCGATCCAAGACTTGTAATAAAAATTCGAACTTTGAAGAAGAACCCCAAAGATTGCACATTGAACCTTGCATTGGGTTAAACTTGAAAACCCTAGGTTAGGAACAATGAATTATATTTAGGAATTGATTATGCTTTGATTAAAATCACGTGGAATGGCATGAAAATGGCTTACCTTGAGTTATGGGGATGATGGGAGAAGAAACCTTCGTTCTAGGGTTTGAAGAATAAGAAAAAATGATTTTTAGAATCGAGTGTCGTATTTATATTGTTTGATGTCGGAGGATTTTGACGGTCCATCGAATGGACCGTCTGAGTTTTGGCCGTTAATATTTTGATGGTCCAGATTGACCGTACCGACATTTTTTGGAGATTTCCAAAGAGTGGTGAAAATCTGAAATTAAGGGACGGAGAAGATTGACGGGTCGTCAATAGTTCGACGGTTTGTCGAATTCACAGCTTGACCGTCATTATCAAAAGTGAAGATTGACGGTTCGTTTGACGGAACGTAAAATATTTTACAGTCCGTACTTTTTGGCTTCAAATTTCCTCTGCAAAGTCGAACCTGGTTTTCCAACGTAAACTCTCCGTTTTGATTTTCTACACTCGTGGATCATGAACAATGCTTAGTTTGAAGGTACGAGGTGTTACAATATCTCCCCCTTGGGATCATTCGTCCTCGAATGATAGGTCATGGTTAGAAATGAGACTGGACATAGCATGAGTACATGAACGTGAAGAAACATGACATAAAACATGAAAACTGAACTGACATGATTACATGAAAACATGGACATGAGTACTGAATACATGAACGTGAAAATTCAATGAGAAATTCGAACGGTGCCATCTGAATACTAGCATGGTAACTGTTATTATAAGAAAATTCAATGAGAGGCAAGCGATCATCCCAATTACCTTTAAAATCGAGAACACACGCCCTTAACATATCCTCAAGAGTCTGAATAGTACGCTCTGCTTGGTCATCTGTTTGATGATGAAAAGATGTGTTGAGATACAAGACTGGAAGAGGGCTCAGGTATCAACGTCCTTAGCCCGCATTGATCAATCAATAAGAATAGCAGTCGTATAGGTATAGGTTAGCGCTTCCTTGCTTGCATCATTTCCTCTCTTTCAACATGAAATAGATATAGATATGAATAAGAGATATTGGAAATAATAAAACCTGATGGTTCCATTTTTAAATGACCTTCAAAAATGTGTTGTGAACTGAGCACCACTGTCTGAAATAATGGACACTAGGGTCCCATAAAGCCTGACAATTTCTCGGATATACAATTTAGTATAATCCTCTGCTGAATATGTGGTCTTGACTAGCAAAAAATGAGATGATTTAGTCAGTCGGTCCACAATCACCCAAATTGAATCATGCCCCCGGGATGAGCGAGGTAGACCTGTTATGACCCATCTTTCTTCTGAACAAACAAGACGGGTGCACCCCAAGGTGAGACACTTGGTCTGATGAATTCTTATCAAGGAGATCTTTCAACTGGGCTTTTAATTCTCGTAACTCTACTCGAGTCATTCTGTACGACGGAATAGATATCGGCTTAGTGTCGGAAAGTAGATCAATTCCAAAGTCAATCTCCCTGTCGGGAGGAACTCTAAGAAGATCCTTCATGAAAGACTTCTGGAAACTCATTGACAATTGGTACGGACTGAAGAGTTGGGGTTTGGGTATCTACATTCCTAACCCCAACTAGATGGTAAATGTACACCTTAGATATCATCTTTCTGTTCTTAAGATAGGAAATAAACCTACCCATGGGTGCTACTGAATCGCCTTTCCATTCTATGACTGGTTCATCGGAAAATTCGAATTTTACAATTTTGGTTCTACATCCTATTGTGGCATAACATGAAGACAACCAATCCATACCCATGATTACATCGAAGTCTACCATTTCGAACTCTACCAAATCAGCTATGGTAATGCAGTGATAGATTTTAAGTGGACAATCCCTACATACCCCTGGCTATAACTGACTCACCGACTGGAGTGGACACTTCAAAGGGTTCATGCAACTTTTCGGGTTCTATCCCAATTTTTTTAGCAATAAAAGGGGTCACATACAACAAAGTGTATTCAGGATCCATAAGGGCATAAACGTTAAAAGTGAAAACAGTGAGTATACTTGTGATCACATATGCGCAGGACTATGTATCCTATCAGCCTGATAGTGCATACAAGCGATTTGGACGTCCGCCTGTGTTACCGGTCTTAGCTAGACCACGCCCTGATTGAGCTTGCGGATTACGAGAAACTATAGAATTTACGGACTGAGCCATTTTACCTCATATACCCTGGCTCGCTGAAGGGCAGTCTCGCTGAAAATGGCCTCGCTGTCCGCACCCAAAACAGACATCCATACCCAAGCAACACTCTCTTGGGTGTCTCTTACCACACTTGTTGCAGACTAGGTGGCTGAAAGTACCTTGACCCACATTGGCCTATGACTGGGAGCCTGATCCTCTGAAGTTCTATTTTCTGTTATTATTTCTGAACCTTGGGGCTAGAGCACTAGCTGAAGATGGAGAAGGTCCTGATGACCTATTTTTAAATAACTACCTGTCTCTACCACCTCCATGACTGAAGTGACCTGAAGACTTGACTCTCTTATTAAACTCCCTATCATTCTCTTTCTGTAAGGCTTCTTCTTCCTTTAACCTATTCTCATTATCCTGCATGAATGCAACCATCTTCATAATAGTCATCTCTCTGTTCTAAGTTGTAATATTGACTGCATCGTACAAATAAGGATCGAGACCATACACGAAGCGTCTAACTCTGGCCCTTATGTTTGGGACCATATGTGGAACATACTTTGCCAAAGAGACAAACTGAAGATAGTACTCCTGCACAGTCCTGCCATTCTGCCTGAGCTTTTCAAATTCCATAGCCTTAGCCTCTCTGACTTCTATTGACAGAAAGTGCTCAATGAAGGCATCCGCGAACTCATCCCAAGTCGCTAGAGGTGCATCTTTCCCACGGGACTTCTCCCAAGACTCATACCATATGTTAGCAACATCCTGCAACTGATAAGCTCCAAACTCTGCTGCCTCTACCTCATTAACATGCATCACACGAAAGATTTTTTGAAGTCCATCAATGTAACTCTGTGGATCATCTATCTTGCTTGATCCTGTGAATACCGGAGGGTCCATGCGAAGAAACTCGCGGATCTTGAAACCGGATGACTCTCCATTCATCCTTGTACTTGGAGTCGTTCCCTGATGTTGGGCTTGAGCAGCCACAAGCTGGGTGAGCAGCTAAATAGCTCCACTAACATCAGAGTCCTTAGTGCTTCAGAGTTCGTAGTGTTTGGCGGCGGAACTAGATCTCCTCAAGTCCTGTGGTATCAAGTGGTGTTGTACCCGAATTGGCTCCCTAAGCCTGAACATTTTCATCGCGAGCAGCATTATATGCAGCTCTCTGGCTGTTAGCTGAAGTCCAGTTGATGTACTTTCTTTTCGCAAGCATTTTCTGAAATACGTAACACGCACGAGTTAGATGGATATCCTTAAGGTATAGTTCTAATTGCACGATCTTAAGTACAAAGAAGTGAGACAATCATAGATGTCTTGGTGGTCAACTATTTACATGGGTGTGCCCCTCACACATAAAAATGATCCCACTGGACACAATTTCATAGACTCCTTAGGACACTTGATCCTGGCTCTGATACCAAACTTTGTCACGCCCCGAACCATGACTTGGGCGGAACATGACACTCGTACCTGATTGCATATGACCGAGTGAACTACACGGCTTTCTTGTTAATATGGGCATCACAACATACACTAACATGATAATGAAAATATATAAATCATAATACTGAATATAATAGTCTGAAAATATAATTGCGGAATCATCTGAGTAAAACATATTATGTCTGAAAATATAAAGCTGACATAACTAACATGACATAATACTGGACTAGTCTATGAAATCTCTGACATGATAAAAACTGTTTACCAGGACAAGGCTCTGGCATACCTCTACTAATGATGCATAATCACAAAATACTTAGACTGACACCCCGAATGAGATGGGGCTCACCAAACAGTTGAATCTGAAGCAATCCTACTGAGCAGATGCGTCTCCCTGAAACTCAGCACCTGCACTGTAAAGTGTAGGCCCCATACAAAGGGACGTTAGTACATTTGAATTGTATTGTATGTAAAGCAACTGAAAGAAATAAGCAGACACAAAAAATAATAGGGACATGAACTGAAACTGAAACATGAACATGAGTATAATATAACATGTGTAAAATCTGTAAAATGTATATGTATATGTGTGTATATATATATATATGTGTGTGTGTGTATGTGTGTATATGTGTGTGTGTGTGTGTGTGTGTATATATATATATATGGGGGGGGGGGAGAGCAACAATCAAACTGACATGAACCACCACGCGTAAATGTGGAGTCTGATCTTTGTCTGATAAGCTAAGTCATCTAGTATTTTGCCGGAGTACGAGACATGAACATGAACATGATGGATCTAATAATTAATATGAAGGTATCGTCCTCTGGCGGAGTGACCCTTATCATATGTATACATATGTAGTTTCAGGCTATCTGAGCCTTCTCGGTAATCTGTGCAAGTCTAAAAAATATGTATTTGAAAATAGTGGCTTGAAAGCCCATGAATTTCATGAAATAGCTTGTAATCATAACTTGTAATTTTGTAAACTAAACATGTAAACAAATAAATAATATTATATTTAGTGATCAGCCGGCTAGTTTCTTTGATCCCACTCGGTCTTCCTTTTCTATTTTCTTCCAATAGTTCGACCTAACTGGTATGAATCATGAAAACATATTTAAGTTCATGAAACTGAGTAAATCTGATCATATTTGTTCTCTAAGAACTCATGGAAAATAAGGCATGGGTTCATGGATAACAAACAGATGCCTAATTACCATAATGGAAAATCAGGAGCACAATAACGAATTAATAATAACAAGGTATATCATGATACATGTAGATTAGGGCTATCATGCAATTGGATTAAAGTCATAAGTTATGAAATTTTGTGGATTTCGTGGAAACGTGGTGTAAGGAAGAACATGGGTATTCTCACACATGGATAGAAGCTCTACATACCTTAATCGGTCCAAGACTTGTAATAAAAATCTAAACTTTGAAGAAGAACCCCAAAGATTGCACCTTGAACCTTGAATTGGGTTTAACTTGAAAACCCTAGGTTATGAACAATGAATTCTATTTAGAAATTGATTATGCTTGATTAAAATCACGTGGAATGGCATGAAAATGGGTAACCTTGAGCTATGGGGATGATGAGAGAAGAAACCTTCGTACTAGGGCTTGAAGAATAAGAAAAATAATTTTTAGAATCAAGTGTCGTATTTATATTGTTTGCTGTCGGGGTATTTTGACGGTCCGTCGAATGTTTGACGGTTTGAGTCTGGGCCGTCAATTCACCGTACCAGCATTTTTTGGAGATTTCCAAAGAGTGGTGAAAATCTGGAATTAAGAGACGGAGAAGATTGACGGGCCGTCAAATTTACAGCTTGACCGTTATTATCAAAAGTGAATCGACGGTTCGTTTGACAGACTTTTACAGTTCGTACTTCTTGGTATCAAATTTTCTCTGCAGAGCTGAACCTTATTTTTCAACATAATCTCCCCGTTTTGGTTTTCTACACTCGTGGATCATGAACAAGAATTAGTTTGAAGGTACGAGGTGTTACAGAGGCATAGTTGGTGAAGCAACAACTTGATAATAGATGACTGCCACTATGCTTTTTTGACAAATTTTAGAGATGGAACAGCACTTCTCTAGACCAGTAGTTTACATGCTGAGTTGAGTTAAAGTTCCCTAGATTTATCTATTGACACTACAATCTTGAAGGCACTGAATTATCTATCCCCTTTGGTCCTTCAAGGTCAGTCAATCAATGCATACCTTCCAAAAGAAATTCCAGAAGCACGCAAATAAGTGAGTTATAAAGCTCATTTTCTTTATTCTGTAATAAGCCATTCATTCCTCACCACGTACCAGATGCTTGTGTGGCCTAGCAATTAATGAAACTGAGATAGGCCATAGGGAGAATAGAGTCAAATCCTAGTAGAGGCAAAACATCTAAGGTTTGTTCTCATCCCGGTCCACGCCATGGTGGATAGAGGTATACCTATGTCGTTGGAAGGAAACAAATACTCGATGAATAAGTTGAGGTGCATGCAGGTTGATTCAGCCACCCGGTTATAGAAGATGTTTACCAGAGTTAAAAGTGAACCATTAATGAACTCATATCTCAGAATGGATAAAAATGCCAACCTTTGATGCTTGTACTAGTGGGATATGACATGTATCCATTAGCTGATCTTTGATGCTTGTGCTGGTAACATGTACTCATATTAGTTAGTGTACACCCAAGGAGGCAGAACACTTGCTTTAAAGTGTAAAAAAATTGTTCGTGTGGCAAATAACCTTCCTATATCATTCAAATTCTTTAGGACGTCAACACGTGACAACGGCATTCAAGAACGTTAGATCTGCAAACGACAACGAACAAAAATGTGGGCTTTGTTCACCTTCAATATCATTTGATGTTATTCATTTGTTAATTATATGTTGGCTCAGTGATTCATTAGGTATTGTTCTACCACAGAAATCATTGAAATGCAAATTAAAAGATAAAGCATTTGTGAAGCGGAAGATGTGGAGTCATTCAGAGAGAGTGCTCTAAAGAGGAAAACATGCCTCAAGAACGAATCATCTGGCTGACTTTATTGCATTAACACGCAGAATAACAGTCTCAAGTGTTACAAGGAACTCAGACATCCCAAACTGACCTCACTCAAGTGATCGCTAAAATGAATGAGATTCAAATGCCTCTAGTACCAAAAGCAAAGAATAACATAAACCACCTTTGCGTGTGCTGTGTATGATTCATGCCATTTTCCATTGCTAACCTTAAGCCATCATCTTTTTGCCCCAGTAACCACAATAAATAGCCATAACTACTAAGCTCGAAATTCGACGTACAAAACTCAGTGTTCATCTCCCTATCAATTGTTTGGGGACCTGAACAACATTCTTCAAAGATGAATGGATGAACGGGCCATGAAAGAAATACACAAAGCATCAAAATTGTTTAATGAAATTGAAGTCTACCCACGAAATCCTTGTTAGCCATCCAATTCTTCATGCCTTCAAAACAAGCATGGAAGTCTACCCACCAAATTCAAAATTGAATATTTAGTGAACTAATGATAAGTACAATTAGCTTGAAAATGAATCATTCTCGAAGAATAAAAATGTTTTTACAGAATTCTACAAATAGAGAATTTGAGTTAAACTAATGATGTCACCAATCATTCAGGAAAATCACAAAGTTTTACTAGTAAATGCCTCCCCAAATTTAGAGGGGACTACAACAACGATGAAAGTTAATAGGCAAGGACAAACAAGTAGCCAATTCAAAACACAACCTACTCATTCCTAATCACCTGTGTTAGTTAACGAAATGTTACAGTATAGCAGTAATCCCTGCATTCTGTCCTATGCAAAAATGACATTGCCCAGCTATCAGCCATCGTAACTATCAAATCATATCCCAAGCAAAAGTACACCAAAAAGGAAACCATCAAATGCCTTTGACATTCGAAAATGTTTAAAAGGCTGACCTTGCTGGATTGAACAACGATATACACCAATTGCTTCAAAGATCTCTGCTACAATTGGTGGAGATGCTTGAACTCTTCACACTCCACTCCTATTTCTTTCAAAGTGAAGAAAAGTTTTGGTACAATCTTAGCCAGCATTAGCTTGAAACCAACTGAATTTGAATTAGCGCTGCTGTTACTGCTTACGGAAGCATCTTTTCTGAGCGAGCCAATAAGGAATCCTTTCATGTAAGCGTCACAGGCCTTGAGGATGTAATAACCACGCATCCTAAAGTGTTCTCTGATAAGCTCTTCAAAATCCTATTTCAATCCAATATTTTGGAATAAGAAATTTATCAGTTAACAAGTGATCAATACCAAACAACTTAACAAACAAATAAGAGGAGCAATAAACAACAAATGGTTCCATCTTTTGTTCCTAGTATTCAACAACAACAACATACCCAGTGTAATCCCACAAGTGGGGTCTGGGGAGGATGGGTGTACGCAGACCTTACCCCTACCTCTTGGGAGGTAGAGAGGTTGTTTCCGATAGACCCTCGGCTCCAAGATAAGCAAACAAAAGCAATACGGAAAAAGAAACAACATATAATAACAAAAATCAGTCTGAGAAAAGGAGCAACAACATGATCTAGTATTCATTTAAGAAAAAGTAGGTTCCATGATTTATTTTTCCTCTATGCAGATATAGTTATGATTCTCTCACAAAAAAATGTGAAATGTTGCAGCGAACCCATGGAAAAACACACAGAGGAAACGAAAGATATTTAAATATCAGAAAAATGAACTTTCATTATCTAAAATATTTTATTTATACTTGCCATGTTTGTTGGTAGTTCATAAACGAGAGCCCAATTATAAATGTTACTTATGGTTATAGGATCGTTCCGTGCTAGGTGGGTTTAGTGAGGTGGTGAATGTAGGCTAAACTTGATGAAGGGATATGGAGAGGAAGTTGTCCTATTGAGGCTGACATCTTGAGGAAGGGATACAGGAGAGGAAGACCTAATGCTACATCAATTTGATATGGCTCAAAAAGACACCCTTCTTTCTTATTTACCTTTACATATTTTGTATCCTATTATTATGCTCGATCTAGAAATTTATTATGTTGAATTGCTGACAGTAAATACATCCATTGCCTGCTTCATATGGAAGTGTTGAGAAGGAAATTGGCGGACCAGAAGCCTATACCATTATTGATGGATGTAACATTACCTAGTCATCACTGTTGCAGTTTTACTTGCCCAGGAAATGTAACATACACATGTTTCAACAAGGCCAAGAGACCACATATGACATTACGCCAACTGGCATCATGGAATTAATCAACTAAAAATGGAAAAGAAAAAGCAAGCATTCACCCTTCTTCGAAAGGTGAAACAAGCATTTACAAAGGGAATTTTGAGTTGGGTGGCAGGGTTGTTTTGGTTAATAGTTTGCTGGAAGCCTTACCAACTTATGTGATGTCTTTGTTCCCCTTAGCTGGTAAAGTAAGGGACAGAATTGATGCTTTAAGAAGAAATTTCATTTCGCAAGGAAACAAGGACAAAAAAGCTATGCACTTGGTCAATTGGAAGTCTCTAATTACCACCAAATTAAAAGGGGGTCTGGGAATTAGGGACTTAAATGCTCAAAATATTAGTCTTCTGTTGAAATGGTTGTGGAGGTATAATTTGGAAGAGAATAGTTTATGAAGGGTGATAGTTGAGAAATATGGTCAGGAAGGGATGTGGTGCACATTTCCTGTTAATAGTCCCTATGGAGTAGGGGTGTGGAGATCTATTAGACAACACTGGGACCTTTTGCTAAAGAACTCTAGTATCCAGGTTGGTAATGGTAGAAAGACTTTGTTCTGGACAGACAATTGGCTTGGGCAGGGGTGTTTGAAAGATCTTTTCCCAGATTTGTTCAGCATTTCTACCAGCCCAAATGCCTATTTATCCTCAGTTAAGGAGATGCAATTACCTTCAGGAGGGCTCTCAATGATTGGGAAATTGAAGGGGCAGTGGAGTTCTTCGAGACTCTGGAGGATTTTCAGGGGATAACAGATGTTGAGGACAAGTTGTTGTGGAAGCAAAGCAAAGACGGGAATTTCTCAGTCAAGTCTGCCTATTTAACAATCATCAATTGCGCTCATCAGATTGTTGACTGGGCTTGGAAGTTTATCTGGAAAACAAATGCTCCTACAAAGGCTCGCTGTTTTACTTGGTTGGTGGCAAGACAAGCAGTATCGACTCAAGAAAGGTTGAGAAGAAGGGGGTTCCAGCAATGTTCCAGATGCTTGTTTTGTGAGACTAACACAGAAACTAATAGTCATTTGTTTCTTCACTGCTCTTTCACTATCCAATTGTGGCAACTCTTTCTCAATATTGTGGAGATCAAATGGCGTGTGCCTGCAAACGCTGTTGATCTTCTTAAGAGCTGGATCAATTTGGGAGGTTCAGTTAGACAGAAGAAATGGTGGAGATTGGTTCCTGCTTGCATATGGTGGACAGTTTGGAAAGAGCGGAATTCCAGAGTTTTTGAAGATAGGATTAGTCATGTGCAGGACATTAAGATGAAGTGTTTGCTTTTGTTTCACTATTGGTGTAAAGAGTGCCTTTTAGAGCAGGAGGTATCCTTAATACATTTGATAGGACAACTGTAACTGTTTGTAAACTTTTGTTGGTTGTGGGGATCTATCCTCTGTAAACATGGCTTTTGCACTGTCCTAGTGCTATCAATACCAAAGTTACCAGTTTAAAAAAAAAAAAGAAGGGGGGGGGGGGGGGGGGGGGGGGATTTTGAGTTAAGGTCCACATGATCATTTTTCTACCTGAGTCAATGATACACTATGAACTGGTAAAAGTTGCGGAGATGAGGATGCTAAGATGGGTGTGTGGGCATACAAGGAGGGATAGAATTAGAAATGATGATATCCGCGCCAGAGTGGGAGTGGCCTCGGTGAAGGATAAGATGCGGGAAGCGAGGTTGAGATGGTTTGGGCACGTGCATAGGAGAGACACAAATGCCCCAGTGCGGAGGTGTGAGAGGTTGGCTATGGACGGGTTCAGGAGGGGTAGAGGTAGGCCGAGGAAGTATTGGGGAGAAAATTAATATATTCAATTACCTTAGGAGACTTCCTCATCAGATACATCATTGTCTTGCAGTTCAATAAGAAGGTATTTTCGTTGTATGATAGTGAATTTTTTTCTCCTTCAGCTGTCCCAACTTGCTTGTCATAACCAGCTTCATTGAAATATGGCCTGGAATTCAAGACTAGCCCTTGAAGGGAAACTAGGACTTGAAGTATACTCGAGGATGAAGGATCCCAGACCTCATTCCCTCTGCCCGTCCAAGTATTTAAAAGGCTGAGACAGACCTTCCCTTCCTCATACAAGTTTGGATTTATCCGCCAGCCACCAGAATGATAATATGCTGACTGCAATACAACATAAACATTTGAAAAAATAACTTAAAAATGAAGTCATGAGCCAACAGGAGATTAGATGCAAACTGTAACCCTCTAGACAAGAGAAGGATTCAAGGAAAGCAACATTAAATATGCTTACTGGTGGAACATCAGGGTACTCTGGTGGAAGGTGGAAATCAAAGAAGAATAAGCCATCTTGGTAAGGAGTCCCATATGCTCCAACAATCACTGCCCTTAGAAGATCCATGTGATCTTCATAAACACGTACATATATTCCATCTGATAAAAGAAGTCTGAATGTTAAAGTTGATTATTTATATATTCCATCTACAACTAGTTTTGAGATTGAGGTACAGTTAATGTATGTTAAAGTTGATGGTGTCGCTTGAATGTGAAAACAACAATTTAGAGAACAATTAATATGGAGAGATAAATCCTATGATAATTTACCTACTTGTGAAAAAAAGTAAGATACCTGGCAGGTTATTCTGAAGGATGTTCCAATCTTGTTGAACTTTCTTAAGCCATTTCCTCCCAGCATTATTCTGCACATAATGATCAACAAGGCTTAGTAGAAGACCTCAGAAATGGGATCGAACTAGTCCTTGCCAGATATTCAGAGTAAAGGGCGGTCACCAAGTCACTCATAACTAGCTCACCTTTAGAAACCATGATATGAAGTCTCCAACCCCACCCCGACTCAAATAGAAAAAGGTATGCTGTCTCTTTAAAACTAGTTGAGAAATGGAGAAAAAATAGTGTAACGCAAGTTATGAACCGCCTTGAAAATGGAAAGTGTGATGGATCAAAGATTCATTTAGAAATTCTGAAGTAGGGCAATGAAATACTTATGAGAACCCAGAATATAGAATACATTTTCTAAGACATTAGTCAAGAAGTGGAACAATTTATCAGGAAGAACTTGTAGGCAAGACTAACCTGGCCACTTGTACCAAGAAAATGATGGTCATAAGGATCTGTTGTGATATCGAAGCGTTTAAAACTATACGCTTGCTTATCATGTTGATCTGAGGAATTTCCTATTCCTGGCTTCACGTTAGCTTCAATAACATCCAACCTTGTCACTTCCATAGTGCCATGCTCTTCTTCCTTTCCGGCAGCAGATAGTCTTGGAGAATTATCAAGGTCTCCAGACCTTTGGCACCACGATTCATCGCCGTTATATATTTTAGCCAATGCTCCCTCCCTTTCTTCATCTTCACTTCTGGAATCTACACTCGATGAATCAGTCTGTTTGCGGCCCCTAGAAAATATTCCAGAGGCCAGCCTGGTCACAAATCCTAGTGCAGCCAGGGGAATAGCCAGAGCCCCATTCCTTCCTGAATCTTCAGTGGCCATGGCTCCATCTTCTTCTTCAATACTGGTGTCAGTAGCATTTGTTGTTCCAAGTTTCTGAAGGAGATCCCTCTGTTCATTACATCATATCATACTAATACAAACAGAAACTAACAATTTATTCTCACAAAGCAGTTGAAATAGGTACTATTTTAGTTAATCTCCTAACCTACCTTCAAGATAAAATAAGATAATTTCTTCACATCTATTACATAATTTATATTAATAAGACTGGTGATTACTATATGTGAAGTTGTAAGCTAAGCAGCAGACATTACATCGAAAGAAGTTATTTTTGTTTTATCAACGAACAGATAAAAGAATATAAATAAAGAGGAAAGAGAGAGAAGGCATCTGTGTCTACAATAGCTCCACCATTTGAAGGGTTACTCTTTTTCTTGCGATAAGTAACAAGGCAGCCACTAATGCTTGCATTAGGGTAGAGTCTACATCACACCCCTTGGGGTGCGTCCCTTCCCCGGACCCTGCTAACGCGGGATGCTTTTGTGCACTGGGCTGCCCTTTTTATTATTTGCAACAAAATTAAAAGCAGCCATATATGAAGTTACTTACTTTGAAAAAGACAGTTTCGTGCACCATCAAGGGCATATAAATTTTTTGAAGATCTCTACTTTGAAAAAGACAGTTTCTTGCACCATCAAGGGCGTATAATTTTTTTGAAGATCTAAGATGATGAAATAGAAACTAACAGAAACCACGCGATACTGGTTGAATCTGATGTTTAATTCAAACAGACAGATCGGATAACTAATAACAGCATTCTAGCAACCACCAACCTCTTCTACATTCCCCAGGGCCTCCCTTTCATGATCTTCAATTGTTTCCCAGCTAGCTGCATCATCACCAATTTCACTCCCGGCCGCGATAGACTCATCATCATCACGATCAACAACATATATTGTTTGAGGGCCAACCTGAAGAAACCAGAAAGGCAGCATCACAATATGAACTGAAATTTGTGGAAACTGTCATAAGAATGCACCACCACCTTAAGAAAAGGAAATATGACGAAATAATAAAGTACATAGTATTTCTCTCAGATGTTATCAATGAAATGTGCGCATCCATACAAATAAGAAAAACAAATCTGTCAGGAATAATGATCAAATATATACACCAGCAAGGTTAACGCAAGTCCTTTTGTTTTGCTTTTCGCAGACTAACAGTGCAGAAAGAGTATGAATTGACCTATCAATTTTTCAGTTTCAATAGTAAATATGAAGCCAAAAAGACCACAAAAAAAAAAACAATCACGGACATACAAGTTATAGAGGATGATAGAAGAACAATGAAAAAAGGTGAAAGTCTTCACATTAGCCATGGAGTGAATTATTAGAAACTAGGGCATCATGAACATGCAATTAGAAATTGGAGAAAGCACAAAAAATCTTGGGAAGTACCAGGGATATCATTCCACCAGCCCACGTGACTTCGATGTCTCCATTCCTGAGTCCAGTGATATTCCCAACCCAGGAGAGATCTGAAAATTGAGAACAAGTATCACTTGAAGCGGCTTCTGCTTCATTGCATCTCGGATGCTTTTGCTCGTCTTCTTTTGCTTCAGTTGGAACAACCAAATGTTCTGATTCTTCTGTAGATTTCACAATAGAACCCACTTTTGCTGGTAGAGAAACAGGTAACAAACGAACAACAACATCACCGTAACAATAGTCATAGTCAGGATGCCCCTCCAACTCATATACACTGACGACTTCCTCTTTGTCAAACTCCTTGGGGTCCTCTGCCCTGGTAACTAGCTTTAACCACCTCAAAGAAGCTGTACGTTCCTTTGCATTAACACTTTTCACAACCCCAACACGCCTAACATCATTAGAATCGTCAGCATCAGCAGCAGCTTTCTCTACAACATACTGTTCAGCAACAAATTCATGATCTCCGGGGCTTTCAATAGGGATCAAGGATGTAGATTCCAAACCTCTTTCTATTTTTCCATCCTGCCAGGCAACATCAACAGAAGTCCTAGTATTCACAATTAGAAGAGCTCTTTCAAAATTTTCCTCATTCTTACGAGCCTTTTTATCTCTCCTAACCACAACTTTGCGGATCTTTTTACGATGAAGGGGCCATGACTCTTGGCCTGATTCCTTGGAAACTGACAATGAAATAGCACATGTACTGGACTCTGCAAGGGAATCATGCTCTAAAGTTTCACAATTGCCATCGACAGAAGATTCCACGTCAATTTCCATACAATCACTATTCCCTGTTGATTCCTCCAAATTGACAACTTCTGAATCACAATCTGCTAAAGATTGAGAAGATTCTGATACAGTTTTGGTGGACTCACAAAGTTGTAGTTTTAATAGTTGCTTGTCCAAGGCAAAAGATGATGAAGGAAGAAGACACCAGTCACTTAGTTGCCAGATTGCATGAGAAAAGCAAGACATCAATTTCAAGTTCTTTGGATTTTGTTCTTCAGCTGGAGGAGTGGAGGAATCGGGCCCATATCCAGCAGATGCAATCCAGTAGATGAAAACAGAACCAACAGTAACTTTAGTTACTGTACCTTCTAACCTATTTGCTTTCCACAAGCCAGATAACCATCTAGAATTCTTGAAAACTGATGATGAGCTTGCTTTTACACGCTGACCAGGATAGAAAGGAAAATGTCCATCTTCAAGGCCACTCCTACCAACTGGTTTAAGACGTAAAGGGTCAGCCTTCATAACTTTACATACAGAACCATCATCAAACATCACAGTGACATTATCAAAAACATCATCAATCCTGCCCAACCAAGGGCCAAGGACAACATAATCACCAACTGTAAAATCCCGAACACGTTTCAACTCCCTAGATGAGACATTTCTAAAAATAGATCCATCATGCGCTAACAAATCTACAGATATATTGATATCAACCACCAGTCCTACTTGACCTGTTGGATCAGAAGCAGCAGCGACATAATCACCATGTAGAAATCCTCTGTCGACAACAATGACATTATTAATACTCTCTGTTGACTCGGACTCATCCATCCAGAGGACTCGAACATGGTCTGCGGTAAGCGGATCATTCTTATAGTTACTACGGTCTTTGTTCCCATCATCAGTTTCCTCAGCCTTTTCATTGTTATCCTTATCGCCTTCTGTGTTGGAATCACCATCATCATCATGACCACCACCACCACCATCATCATCGTCGTCGTCTTCTCCATCATCCTCATCCTCATCCTCATCTTCATCATCAGTTAAGCTGCTATCTGAATCTGAGTCACCAGCAACCTCGGTCACAATCCCAATCTTATCATCAGTTTTGCTTTTCACAACATCTTGTCTATATATATATGAGACATTCTCTAAGTTCCGGAGAATCTCTCCAGGCTTGCATTCTGATCTAACTTTTGGATCAATGCTAGCCCCATTTGCTAAAGAATCCCCTTCTATCAAATTGCTATATTCGTTTGCATTTGCGGTGGGCTCAACATTATGGGAAGCATCATGATGTTGGCCAGCTTCCATCTAACAATCACAAACAAGAACACCATAAGAAATTCATTCAAAAACCTTAGTATCCATCCCACAATTCAAACAAATGTCAAGTTTGCGAATGAGAGTGGACTGGACTATTCACTTATTTTGGTTTATAAAAAAGAAAGACAACCTTATAACCTGCTTCATCAAAAACAAAACCTTATAACCTGACCATTTTGTCCAAACTAATAAATCAATCAATACTAAGAAATATGAAGCAACAATATATAATTAAAGAAACTAGTTATAACTGCTCATATTCAGTTCGATCATTTGAAATATTAGAAAAGAAGCCCATTCATTTTTAACAAGAAAAAAGGAACCCCGCTCATAAAAGCAACTTCACAGCAATGCAATACACTACAATCACAAATTTTTAGTGTTCCTCCGAGAGCATCATCATTGCATTCTCAAGCTCAAACGAAGCACAATCATGATATGAAATGAAACACTGTCAATATTATAAAACCAATGACTCAGTCAAATTATCTAATGTACCTATTAGAAAGAAATGACCCTAACTAAATGAACCACGTAGGCTAGCTTAGAGCTGTGAAGATTGACTAACTTATAGAAGAGACACCATATACTAGTACAATAACAACAACAACATACCCAGTGCAATCCCACAAGTGGGGTCTTGGGAGGTAGAGTGACCTTACCCCTACCATGAAGATAGAGACACCATATACTAGCATTGACCACAAAAAAAAAAAGGTACAGGAATGCATCTATCAAATGGCCCAGAACAATTAAATAGTTAAAACTCAGTTGAATTCACCTCACCCTAATTTTCTGATTAAAATAAGAGCTAATAAAAAAGGTTCATCTACAGATTGTCAATATTTTCATCTTTTCGATTCCTACATCAGCCAAACACAGCCTCCATCCAAATATAATCATGTAACCCTAGCTTCAATTTACCAGAATGACCCGATCATTCCTGGAAATTTACCATCAGGCAGCTAAAACGAGCTGGAAACACACATTGAGATCAAACTATTCCCGCATACAACAAATTCGAACTGAATAAAGCGCTAAAAAACCATACCCAAACAATTCAATATAATCTTTTTATCCATTCAATTCAATTTCAACAATGTCAATAAAGGATGAATGGAATATACCTTCGGAATCGGAGGATTAGGAGATTGTAAGGACCCACGAAGAATTCGGAATGAACGGCTATCTCTTCCATGGTCTATTGATCGTCAATTTTATGTATGTCTATATATATATATATATATATATATATATATATATTAAATTGTATTGTATATTATTCAAACATATAAACTCTCCATACAGGCCCAACTCTGTCGAATTTGACTGAGTATGTTAGTTGTTGATCTGAATAATGAGCTAAAGCGGTGAACAGAGCCGAGCCGTGAGCTGAGGGGCAAAATTGTCATTACAGTGCCGTAAAAGTCTTTTTGATGTTATAGGTGTCTTAAATTACCCAATTTACCCTTGCTTTTTCTTCTTTTGACAATGACACTTATTTAGTTATATTTGATTTAATTCTGTTTATTAATTTTATATACTATTTTTTTGATTATTTTTAATTGTGCTAACATTTGTCTGTCCAATTAGAATATCTCTCCTGCTGAAAAAAGTATAATGCTTTTCTTAAAAGATTGGAAGAAGCAAAGGCAATTTTGTTACAAAATCCACTTCCCTCAACAAGTTAAGTATATTATTAATGGAAGGTAAATCAAGTAATTTTTAGTTTTTCATTAACTCAAGATTTATATATATTTATTGAGTTCTTAATGATTAAATTCAAATCTGTTGATATATAAAATGAACTAGTTATGTGCATTTGTTAGAGGTGATATGAGTTTAGGAGAGATTACATGCAATATATATATTACTAGTTTTCTTCCCTACTTTAATTTTTTTATAATATTTGATTCAATGCATGACGTGTTTGAAAAAAATAATACCTTAATTATTTTCATTGATTGAAAGAGTTTATGTATAATTTACATATTTTCATAATAGGAGAATTTTATTCATATTCTACTCCTAAAACTTTATTCTATTTGGACACTAATTATACAATTATGGTAATACAATTATGGTAAGTATACAATACTAATTACACTCAAATACTACCTAAACTATTATACAAAATCCGATATATCATATGTATATTTAACACACACCCGCAGTCATAGCGGGCGGTCTTCGAACGCTGAGAATGTTCCTAAAATCTTCAAAAATGACCGAGGGAAGACCCTTTGTAAAGATGTCGGCAATTTGATACCTGGGCGGGACATGGCAGACGCGAACTTGACCACGAGCAACCTTTTCGCGAACAAGGTGAATGTCCATCTCGATATGCTTAGTGCGCTGGTGCTGAACCGGATTACCAGAAAGGTAGATGGCACTAATATTATCACAATAAACTAGGTCGCTTTCTGAATGGAACAATGAAACTCTAACAGAAAATTACGTAACCAACGTGATTCAGAGACCACATTAGCTACCCCTCGATATTCGGTCTCTGCACTGGAATTGGATAAAGTCGACTGACGCTTCGCAGACCATGAGACCAAGTTATTACCCAGAAACATACAATAGCCAGACGTAGACCGTTTGGTATCCGGACAGCCACCCCAATCAGCATATGTATAAGAGACAAGTGTCGACGTGGATGAAGGATATAAATGCAAGTCATAGTTAAGCGTACCCTGAATATACCGAAGGATGCGTTTGAGCGCATTCATGTGCTCAACTCTGTGTTCATGCATAAACAAACACACCTGATGTGCGTCATATGTAATATCAGGTCATGTGAATGTAAGATACTGAAGGGCCCCTACAAGACTGCGATAGCGGGTCGGATCCTCGTATGGTACGCTGGCCGCGACACTAAGTTTGGGCTTAGTATCAACTAGAGTGGAAGTGGACTTACAAGATGACATCCTAGCCCTCTCGATGATCTCAGTTGCATACTTCATTTGGGATAAGAACAACCCACCGGTATGACGAGTGACAGCAATCCCCAAAAAAATAACTTAAGGGCCCCAAGTCTTTCATAGCAAACTCAGAGATGAGCATTGTCATGATAGACTGGCGTAAGGCATTGGAAGAGGCAGTCAAAATAATATCATCCACATATAACAGAATATAGGCCAAGGACGAACCACGACGGTAGATGAACAAGGAATTATCCGACCTGCTGTGAGTGAACCCAATAGTCAAAACATAGTCGGCAAACCGTGTATACCAGGCCCGTGGAGACTGCTTAAGCCCATATAAAGATTTCTTCAACAAACAGACATGATGAGGATGTTTGGGATCCCTAAATCCCAAAGGCTAATGCATATAGACTGTTTCCTTGAGATTACCATGTAGGAAAACATTCTTTACATCTAACTGATGAATAGGCCATGCTTTCGAAAGAGCCAAGCTAAGCACAATACGAATGGTAGCCGACTTGACTACCAGACTAAACTTCTCACCACAATCCACACCAACCTGCTGAGTCTTACCATCACCCACAAATCGCGCCTTATGTCGGGCAAATGAACCATCTGAATTGTCCTTATGCGCAAAAATCCACATAGACATAATAATATTAATACCAGATGGACGGGGTACTAACTCCCACGCCTTATTATCAATAAGAGCATTATATTCATCGGTCATAGCAATTTTCCAATTCGGGTCATTTAATGCAAACACATGATTACGGGGTAATGGTGATTTAAGAACATTAGAATGTAAATTAAAATGTCTTTTTGGTTTAAAAACACCATGTTGACTACGAGCGACCGGTCTATGACTCGAGGAAGAATTTGGCTGATTTTTGGAATTTTCAACTCGACGGATGGGTAGCCGGGACCTGGACTGCCCATTACGAACATGTGTAGAATCGACCAGTTTAATTGGCGGATCGCCCCAACCGCCCATGACTATACTAGGTATTGTAGCTCGTGATGAGCGATGGGGCGCGTGAGCGATGGGCCCGCTGGAGAATTTTGGGTGCAGGAGACGTCTGAAAAATGGTGAATAATATACGGGGATATACCATCATCCAAAAAATTATACGAACTAGTCACGGGAGTACCAACTTTAGCAAACGGGAGTTGAGATTCATCAAAAATTACATGGCGACTAATGATGATTTTATTAGAAGATAAATCAAAACATTTGTAACCACGATGATTGGACGGATAACCCAAGAACACACAGGGGGTAGAACGGGCCTGAAGTTTGTTAATTGTGGTGGACGGAAAAAGTGGATAACACAAGCACCCAAAGACCCTAAGATGAGAATACGAATGAGTCTTATTATATAAAATTTGAAGGGGAGACGAATATGTCAAACCTTTGGAAGGAATAATGTTAAAAAATATGTAGCCATTTGTAGAGCATGATGCCAAAAAGACGGGGGTATGGAAGCATGAATTAGTAAAGTGCGGACAATATTATTAATGGTACGAATTTTGCGTTCGGCTTTCCCATTTTGTGAAGACGTATGAGGGCAAGAAAAATGAAAATTGATCCCATTATTTGCACAAAATTCCCGAAACACGCCATTGTCATATTCTTTGCCATTATCACATTGGATATTTTTTATTTCACGTTCGGATTGGGTTCTAATGAATGCTCTATATTTTAAGAAGATGGAAAAAACTTGAGATTTTTTTGCAATTGGAAAAGTCCACAAAAATTTAGAATAATCATCCAAAAAGAGAACATAATATCGATGACCCAAAGAACTAAGAACATGAGACGTCCATAGATCACTATGAATAATATCAAATGTCATTAAAGTATGAGAATTAGAGTCTACAAATGACAACTTAACTATTTTTCCTAAAGAACAAGATTGACAATTCGGAGTGCTACGCTCACCCTTACAAGAAATAAAATTGTTTTTCTCTAAGAAAGACAAAATAGACGATCCCGGATGACCTAGACGAGCATGCCACAAGGAAGGAGCAAGGGCTGCAAATGCTGACGGCAAGGCTTGACTCGATGGACCGGAACATGGCGTGATAGGATAAATATTTCCCCTACTATCACACCTCATGAGAGGACTCCCCATTTTGAAATCCTTCACAGAGAATTCAAATGGATCAAATTCTATGGACACATAATTATCAGTGGTGAATTTTCGGACATACACCAATTTTTTAATCAATTTTGGAGCCTGAAGGGTATTTTTCAAAATAAGGGGTGGATGAGGGGGAGACAATGTTTTATAACCATAACCACAAATTGAAATTGTATTACCATTACCAACAATTATACTACGATTGTTGCTCAAATTGGAATAAGACGAGAGAGTACCTGAATCAGATGTCATGTGAGTAGTGGCGCTGGTGTCCATGTACTAATTTGGGTCCGAAGGATTTATTCAAAGCGTGTGCATCGTGGCTTCGATGTCGGTAGAAGTGGGGCCCGCTGCATGATGGGCCTGGTGGGGCCAGGCCTGCCTCCATGCTGACCCGGTACCCCACTGGATCGCTGGACCGAGACTGGGCTGAAAAGAAGGCTGAAATTGGGCCCAATTACCGTGGGTTGGAGACGCTGAAAAGCCGAGATTGTTGGGCCATTGCCTACTGGTCCAGGCCTACGGCTAGGGGGCCCAAGGCTGGGACCAGTGGGGCTGAGGCCCACTGTTGATAGGGTGGGGCCTACTGCCGCCAGTACTGCTGACGTTACCACCGCGATTTCTTCAATTATTTTTCCTAGTATTCTTGCCGCCACCGTGAGCACGGTTTTGGCCCGAATTATCAACACACCTTGGAGAATTTGTGGAGGACGTCATCATGACCACTAGACTTGCCCCGGTAGCCGCCTTTTTAGCCAACCCGACTTCTTCCAAAGTAAGCATGACGCGGGTTTGATAGAACGTTGGGAGAGGATTACTTTGACGAAGTAGGGTCCCAACGCCACTAAATGCCTCAGAGAGGCCAACCACCATCTGTAGACCAGACGATCTTCACTAACGGGCGCACCAACGTTGCTGAGTTGGTCCGCCAATTCCTTCAACCTTTTGCAATACGCTGAACCATTCGGGAAATTTTCCATGTTGACGTGGGAAAAGTCCTGCTCAAGAGTAACAACTCTGAAATTCTGATTATCTTGAAATATGTCACGCAACCTATCCCAAGCAGCCATTGCCGTAGCGTCTGGCTTAATAATCGTCTGTAACAAGTCAATAGAGATAGTGGAATAAATCCACTGAAGGACGGTGGCATCAAGCGTTGTCCATAACTTAGGATCATCCTCACGTTGAGGCACCTCCGTATCCTCAGGAGCCGCGGGGATTATGTGATGGATGACTTGATGCGAGCGAGCGTGAATTTTAAACAACTCGGCCCACGTCGTGTATTGGGCGTTTTCTATTTCAAGAATGAGAGGTATGTGATTCTTGATGTTAGAAACAACACGGGCAGGATAAAACGTGATCTTTGTTGTCGACATAACGAAAGAACAATAGGTGATTTTGTAGAAAATTTGGGAAGAGATGAGGTAAAATTTAACACGAAATCCGAGGAAGAGGCACAGAAATCGATGCAGCTTTTTGCCGAGAAGGAGCACGAAAATCGAGAGAAATTTTGGAGAAGAGCGGAAGCAATTTAGTCCTAGACTTCTGATACCATGAAAGAAATAATCCCTTAATTATTTTCATTGATTGAAAGAGTTTATATACAATTTACATATTTTCATAATAGGAGAATCTTATTCTTATTCCACTCCTAAAACCTTGTTCTACTTGAACACTAACTATACAATAATGGTAAGTATACAATACTAATTACACTCAAATACTACCTAAACTAATATACAAAATCCGATATATCATATGTATATTTAACAGTGTTATTTATGAATATTTGACATAAAATTTAATGAAAAAATAAGTTTCAATCATGCTTTTGAGGTTTTAACTCATTTCTGAAAAGAAAATCAACAAATTACACCTACAAGACGAAAATTACATTTATCATAACTAATAAATGGCACAGTAAATTGAAAAATAATGATGAGGATAACTAAGGATGAGTGCTGACATATATGTAAAAGAAAAAAAAAATAGGAATCTAGTGAAAACAACAAGCATTACGGAATTATTAATACATGGAAAAAAAAGTTCAAGTTCAGTTTGGCCCGTCACAGTCTAAAGTGTAATAAAATAAAATAAAAAACACAGTCCGGTGCACTAAGCTCCCGCTATGCGCGGAGTTCGGAGAAGGGCCGGATCATAAAAGTCTATTGTATGCAGCTTTACCTCACATTTCTGCAAGAGGCTGTTTACACGGCTTGAACACATGACCTCCTGATCAAATGACATCAATTTTACAAGTTACTCCAAGACTCCGCTTCAAAAGTGTAATAAAGTAGTTTTGCCAAAAATAATTTGACATTTATAGCATGTTTGGCCACACTTATTTTCCAAAAGTGCATTTTTTTTTTTTTACAGTAAGTGCTTATTCTAAAAAAAGAGAGGTGTTTGACCAAGCTTATGGGAGAAAATAAGTGCTTTCGGAAGTAGCAGAAGTAGTTTTTCAGAAGCTAAAAAGAATAGATTTTGCCCAAAAATTATTTTTGAGAAAAATATACTTAGAAAAAGTTTTTAAAAGTTTAGTCAAACACTAATTGTTGCTCAAAAGTGTTTTCTAAATTAATTGACCAAACACAAATTATTTTTCATTAAAAGTATTTTTTCAAAAAAAAAAAAATTTAAATTTTTTTTTTCAAAATAAACTGATTTAAGAAGATTGGCCAAACAAGCTATTAGATTGCTCCAAAACATAGTCATTGACTTATTGGCACACCACTTATTTGAGCAAGTTGACTCCAAAAACTAAAATAGAAAAATTATGAGGAAAAATCATTGAAATAAAAGTTGCACTACTTCACCAACAAAAATTGTAATTGAATGGATAGGATCGAATCACATTAGTCGAAATTCTAATACGAATATCAAACTTCGAATACTTGTTTTAGAGGGGGTTGCTATATGCGTACTAATTGCAATAATATAATACTATCAGTCTTATCAAAAGAAAAAAATAGTACTAGCAATCTTATCACTGTGCTATGAATCTGAAATTTAACATGCTTTTCTGGAGAGATACTAATTGATCAATTTAGTCACAAATATTTAAGTAAGGAGGGATTCAGCCGGAGGCTTACAGCTTGCGTTGGAACCCTGAAAGCAATTTACTTTCTTTTGAATAGAATCTTACAGGTGATATGAATTGCTTTGTTCTCAAACTGATACCTAAGACACATCACGTCATTTCGTGACAGTAATGCTGAGTTACCGTACTATTGTGTATATGAAAAGTTTTGGCCTAAGCCGGACAAGTTGTATATAAAAAATAAAAAAAAAACTGAATCTATGTGATGGGACAGAACAATCCGCTTTACATACAGAGCTTCACTGAAGCAGATGATGCCCTAAAGCTTCATCACATTGTCCATTGCTCCCTTGATGTTGTTGACGAAAGAGGTTTCTATTTCTTCTCACACACATATATATAATTTTGCTCATCTACCTTATACTTAATAGTATCATTTTATCTGACACTTGATTTAGCTATAACCAAACAACTTAGTTTAGTTATTAAAAGATTTACACTTGATTTCTACCTATGCTTTTTATGGATTTGGAAATCATTATTAGGGTTTTTTTAGGCCAAATCTGCATAGTTAGAGATTCTTCCTTACGTTGTAAAGTGAATTACTTTCAATAAGATCTGGTTCAGAAAAGCGTAAAATGATATAGGTATCTGCTTTTTGTGAGATTCATTTATTTTTATTTTTTTGTTTTTCATTTGATTATCTCCGGTAAAATGCTATCAAATTGCAGAAACAGGAAACGTTCCTTCTTGAATAGTCTAATAAGGTGTGATCGTAGTGGAAGAAATTTGTAAAGTAGCATGTGGTTCTCACCTCAAGGATTTGAAGGCCTTCTCTAGATACCATCCTTTTAACTTAGCCGGTGAAAAAAGGAGAGGGAAGAATATAACATTTTGTTAAGTGTCAAGTCCGATACTCCAATTACTAAGTCAGTAAGAAAATGCCAAACTACTTGGACAATGAATAGCAGCTGGAGAATATTGTTAGATAGTCTCCACATTTTAATCAAGTTAATGGACCACTATTAGATCTTATATTACTGAATGGCAGCAGAAACTTTACTATGTTTATGTCTCTTGTCAAGGCATACACTTCTTGTTATATTTGATTCTTGTGTTGTATTATGCGGAGACCAAAAGGAAGTTTCTGCAAATGGAGCTTTTTATTCTAAACATAATCATGATCCTGACCTAGTCACGGCTTCATGACTAAAGTCTTAGGTTACCAGAGAATATTGGACTGTCAGATAAATCTACTGCCTGTTTCACTACCTACAACTTGACCTAACAGACATCCTGTTTTATAGACAGATTTGCTCTTTAATAGAAAAAAAGAGGATTTACTCTGATATCTAGGACAATATCGCTTGATTGTACTTTATGGACTTGTATACTTTCTAGCCATTTATTCTTTTCCTGAGAAATTTGCTTAATTAACATATCTTGATATCAACACTCAGTTAGCATCTGATTCTTTTTGACAACTCATCTGGTGTTTATTACAGTGAACAATCCAAAAAAATCCAGCCCCACTCTCAACGTGACATTTCTTGCCCTGCTATATCCGACTGAAAACTACAAAGTGTGAGTAATACTTACATGTGCTTAGTTTTTCTTCATAGATAAACTCTTCTTTTGGTGATTGGTGGAGTTGGTGGAATTGGTGGTGTGATTAGCTACCTTACATAAACTCTTGATTTGTCTTGATATATCTGCGTAAAACGGGTATGGTGTGGTGTGGCTGCTTCATAATCTTTTAAATACACCAAAAACCTGCTTAGCAATGGATGTAGAATGAGTAACTGCAGATGCATGGCGTAGATGTACTTGTTGTTAATAGATTGGTAAGGGTATTGTTCCGATAGATAACTCTTCTATAGAGTTCATTAATATCTGAGCTCATTAGCACTGAATATGAACCATAGTATAGCTTTTGTGAGTACATAAGATCATTGACATTTAACCTTGTCTTCCTATGTGCTATTATATATCTGATAATATGTTTTCAGGTATGGTTATTTGACTAATACAAAGGTGAAACTCACATTGGTCGCAACAGATCTTGATGTTCGAGATGCCGATGTGAGAAATGTAAGTGCTGATTCTCTCCGTTTTGCTCTCACATTGGTTGATTTACTTCCTTACTCCTATTGCATTTTTTGAGTTAAAAGTAATAAAATTTAGTTATCCAAGGTTGAACAGAATCTGAAAGAAATGGAATTATTCTTCATCTTTCTGACTTGGGTTCTGAATGATCTGCATTTAGGAAATACCAAGTTATTGGAAGGCTCTTTTCTTCTTTATTGCTTATGACAGAAAATAAATATCTGAAATTTTTGTCTTGGCCCATTTAGATATATTCTGCATAGCAGACAGAGTTAAAAAAAAAAGTTGAAAAACAGACTCCTCTTGTGTCTCAGATCCTTTAGCATGCATCTTGTTACATTTGATGACTTTTCTCTTTCACAATCCTGTTGTTGGTAACTCTTTGACGAAACAACAACATACCCAGTGTAGTCCCACAAGTAGGGTCTGGGGAGGGTAGTGTGTACACAGACCTTACCCCTATCTTGGTAGGTAGAGAGGTTGTTCCCGGTAGACCCCCGGCTCAAAGAAATCATTTCAAAGCAGTTCCGAAAGCATGGCAAATAATAAGCAAGTGAAGAAGCCACATAAAACTACATTAATTTATTTTATGGTACGAAAAGAATGGACATCCTGTCTCCTAGTGTAAAACACAAAAGCACCGTTATCATAATAAATAAACAACTGTAAATGAGAATAATTTAGTCCTCCAATTTGGTTAAATATTCCCTCTACAGGAAAACTGTGACAAAGGGTACTGAATGCATTGTTCTCTACAGCATGATGTATGTGATAGTTAGCCTTTAGCGTAGCAGCTTGCTTAATATTATTTTTTCTGGTGGAATTTTTTAAACAGTTTTTCAGGAAATTTCACGCTGCATATGTTGATGCTGTGTCGAATCCATTTCATGTTCCTGGCAAAAAGATAACATCCAGAACTTTTGCTGAAAGGGTTAGCACTATCGTCAAGTCGTTTGGTTTGAGTTCAGCTAGTTGAATGACTGCTTTCAAAGTCATTTTGCAAGTCACTCGTGTACCTATGCCCCAAGCTGATGAACAAAGTATGAATGAAGAGCATATTTTTGCAAACTAGCTGAAGGGTATTTGTCTCCCTCACAGGACAGTAACCAAAATAGACAATTACATTTCGTGTATTTCATCTCGTTGAGTTTAAGATTTACTGAACCACAGTGTACTGGGTAATTACTGGTTTCATTTAGTAGTCATTGGTACTTGCAAGACAGTTGTCTATGTTCAAAAAGAAGATATTTTCTCATAAAGCCACCATAAGCAGTTAATATTGTGCTTTGCCTCGTAGGAGAACACTTGATACTAGCAGCATCAGAATCTCCTCTTATACAATTTCTTTTCCTCAGCTTAACAAAAATGAGATATACCAGTGCAGAAAGATTAATGATTGAACGGCTACACGTTTGAGTACACATTATTTCGTCTGAAATTCTTTCAGGAAATAAAATGCGAAACATGTGGTTAATCGGTATAATTACTGGAAATTTAACATGATAAAGAGTAAAGTTCTCTGCATTGACAATGCGTAATTTTTTTGTACCATCAGACTTTAAGCGATCTACAATAATGGTTAACATTTCATAGCAAGTCTGATGTGATAACTGAGAAAATAGAATAACAGTCTAGTATATAAAGTTAAATTGCATTTTCTATCCATTGTCCGTGTATATAATTTAAATCCAAATGATAATTCTACAAGGCTTTGTTTCTATTAAAAGACTCTCCTCTACCTCGCCACACTTTCCTTATTTCTCAAATTTCGTGGAAATCGAAGAGCACGGAGAGCCTCATTGTGCATATTAAGACAGAAGGCAATTCTTGAGTCAAAAGCAATTTGAGGCTCATTTGTGGAGTAAACATCTCCATTTGCCTTTGATACCAACCATCCATTGTCATGGTCCAATGTGGCATCAATTGCACCATCTCGAATTGCGTTTGCTACAATGTTCTCAGCATCATCAACTGGATTTTCAAATCGAAGTTTAGTTTCTTGGCAATGTCAGCCAGTGAAATACGAGAGTACGAGGCGCTGATGTTCCTGAGCCCTGTCCTAATGACATTATGCCCGAGTCTGATAACCAAGTTACTTGTTTTGTCTTGGCTGAAAGCGCTGGAAAATTTCTCAGCTACTGTTCTAAATAACTCTAGATCTCCTACACGAATAGCCTGCAAAGACAAATATTACACCAATCAATTATAAAGCTCAGAATAAGTCATGAGTTATTGTCATTTGGTCATACAAAATATTTCAGTATTTACAAATTTTGAACTAGTATTTGAAATACTAGTGATTTCCTGGTTTGGGGGGCATTTTTTCAGCTTATAGCTAAGTGTTCCAGTTTGTAATCAACAACAACAACATACCCAGTATAATCCCACCAGGTGGGGTATGGGAGGGTAGAGTGTACGCAGACCTTACCCCTATCCTTTGACGGATATGGAGGTTGTTTCCGATAGACCTCCGACTCAAGTAGAAGTGAAGAGCAACGGTAATAATAAGCAAGTAATAGCAGTAGGAAAATAAGATAACGAAGTGAAAGAACCGAGCAAGTAGTAATAGAAAACTAAGAATAAGAAATATGAGAATACTAAAATAATATTACAGAAATAAGATTGATCCTACACTAAAGGGAAATAATACTAGCCCTCTACCCTTATCCTCGACCTCCACACCCTCCTACGGTCATGTCCTCGGTAAGCTGAAGACTTCTCATATCCTGCCTGATCACCTCTCCCCAATACTTCTTCGGCCTGCCTCTACCTCTCATCCAGCCCTCCATCGCCAACCTCTCACATCTCCTCACCGGAACGTCTTGGCCTCTCTTTTGGAAATGTCCAAACCATCTCAGTCTGACCTCCCGCATCTTGTCTGCCACGGAGGCCACTCCCACATTGCTCCGTATTTCTTCATTTCTGACCATATCTCTCTTGGTAAGCCTACACATCCACCTCAACATCCTCATTTACGCCACTTTCATCTTCTGGACATGAGAGTTCTTAACCGCCCAACACTCCGCTCCATACAATTTGTAATCATAAACTGAAAATATACTGTCCTACCAAATTTTCAAGTTTGATCATGCAATACTCACATTTGTCAGCTCAAAGTATGGTCTCAATGCTTTCTCCATTCTTTTCTGTGTAAAAAGAGTCCTCTCTGGGATCTCTCCAAGCAATAAGTGGACTATAACAGCCCACTTATTGCATTGTATTTGGAAACCAACAGCAGTCAATGGACCTTTCTTGGCAGCTTGCAGAAAAGAATCTTTGGCATCTGTGTACTCCAACTGAATTATCTTTATCTTTCCCTGGTAGAAGAGGCATCTGCAAAACTGTAAAGAAAAGGAAATGCAATGCAGCGAGGACAAGTAGTTTACAAGGAGTGAGACTAGTAATCTGGAAAATAAGGCATATTACCTGCTACGACATGTTAAAATATATCGATAGTGTAAAAATTGTTTGCACTAGCAGTGTATATAAGTTAAATCCATCAACATTATATACGCCATAGAAAAGTTGGTTTAGACAACATACCCGTTGGTTAGAGCTTCGGCTTGGTGGGCCTTTGAACAATTTTTTTCTGCTCGATCATACAAGTTGTAGTGAAGGTAATTTCGCAGTAACAGATTGACAAGTGTTTCCTGCGGCATAACCAGTATCATAATAGTTTTCAGATTAGAACAAACACCAAAGACATGAGCCAAAATTTTCAAAAACCTGACTCAAGTTATTATGGCGTACTGTTGCACTTCGGTAGAAAGCAAGCAGGTTACTGTTAGTAAAGAAGAGTTTCTATTAGATAGAACACAGTAGTAACAGGCATTTCGAACTCATCAAAAGAGAAAGAAAGTTAGAACAAACTTACCCTCGAATTTCTGCGAGATCACCAGCAAGTTCATAACTTAAAGAATAGTAGAAGTAGAGCTTCGATGCAAGGACATCACTAGTTCTGCTATTCATATTCTTTAGGCGAACAATACTTTCTGAGGAACAAGTCTTAGCCTGAAGGTAAGACAAATGCTCAGTAATTCATTAAGTTGAGTAGATACATCCTTACAAAAGTGAGACTGAGTAAAAGACCGCCATTTTGCCTCACCTCGTTGTATTTCTTCTGATCAATAAGAAATATTAGAACAAGCAAGTAGCAATAGATTTCAAGCTCAGGCACCAGACGTTTAGAATGGACTTCAGTTTCAGACATTTCCACATCCACTTGGTTGTCATGTCTGTCCTGTTGTAAGCAATATAAAAACTCAGAGAGCAGATACTGCATAATGATAGTATATATACACGCACATGTCATTTAACTATATAGGTATCCCACCATAATTTACAATGTTCAACTATAAGATGACTAATTAGTGTACATTACCACATAAATAATTATCCTATGTCCTATCACATTGACAATAGTACCATCACATGAAAATGGTGCACTGTTTTAGATTCCAAAGAACAAGGCAAACAAAAGATTGACCTCTGAATCCTCTGAACATTGATTGAATCATTTAGAAAGATCAATAAATAGAAAAATGGTTATATGACAAAACATTTGCAAATGTTAAACTAGTGTTTTCATGCAAAGGGCTGTATGTTGTCTCTTACTCTCTTGGGCTATATGTTGTCCCTTTACTCTCGTAGACTATATATCCCCTTATACCTGAGTAGAAAAGGTAGAAAGATTGTAGCTTTTTTGATATGGTTCAGCAAAGAGGAATTCCAGTAAATAAACGTTAGAAGGGCAGCCCGGTGCACAAAGCATCCCGCGTTAGCAGGGTCCGGGGAAGGGCCGCACCCCAAGGGGTGTGAGGTAGACAGATGCAAGCATTAGTGACTGCTAACGCGGGATGCTTTGCGCACCGGGCTGCCTTCTAACTATAAGATGACCAATTAAAGCAATGCTACCTGACTCACTCAGGAAAGAAAGATTGAGGGTCAGACACGTCTACGACTTCCATTAATATGGGATTTAAAAGACAATTGGTGGACTTTATGTTTATATCCAAGTTGAACATTCAAATTGCTATTTGACTACTAATTTACCTGGGGAGGTATGAAGATAGCCGCGCTAAGAGCATACTGCAGAAAATCAGATAATATTGAAGCCTTTAGTTTCCTCCTGAGTTTCATGGTCAATCTCATAGCCTTGTATATCTTCCTTACTTCACTTGTATATGCTCCACTCTCAATCTATCTCCTTCAAATCTAGTTTCAAAATAGTACTAGTTTAAAATCCGAAAGTTTAACTACAATTTCAACTAAATAGAACAATTAGGATGAAGAAAGTACATATAAACAGAAATATACAACAGAAAGGTATTAGCTTGAATGTATAGTAGTAGATAAATACTTCTTGTTTAACAGATCCACGTGGAAGCCCCCGGGGCTTTGGTCTAGTGGTAAGAGCCCATACTGCATACAAAATCCCAATATTTAAGTGGAGAATCGAGTTTTGAACGGTACGCCAACTGATCCTCGGAGATTTCTCAGTTATTTAAACAAACATATCCATGTGTAACGGTATCTATAAGCGTATCAAATGTTTACGTACACATGTTTAACATGAACATTTACGCATGTACGAAGAAATAAGAACATACCTTGCAAAACAGAAGGATCAACTGAGCAGTCATATACAGAAGTAGCTGATTGATCTCCAATCTTAATATCTCGATTCGTTTTAAAGAAAACCTGAGAAATCAAAACAACAACCATTGAAATATAGAAAACAGAGATAACAACTAAAAATTTCATGGTTGAAGTACAGGGTGTTGTCAGTTACTGAAACAGTGAACTGGTTATATATATAAAAAGAGATAATTAAACTTACGTGTAATTATTAAATGGAAAAGGTAAAAAGAAAAGGACATTACATTTACTATTTTTTGTGCTCCTCCTAAAAAGGAAGAGTATAAATCTTCCTTTTTGTTTTTTTTTGGTTATTGGAAGAAAATGTTCTCCTGTAAATTGAAATTATTTCCTTCTCAATTGGTAGCATCCAAATTTAGCAGTCACTTTGAGAAACTCTTTTAGAGTGAATTTTGTAAGGTTATTTATTATTGTCGATATTTTCTTACTCACTTTTATTTCTCTTACATTCTATTTTTTCTTCCCTTTGATATATTTTTGTTTATCGTCTGATTTATTAGTTTTGTATGACGACTTATTACTTTGATCATAACTAGAATGGTTCGATGACTTGCTTTGGCAGCAAGTATAAGAGAATATTTATCCATAAACAATGAGAAAGCGGGAGATGAGCTGAGTTTGAAATTCTTTGATTGACAATGAAGAAGAGATCGCTTTCTTTTTGGCCAAGCAATGAGACAGCGCATAGCTTCACCATCTTTTTTTTTCCTGGATGATGGGACCGGTCCTTCAGCACCCCCACCACCAGGTAAATCGCGGGATGTGCACCCCGTGGTCAGTGTGTGTTTGCGCTAACGGATCAATGCTACAAGGTTGACCCCCTCTTTCGACTTGGCGGGGAACGAACCCACACTGCAACATGCCCGCGCGGCTTTTAGCGCCCAGGCTTTACCACAAGGTATATGCCCCGGAGGACGATATCCATTGAGGGGATTCGAACCTGCGACCCTAGGGTACAAGCAAGAACCTTTCACCAGCAAGCTGGAGCTCTTTGGATAGCTTCACCATCTTTTATATGAAAAAAAGAGACGAAATTTATATCCAAAAACATTATTTTCATCTAGTCTAATGATTTTCTATTTGATTTCATTCTCTTCTATATTACTCCTACCTTTTAGGTTTTTAACTACAAAAATGAAAAATGCATGTCGTGGCTTTTTAAAAAATATATATTTTTATAAACGTGTAATTTATATTTAAAAGATGAGGAATCCACATCCCAATTTACAATGACAATAAATTCTCTCATTCTGCAAGATCAACCTTTGTTTCTTCTTTTCTTCTTGTAAGAGTGATGCTCAGGCTAGCTTACGTGCACCTCACAGGTACACGCTAACCCTGGACAAGTTCCGCTGGTACATGCTACCTTCAGCAAAATCTACCGTTCTTGAAATGGAATTAGTTGACTCTCATACTACACATCCACCATTCTTTTTTAATGAACTAGTTTGTCTTCCACGACAGAGACCAAGGAGAACTTCATTCTAATAAGAGTTTAGACATGAAAAGAGATTTCAAACTCCCCTACTTGAAAATTAAAGGATAGCAATTTTTTGAAAGTGAATGGATAAACATGAACTAGTTCGAGAGAAACAAACGAGGGCAGGATCCGGCAGTAAAACTTCTACTAAAACAGTAACACATTAATCAAGAAACATAGTATCAGAATCTAGAAGGCCAAGAGAAATTGCAAATTGAGACAAATTTTGTTTAAACCAAAGGACAAAGTTGAATATCCAAATTTCAAATGGCAGGGAAATCTTTAAAAAGGCATCATCCTTGTGCATCTCATGATGATGCTGACCATAAATTCTATCAGAAGTCATCATCATCCTCTTCAGCTATGTGTTTAGCAAGCTCTTGTTCTTGCTGTTGTCTCTCTCTCCTCTTCTCGGCACTTTCTTTCTCCTTGTCGGAATTTGGAGGAAATCGAAGGGCACGTACAGCCTCATTATGCATGTTAAGACAGAAAGCAATTCTTGAGTTAAAAGCAATTTGAGGCTCATTTGTGGAGTAAATATCTCCAGTCTCCTTTGATACCATCCATCCGTTAGCATGATCCAACGTGGCATCAATTGCACCATCTCGAATTGCTTTGGACACGATGCTCTCAGCATCAGCAACAGGGTTTGGAGAATCCAGCCTCAGCTTTTTAGCAACATCAACCAGTGAGATCCGAGAGTATGAGATGCTGATGTTACGTAGCCCAGTCCTAATGACGTTATGACGAAGTCTCACAATCAAATTGTTGGTTCGATCTGAACTGAAAGTGCTGGAGAACTTCTCTGCGACATTCTTAAATAACTCCAGATCTCCTATGCGAACAGCCTGAAAACCAATAAAATCCCATTTAATTCAGGATTTGATAGGGGGGATCCAGGAAAAATGAGCCGGAGTAGGGGGCTGTCCTCCTTAATTCCTAAGCAGGAGCACTATGGTTCAGAAACATGTCTCTGGTATACTTACTGAGCAAGTAAATAAATTAGTCAATCTTCTGCACACTAGACCCGCGGCACGATGGTTCATAAACATGTCTCTATTTTATTGAGCAAGTAAATAAAATCTCAATAGAGATATGCTTTCATTGGACTTGACTCAGCAACAAAGAATGCACTGAATGGTACTACAGAGTATCTGCAATATGCTACATATGTGACAGATACATATCTATAGTGTGTTTGGCCAAGCTTCCAAAATCTGCTCCTTTAAAAACAGTGCTTTTTCTCGGAAGTGCTTTTCGGAAAAGTACTTCGAAAAGCACTTTGCAATATTAGAGCAACACTTTGTACTAGGCCAAAGTTCCAAAAGCTACCTTTTTTAGCTTCTGAAAAACAGATTTTATTGCCTATTCAAAAGCACTTTTTTTTGGTAACGGCCTACTCAAAAGCACTTAATTTTTTTTTGGTAACGGTCTACTCAAAAGCTCTTATTGTTTTTCATAAAAGCTTGGCCAAACACCTTAACTCCTTAAAATAAACACTTTTGGCTTCTCAAAAGCTTAGCCAAACAGGCTACTGGTCAGATGTACCCTGCGTCTGCTTCTAAATAACGTTTCATAGGTAAACCAAAAAGAACACAAATAAATCTTGAGCTACTCTTTTTTGTGGACTATAATGTGATCTCAAAGAATTTCTAAAGGTTAATGATGTAATACGTACATTTGTCAGCTCAAAGTATGGCCTTAATGCTTTCTCCATGCCTTTCTGCATAAAAACAGTCCTCTCTGGAATCTCTCCAAGTAACAATCGGACAATAATAGCCCATTTGTTGCATTGAACTCGGAAACCAAGAGCAGCCTGAGGAGCTTTACGAGCAGCTTGAAGAAGAGATTCTTTAGCATCAGTGTACTCCAGCTGGATTGTCCTGATCTTTCCAAGGTAAAAGAGGTACCTGCAGAACTGATGGATACAAGAAAGAAGGGACATTCGTGAACGAGGATCAATTTGTAAGAATAAGCATTGTAGACAAATTCTGAGCAAATTAGAGCAATAAAAACTGAAAAGTACAAGTGAATAATAGCAACTACTATAATCTAGCTGCCCCGAAAGTTCAAAACTTGGATATGGATCCTTGCACTGATATCATTCTGCAAAGCAATCAGCACTGACTAAGCTGTGTATAAATGTTTCTAAACACAGCAGTTATTCATACACACTAAACAGTGGCAGAGACCCAGAATTTAAGTTTTATGGGTTCAACCTTTAAAATATTTAGCATTGAACCCATTGTATTTTTAAAGTTATGGGCTCATACTACTATTTCTTCCCATTTTAATAGATTTTTAAACATAAATTTATCTTCTGTATCAGAAGCATGGTTCCACAGCTAAATAATTGCATCTGCCCCTGACTCTAATCTTAAACCCATGGCGGATCACATATCAGCAAAAGTGAAAGGAATATTGAAGGGGGGAAAAGACTATCATGGATCTTAAAAACATATGAGCACAAAGAGGATTGGGGTTGTGTCGAGATTTGCCTGCTGATTTGAGTGAGCCTCAAAACGGGGGGCCTTTGACCTCAATTTCTCTGCTTGATCGTATAAGTTGTAATGAAGATAATTCCGCAGCAGCAGATTAAGAAGTGTTTCCTGCACCCAAAACAATAATATCAAGTACTAAACATCATATACAAAACACAAAGACAACCAAGGGCTCCTCATTATATGACAAACCTGACCCAACTCATCATGGCGCAATGTTGCAATCCGGTGCAATGCAAGGAGATTACTGTTGGTAAATTAATGGTTTAATCAGAGACAGGATTATAAAAGTCAAAAAGGAGGAAAAAATAGGTGTAAATGAAGAGATAAAGTTAACTTTATATTTTCTCTTCCCTAATGTCTCGTGTGGAAAACCTGTTTTTATCATAATGGCATAGGTTTACAAGCAAGCTTGAACCATACAGAGCTGAAACTCACCCTCTAATTTCGGAAAGATCACCGGTAAGTTCATAACATAAAGAGTAGTAGTAGTAAAGCCTAGAAGCTAGTACATCAACAGTCCTCCTGTTGACAGTTTTTAGACGAGCAATACTTGCTGAGGAGCATGCCTTAGCCTGAAAATGAATCAGGAATAAATCGTAGTTCCATAAAGAACAAACTTAACATGAAAAGGCAATTTCACGTAGAACATATAAATTTAACCCACCTCACTGTATTTCTTCTGATCAATTAAGAATATCAAGACAAGCAAGTAGCAATAGATCTCAATCTCTGGCAAAGGATGCTTGACCGGCACCTGAGTTCCAGATGTTGCAGTATCAACTTCCATATCATGCTCATCTTCCTGTAAGAAAGAAACAATTAGTAAGACAAAAACCACCCCATAACCAACTTAACACACACCACTCGACCCTATCCGTAAGGCTTCTTGTCAGAAGCTCCTGTACTTGTGCATCTGCTGCTAAAGGGAGAAAAATCACGAGTAATCTGAACTTCGTGACCCCAAAATGGAAGTTAAGTGCACATAATTATATCTTGTAAGCAAAATAGTGAGGGGAACTTGCTTCTAAGGTACTACTCCCTCCGTTCACTTATACTTGTACACTATACTAAAAATAACTTTTCACTTTTACTTATCCACTTTAGCCTATCAAGAGAACGGCAATCTTTTTTTCTTCTTTTACTCTTGACATTAACTACTAATTCCCCAAATTATTTCCCAAGATTTTTTTGAAATGCTAATGGCCATGGGTATTATAGTAAAATTTGCACTTCATTTATTATTTTCTTGAAGGAAGTGCAAAGTACATTGTGGACAAGTAAAAGTGAAAGGAGGGAGTAATAATTATTCTACCAACCTTCCAGACAAAGCTTCAAGTTCCACAAGTCCTACAGTGACTAATGGTGCATGAGAGAGAGAACAAAACTACTCCAACTAGGCCTCGATCCCAAACTGGTTAGCGTCATCCATATGAAGCCTCAATATCCATTTTGCTTAACCTGAGCTTGTTTCATTCCATTAATCAATAAGTTGGAGTCCTTATTACTTTTTCCTTCAGTGG
The DNA here is from genome assembly GCA_029783415.1 of Anisodus acutangulus. Classification (NCBI taxonomy): domain Eukaryota; kingdom Viridiplantae; phylum Streptophyta; class Magnoliopsida; order Solanales; family Solanaceae; genus Anisodus; species Anisodus acutangulus. The sequence continues at coordinate 62,788,833 of CM056489.1, read as the reverse complement.
TAAGTTCAATAATTTGGGGTTCTCTAGCAGTGGAGGTTCTCTTACATTCTCTACCGAAATACAAATCTTGCATAAGAAGTCATTTTAGGATAATATACAACACAACTTACATATTGAAGAAAAGTCATAATATCAAATATAACAAAACATGTCCAGGAGGACCAAATCCGCGTGTACCACATAACTAACATTACCTTTGGTAGGAAGGAAGATAGCCTAGAATGCACCTCGGATCCAGCCACTAGAACATAATTGAGGAAAGCAGATAGTGAAGAAGCCTTTAGCTTCTTCCTCAGTACCATAGTCAGCCTAAAAGCTCTCGAAATCCTCCGCACCTCACGAGCATATGCCCCAGTCTCAATCAACGATGCTATCTCCTTCAGATCTGAGAGAACACCCAAAATAAGCTCAATAAACCCTAGATTTTTCAGTATAAGGATGACCATTACTTCAAAAAACAAACTCTAATCTATCAAATTGAAACCCCAAAAATTTCCACCCAAAAAACCCTACACCCCAAGATAGAAAAAGCCCCAAAAGTTCAGTAATAAAGATGACTATTTCCTAAAATCCCTAACATTGATCTATCAAATCGAAAACCCAGAAATTTCCAGTCAAGATATCCCCTACACCCAAGATATAAAAAAGCCCAAAACCCTATCACTGATGTATCAAATCGAACCCAGAAATTTACAGTCAAAATAACCACAGCCAAAAGATAAAAATAAGAACTTGGATCGATAAGACCATATAACATAAATGCTACATAAAAAGGTTCAGTAATAAGGATACTAATTCCTTTAAAACAACATTGAAATATATCAAATCGAAAACCCAGAAATATCCAGTAAAAATAACAATACCCAAAAGATAAAAATAACAACTTGGATGGATTAAGACCATATAACATAAATGATACATAAAATCGAAAACCCAGATTCCAAATCCTTAAAAACCCTAGCATTGATGTATCAAATCGAAAACCCAGAAATATCCAGTAAAAATAAGCATACCCAAAAGATAAAAATAAGAACTTGGATTGATTAGACCATATAACATAAATGACACATCGATAGAGATTGAACTTACGGTGCAAGACGGAAGGGGTAGTGGATGAAAGGGAATTGGAAGGAGGAGGAGCTTGCTCCTTCATCTCCACGTCTTGAGTCATCTTTGTCTTGCAGAAAAAATCTGGATACACAAACAATGTTCAATTTAGCGAGTCGATGCACACTACAAACGCTCTTTTTGACCATCTTGCCCATGGCCCTCTTTTATACTAACTCTCTCTATTTCTTGCTGCTTACGCTTGAAGGTGTGTAGTGAAAAGATAAAAGTAATTCGTTGTTTTACAAAGAAATTGAATTTGTTTTTTAAAAAAATAAAAATATAAGAAGTTTTTACCGCTTTTTTTTTTCCAGCTTCACTCTTTACTGCTCTAATCAATGAAATGTCAATTAAATAAGACGTTGTAGTGAAAGGTGAATGATCAATTTAGATAAATATTCTTATTTTGTTCACTAGATAAATATACTAGTATTAATTAATGAGAGCTTGTTTTTTGCATTTTGGGCATAACTCTTTGATTATATTGGAAATAGAGATATAGCTACGCTTCTTTTCTATGCCAATAAGTACATACGAAAATTAAGAACTAGTTATCGGGAATTTGGGATGATACCGATTTGGCTATTTATATAGTTCATGATATAAAATTCGGTGTATGCATTTATTTTGAACAATTTAAAGTATTTGAACAAGAGTTATATAGAAAATTGTCAAAAAGTGCTGACTTGGTTTTGTATTTAATGTAGAAATAAAACAAGCGCCCTATGGATGGTTTCACAGCTTCTATCAGGTCAGTGAGACCTAATTTCCGGGATGTGGTATTTTCTTTAATTCATCTCAATGCTCAAAGATTGTTGGATTCTAACCGCTTTCTTATTTGCTGAAAACATGACAAAAGTTTAAGAAACACGTCAATGAATTCATCTAGCCTTATCAAAAGGAGTCCCAAAAAAACTTTAAATAACATAAATATAAATGGGCATAGGAAAATTTACACTATCAATAGAATTGGTTCTGAATCATTTATTTTGATAAAAATACTTTTTAACTTCTTTATCGGAGGGTGGACAGCATGAAGAGGAAAACTAAAAGTAATAGAGCTAATTTGAAACAGAGGAAGTACTGTTTCATTGCTCTCGTAGAACAAGAAGAAATATATTTCCATCTAATAGAGATATCAATAGACCATTACACATAACGTTAACGTATTGAATTACAAACAAATTGATGAGGAGACTACAGCATGCACCACCGGATCTGAGGCCCCCGTGGTCCACTGTACGCAAATCAACTCCAAAATGCAATATTTTGACACAACAGAACAATGCTTTTTATTCCAACCCTGACTCCCCTCTCTCACACCCCGTCCCCTCTAACACATCACTAAGAAATCCCGCGTATTCAAAAGAATGAATGTTGTACCAGACACTTCCTGTATTCTGACTATCAAGATTGACTAAATGAAGGCACGGCTGACATGGTAAAAGAGCAAATCAGCCTATGATGTACTACTGTATGTCAGATGCATCCCCTCAATATAAAATGTGTAAATCAGATTATTTGCTCTGCTCAAAATGTAGAAACTAAATTTGGAAGCACATCATATCATTTCTGCAACTTAGCGTTGAGTTTCCGAGTTGTGGTTTGGCTTCATGTTCGAGCTGTCACCAAAGATCGGGAATTTCCCTTGACCATCCCTACTATCAGGATCAGGTCTTCTAGCTTGGGCGTTACCCATAGGTAAACCTCTAGGATCTGAACCACTAGAGTTCCTTCCAGAATTGAACTGCTCACTTTTCTTGTACCTATTTTGTGTTGCAACATTGTTCTCCTTGTCCGGAGTCCTGTCTGCTTGTGAAGAGCTAAAAATACCAAAACCAGAGGATGGAGAATTTCGAACACTAGACTGAGAAGGATGTTGCTCAGGAGACCCATCAAAAGGAGACTTCCTCAGGAACTGAGATCCAAGGTCTCTAGTATGTGACAAGGTACTCCTGTCCAGTGGTAGTTGCCTTCCCATATCAGATAGGGTTTCCCCTATCTTTGTGTTCCTCGAACTTGGGTCTCTTCTATACCTATTTTCTTCCCCTGACGGACCCTGCAACGTGTTTCCTGGTTCTCTTCTGAAACTGCTTTGCCCTCCAGACGAAGGCGCAGCTGCTCCAGTTCGAGAAGAATCATGTGGAGATCTCACGCGTGCAAAATCTGAAGAAACATTTGCAGAACCTAATGATTTGGCACCCACCTTTTCGCCCTCCGCAAAATTAAAAACCTTGTCAGAATCACCATTTGCACCGGAAACTCTCCAATCTGATCTGGCATCATCAAGATCTTCATCAGTCGTTTCTTCCACACAGCTATCATCGTCACTTTCAATGCTAGATTCAGCTGCATCACAATTTTCAGGTGCTATTGATGCTGACTCGTCAGCATCCTCTGCAGAGGTGGCAGCCTTGTGTTCCTTGGACGCTTTCTTTCCTGAGCCTTTCTTTGATGGACCAAACTTAACATGCCTGACAACAATATATGCCTTCTTTTTCTCCACTCTTGGTCCACTTTCAATATAGGCAACATCTTCAATCTAAAGAAAACAACATCCATGCCATGCACAGAACAAAATAACAAAACACCAATTAACAATAGCTTCACACAGGATGCTACAAACAGAATACTAGTATATCATACCAGGGGAGAGAAACGTGATAGCACTGCTCCCAAATCCTCTCCTTCGTTGCCCATGGACATGGCTGTACACTGTTCAGGAACACAAGATCATAATTGATTAAATTTGTATGATTGCATTTGATAAATGGGTATACATTTTCTTGCAATCACATTATCTGCTATAGCAAAAACATTGAAGACAATACATCCACAAGAAATCAATTTCACATTAGGAAAAAAATGAATTCGCTACCAAAATACCCTGTCCAAAGCTGATTTAGATTTCTCACAAGTAAAAAAAGCAATTTTATTGAAATTTCTCGAGGCCAAGCTTCAGGTGAACAGCAGAAGACCCATTCAAGTTGATTATATGCACCCTAGTTTTCCAAACATGCATGTAACAGTGGACCAGCTCAGCTCCATAATGATCGTCACAGAAAATAACAAATAGAAAAAAGTAGTGAAAACCAGCATCCTACCTAAAAACGGCTTTAATATGTTTCCACGGGTTCAAGCCGTGGAAACAGCCTCTTGCAGAAATGCAAGGTAAGGCTGTGTACAATAGACCCTTGTGGTCCGGCTCTTCCCCAGACCCTGCGCATAGCGGGAGCTTAGTGCACCGGGCTCCCCTTTTTTTAAAAAAAAAATCAAAGAAACATATGCAAAAACAGATTGAATTAAATTCAGCAAAATTCAAATGCATGCATTACCAAACCAGCCTGTCAACCTAAAAAGTTTTTCTTCAAATTTCAATCTCTAAGTCTAGCAAATTTAAGCAATTGATTATATTCACACTTTTACCTAATCAATTAAATTAGATCCTCTACCTTTTTGAGCCACTAAGAACACGTTGAAGCACATGAGTGAAAATGAGGGGCTATTTTCCTCCCTTGTCCTTTTTTATGAGTTAAAATCGATCGTTCAACAACAGACCATTTTATGTTATTATAACCGAGAAATCCTCGAGTGTCAGTGGAGCACCGGTAGAAACTCGGAGGATAATGGGTCATCCCTCTACCCTTCTCCGCTTAAACATCAGGTTTTTTGTTTGTGGCAGGGTTTGAACTCGTGATGTGCACGTAAGCCACACATCACGTGTTGCACTTTTACTGTTAGACCAAAGCCCTGGGAGCCCCAAAAAAAAAAAGGACATCCCCTGACCCTCTTTTATTTGCAAGATTTTCTTAAAACAGAAGATGACATGAACAACAACATACCAGTGAAATCCCACAATGTTGGTCTGGGGAGGGTAAAGTGTACGCAGACCTTACCTCTACCTTGGAAGGTAGAGAGGTTGTTTCCGAAAGACCCTCGGAAAACAGAAGATGACATGATGCAACAAAAAACAAATTGAATATAGCTGCAGCAAAACAAGAAAATACAACATTGGGAGGCTTTTTCCCTGTGTGTGTCTTGGGGGGGGGGGATTTTAAAGGCTACGCAAGTACCTTCACCCGATAGCCACGCTCCATCATTCGTTTAACTGTATCTGCTTTAATTTGCAAGTCTTTTTTTTCCTGTGTCAGAGAGATCCCACAATTAGTTTCAAGGCATCGTAAAACTAAGAACTGTAAAATCCCAAGCAATTTTTTTATAAGAAAATCTCAAACAATTTGCAATTATGTGGTGTGCTTCCATGGTTTTATTTTCCTCAAAAGGTGGGTATCCTTTTTAAGTTTCTCCTATTCAAGTAAGCAGCTACCCAGAACCAATCACTTAGTCATTGGCAAAAAGTCCGTACAACACCAAAAAAAACAAAGGCATCTGATTCACAATATAAAACCTGATAAGAAACTTACACTCTCGCACTTAAGAATCTTGCATCTCATTTATAAGAAAAACACCATCAACAGTAGTCATAAGAACTCCACTGATATCAAAATACCATTTTTTTGTGCAGAGTTTGACAAAATTCTTAGTTCTATTGTAGTGTAGTCATGCGCAAGGAACTTGATCTGAAAAATCAAGATAGGTCATGGGAATGCTATAAAAGGAGGAAAACAAGCAAGAGACTTACAATTTTACCAACAAATCGGACTTCTTTACAATCTCCTTTCTTCAAAGTTAACTCAGACTGCAAAATATTACAAGAAAAATCAAGTATTGAAGATAATTAATTAAAACAGAGGCAAAATAGCTAACCACTGCACAGTGCCATTTACATCTGAATTTTATGCGTGCCAGTTTTATTTGATTCTCGCTTATTATTTCAAGCAAACAAAACACTACCACAACATTAAAAAAGGAAAAACTATTTATACTTACGACTGTAGGAGGCTACTCTGTAAAAAGTCAATATTGCACCTCAAATTGACCGTAGGACATGGGTCTTTGACATCAGAGGTTAAGATTTAATATTATTTTATTTATTTTGATAATAAGAACTGCTATTATTTATTCTGATCATTTTTTACAGTTTTAATCATGCATATTCAGATTTTCAACATTGTGGAAGCAGTTCTGCATCTGAGAGACTTATGTCACCTTAAAAAAGTATCCAGAATATGTTAACACTGCAATTTCCAGTAGACTAGCCAAAGTTGCCATCAGTAAGAATACCAAGGACTTTCAAGGTCAGTTTCTATGTGATAGGGAGATATTTTACCATTAAACTTGCTAATACACCTGCTTTTTCTAAATATAAGCATACATCAAGTATGAATATCAATATTATCATTAGACACAGTATCTGAACAAGCGGATCCAAGCTTCAATTCTTGAGGTCACTTGACTTTAAAGAATTAGTTTGAACCAAAATAATGGAGGTAGCTTCTTTGAGCTCGACCCTATCAAACTTTTCCAAAGTCGAGCTTCAACTAGACCTGATAGGTTTTCAAACTTAAAACAATTTTAACTTCACCATCAATACCACATTCTTATGATGTTGAAGCTAAAGATTGAAACAGATACAACATAAAACACCAATTAACTGATGCTAGCAACAGCGCAAAAACACGGGTATTATGAAGGGAGAACATGCCTTGCTTTTTTTAGCACTGTCCTTTGATTGTTGTTGATATTTTTCTTTGTGGTAATCCATAATTTTGCAGACAGGTGGTTTGGCATTTCGTGACACCTACAAAATCACAAAACCCAAATTAGAATACAGCATCTCAGATGGAACCACATATTATTAAGCAGTTCTGCCTTATCGAATAACCATATTTTACACCTATTCGACCCCTTCCCTTCTTCCTTCCCTATTAATGTTGGATTAAAGTTAAAAGCGGAAGCAAATAAGGGTACTGAGAATTGCAGAAAAATGGATCAGCAACGCCATTTTTTCCCCAAAGATTAAGGTCCAGGCATATCATTTGGCAAGACAAGTTGTAACGTTAGAGAGATATTTCACATTCGAAGTATCTTCAATCTGTACTAAAGAAACAAGCTTTCTTTTTCCCTATTTGACCTTCCACTCGGTATATAGTAAAGAATATTTATGAAAAAATGATTAATTCACTCACTTCTTCACATTTGCTTTCTTGTCTTGCCAGAAACTATAGGGAGAAGCATACAAACTTCCAGTAACGGACGTAGGTACATCCTCCTTATCCTGGTTTCTTAAGTTTCAGTAGCCAAAAATGTCGCACTTGATATTCAAAAGCCTAATCTTCACATATCAATAGTACTTAAAATTGGTTGTAAAACTACTTTTAAGGGCTTGTGTTAAAATAAGATTACCTTTTCAAGACGGCGAGAATGCCCGAAGAATGGAGGGAGAGTACAATGATCCCTTTGTACAATAACAAAGGTGATATCCAGAGTTGCAACAACTATAGGGGTATCAAGCTGCTAAGCCACACTATGAAAGTTTGGGAAACGGTCGTGGAAATGAGGGTGAGAAGAGGCGTGTCTATTTCCGGGAACCAGTTTGGATTCATGCCTGGGCGTTCGACTACAGAAGTCATTCATCTTATTAGAAGGTTGGTGGAGCAGTATAGGAAGAGGAAGAGAGACTTACATATGGTTTTCATCGACCTCGAGAAGGCATACGACAAAGTCCCTAGGGAGGTTCTATGTAGATGTTTGGAGGTTAGAGATGTACCTGTGGCGTACACTAGGGCAATCAAGGACATGTATGATGGAGCTAAGATCAGGGTACGGACAGTAGGAGAATACTCAGAGCACTTCCCAGTGATGATGGGGCTGCACCATGGCTCAGCTCTTAGCCCTTTCTTATTTTCCTTGGTGATGAATGGACTGACGCGACAAATTCAAGGGGAAGTGTCATGGTGTATGTTATTCGCAGACGACATAGTTCTGATTGATGAGACTCGTAGCGGAGTGAACGCTAAGATGGAGGTTTGGAGACAGGCTCTGGAGTCTAAAGGGTTCAGGCTGAGTAGGACCAAGACATAATACTTGGAGTGTAAGTTTTGTAACGAGAACGACCTTGAGACAAGCGTGGATGTGAGGCTTGGTACTCAGGTCATTCCAAAGAAAGGAAGCTTCAAGTACCTCGGATATATTATCCATGGGAATGGAGAGATTGACGACGATGTCACACATCGTATTGGAGCAGGGTGGATGAAATGGAAGCTCGCATCTGAAGTCTTGTGCGATAAAAAGATGTCACTAAAACTTAAAGACAAGTTCTATAGGGTGGTAGTTAGATCGACTATGTTGTATGGGCAGAGTGTTGGCCCATCAAGACTTCGCACACCCAAAAGATGAAAGTTGCGAAGATGAGGATGTTAAGATGGATGTGTGGTCATACAAGGAGGGATAGAATTAGAAATGATAATTTCTGAGACAGAGTGGGAGTGGCCTCGGTGGAGGATAAGATGTGTGAAGCGAGGTTGAGATGGTTCGGACACGTGTAGAGGAGAGACACAAATGACCCAGTGCGGAGGTGTGAGAGGTTGGCTATGGACGGGTTTAGGAGGGGTAGAGGTAGGCCGAAGAAGTATTTGGGAGAGGTGATTAGACCGGATATGGCGCAGGTGCAACTCACTGAGGACTTAGATAGGGGGTTATGGAGGACACGGATTAGGGTAGAAGGGTAGTAGGTAGTCCAGCATAGTCCTACATACGCTTACAAACTGGTAGTTGTAGCGTTATTATTGTAGGCCCGCTTAGCCTATCATACTAGTAGGCGCAGAACTGCTTTATAGTCCCATGTCATTTGATTTATGCTGCTATGGTTTTTCTAGTGTACTTTGTTTGTCTTATTTACCTGCATTAGTTATTGCTTTTTTTTTCAGAATGTGCATTCATGGCTTATTCGCTTTGTTTGTCTTACTTTGATTGTGTTTGTGCTTGTGCTTTGTCTTTAGCCGAGGGTCTCTCGGAAACAGCCGCTCTAACTACCAAGGTAGAGCTAAGTTATGCGTACACTCTACCCTCCCCACTCCCCAGACCCCACGTTGTGGGATTTCACGAGGTATGTTGTTGTTGTGTTGTTTTCAATATAATCTTCACCTAGTAGCAAGAAAGCCAAGAAAATATCTTGGTATACATTTCTTCCAACAACAGTAAGTTTTTTGTTTTTCTACAAACTAGACGTCTTTACGCTCGGATCTTCTCTGACCAATCATCTTTTTTTTTTATAAAGCTTCTCACACTCTACCCTCCCCAGACCCCACGTTGTGGGATTTCACGAGGTATGTTGTTGTTGTGTTGTTTTCAATATAATCTTCTCCTAGTAGCAAGAAAGCCAAGAAAATATCTTGGTATACATTTCTTCCAACAACAGTAAGTTTTTTGTTTTTCTACAAACTAGACGTCTTTACGCTCGGATCTTCTCTGACCAATCATCTTTCTTTTTTTTTATAAAGCTTCTCTGAGCAATCATCTTATTCGGTCCATGAACAGATTTCAGTCACATTTCACCCACGACCTATGTAGATCCCAAAATTGCAACAGAATCGAATTAATATGAATTTTCAAATCATGGAGGTTTTAGTGACTATTGCAGTTTACAGATGAGTTGAAAAGAAGATCCGCCAGATTGATAAAATCAGTTCTTTATTATTTTTCTTGTTAGCGCCGCTTAATTGCATATTGAGCTGCTTCGAGGTGAAATCAGAAATGAGGAGTGCAGAATTGAGTATACAATACATGACATGAAGAGTGCAGAATCAGTCAGGAAAGGGAAGAATGATAAAGGGAGCAACTGTCCTATAAATAAGAAACGAGAAAGATCAATATGAAATACTTGCTCAGTCATCACCATACCAAGGTAACAAACAAGGAAAACAATAGAAAAGCTCAGTTGCTGCTTATGAACCAGAAAAGATCTTCAGCGAGAAAGTTTATTTCCCTCATTGAGTTGTTGTATTATAATAAGCACTAATTTGACGCTTGTGTTAGTTTATCCTAGTACGTTTTCCTATCAGTAGTATTGCTCTTGTTAATGTAAGTAAGCCTCATGATTGACACTTCTTTACCTCCACCAAATCAAGGTTGAGACTTTTTGCAAGTTCCCAAGCTTCATGTATTGACACTACGCGATGACCTGCGAAAATGCAAAGAATGAGACCTGAAGGAAATACTAGGAAAGGACAAAAACTGTATCGTATAATAGCCATTAATACAACACTGAATTCTGAGACATGAATATAACAGTTTGAACATAGCCAACTGCTTGACTTAAACCCATAATACTAAAGCTCCGTCGTTTCTTCTCATCTTACATAACAAGGGAGAAAATTCAAAACCAAAAACTAAGGATTTCACTTAATTGATCTTTTAAACAGAATTTAAGGCAGAGTAATACAAGAAAAGTGTACAACAAAAAGGCCACAAATATATTATGCGTTCTCCGGGAACTAGGTCACAGTGCAGTGGACACAGAAGTCTAGGCAAAGCAAAAATCTGTTGAGTTTTATGCGCAGCTCAGTTCTGAACTCTTTGTGAATATGTTAGAATTGATTTTCTACTCTGATTTAGTCCCGTTTCAATATCTTAAAGATTCGGCTTTACAGTTCAATTTCAGATTCATATGATTACTGGTTTTATCATTCAGAGACTTCAGGCATAGAGTATCTCAAACTTCATGAATTCCTTTGCTTGGTCCAGAATTTCAAAAGCACCAATGCTTTAAATACTATATCTAATGCTTGTTATGTATTAGAGCATCCAACAATTCTGCATCGCACTTTAATATTTTCTAGGGCTGTCCAGTGGCCCGGTCCGGCCCTGTCCCCCATAAAAAAATTGTCGGTGTCGGGGTTCGAACTCGGGACGGGGCCTGAGATCGTCCCGCCCGTCCCCATCCCGACCCCGTCTCGCCCCCCTCCCCCTTTACAAAAATAACTGTTGCAACTTTTGGCCGTTGTACAACAGTTATAACGGCCATTTTTGGCCCCCCCTACCCCCTTAATATTTATTTTTAATCCCTAAATTAATATATTTACACTTTAACCCTATTTCTCAACTATAAATACCTCATTTTTCTCACAAATCTTCCTACTATCTCTCTAATCTCTCAATTTATCTATCAACAATTCTACATTGACTATTAAATATTATAGGTTTTTTGCTCATTTATATCAAAGTTAAAAAATTGGGAGTGAAGTTGGCAACTAGCTTGAGGATCATCCATCGAGCAAAGTTTCAATTTTAAACCTCGATTACACGTCGACGTTACGTCGGCGTTTGGTACCTTCGTTCCTTCTTTAAATTATTGTTGTTACTTTATTTTAATTATCGCACTTAATTTCATTATCTTTAATTATTTATTTGCATAATTAAAATGGAAGGATTAAGAGGTATGTATAAGGGTAAGGGTGTTTCTTCTAATAGGGGTAATAAATGCAGGGTACTTCTTCTAGTAATCCTATTCTCGATGATTTCATTGATGTCACTCATATAGATGAAACTGCTTTTTCTTAATGATATATCATTAGATGATGAGGTAGATAAACCAAACTTTAATTTAGACGATAATCTAGATAACACACCCACTAGTGCACCTCAACCTCAGGCTCAGACTGAGTCTCAGTCTCAAACTGAAACTGGAATGTCTCTTATTCCCCCTAGTATGAGTAGAGTCTCCACACAAAGAAAATTAAAATCAGTTGCATGGTATTTTTTTGATAGGGACCAAGAGAATCAACTAGCTAGATGTAAAATTTGTAAAAATATTTATAAATTTAAAATCGAAAAAGGTCAAGGTGGGACATGAAGTTTATTGAGACATGTACAAGGCGAGCACACAGCTAGGTGGAATGAATATCAGGCTAAAAAATTGGGTGTGCCAGTGCCATCTGAGTCGGGACAAGGTTCGCATAGTGTCCCCGACCTAGTACAGGGTCAAATTAACCCGACGACGGGGGAATTTTCGGTCCTAAATATGATAAAAACAAAGATGGAAAAAATATGGCAAATTAGTTGCGGTGGAGGGTTTTCCTTTTTCATTTCCTTCCTCTCCTGGTTTTAATCATTACATTCGAGAAACTTATAATCTTGCTTTTAATGGTTTTCCTAGATCAACTGTTAGAGGGATGTTTTTAAATTTACAAGTGAATATCAACAATATTTATGTTATGCATTGTATCATTTTAATGGCAAAGTGGCTATCACTTCTGACATAGGCCGTAGTACTAACGTTAATGATTATTTAACAGTAACATGTCATTGGATAGATCAAAATTGGTCTGTGCAAAATCGTATTTTAGCATATAGATATATTGATGATAGGTACACTGGAAGTTTTATTGCACAAAATATTAATGAAATTTGTGATTATTATGGAATAATTGATAAAATTATGACTATTACATCAGATAATGCTACTTCTAATGATTATGCAATAAGACTTTTAAAAATTCAATTAACTCAATGTTTTCCTAATCATTTTCATATAAGATGTACGTGTCATATTTATAACTTAGTTGTAAAGGATGGCCTAAAACTTTTTGAAAGCATTCTTGATAAAATACAATTTGCTATAAATTTTATTTTTAAAGGTAATAAAATACAAAGACGCAAAGAGTATAAAAAAACTTGTATATAGACAACCTATAACTTTATTATTTAACGCCCATAATAAAAATCTAAGGGATATGCTTGTAGATAATGATTGGGAAATTTTTTTAGAACTTAATGAATTTCTAGGGAATTTTTTTCAAGCTACTAAAGAATTTTTCGGTATTTATTATCCTACTATTTCAAATATGTTATTTTATATAGCTCTAATATTTTTGTTACTTAATGTATATATGGAAAAACCATCTTACGCTCAATCTATTGAAAAATGTTTATAAAATTAAAAAAAAAATATTATTCCCACTATTTATATTATTGGTGTTGTATTAAATCCGACTATTAAAGTAGACGGTTGTAAACCACTTGTAGAAACGATTTATGATTGTATAGAAGTACTTCCAACAAACCCAACTGAAGAATCAACTCACAAACCAACTAAAAAGCAGTTACGTCTAGCATACACACTGAATGCAAACAAGTATATATGTATTACCAACAACAAAGTGCAAATAATCAACCAGCGTCTGTACCATCTTCTACTACTTCGCTGCAACCTTATAAAAAACATGTGGTTTCTGCTGCTAGTATTCAAGGCCTTAGAAATAAAATGTTTAGTGGTTCAACTTCTTCACCAGTTAGCGAATTTGATGTTTATGTTTTGCAGGGTGTTGTACCATACGAATTAATTGTCAATGATGAAGGACATGAAGACTTGCTGAAATACTGGAGGCAGAATGAGAATAATTTTCGACACTAGCAAAGATGGCCCGAGATGTGTTGAACATTTAAGCTTCATCAACAACGTCTGAAATCATTTTTTCTACTGGAAGATTTCAAATATGAGAGCACAGACATTCATTGGCGGGAGACGCATTGGAGATTGCAGTTCTTTTAAGAGATTGGATTCGAGCGAAGCGTAGAAGGTGCGGTCAATCGGAGATCAATGAAGAAGAAGACAACAATTACAATGAAATCTTGTCCGAGGGAACAGGAAGCGACGTCGAATAATTTGACCGACAAATTCCAATTCCAACCGAAGATCCTCAAGACATTGTGAGAAAATTAGAAAAAGTATGGTTAACTATGTAATTTTTTTAATTGCAATTTTACTATGTGATTTGCAACTTTTGAACAACACCACAAAGTTGCAATTTTGAAATTGTATTACAAAAAATTCATATTTCTATTAAATAATATAAGAGGCACAAAAACAGTCTTGGTATATTTTTATTATACTCTCTTGTTCAATTATTAAAGTGTTTATATATATTATTTTTTTTAAATTAAGTGGCAAAAAGAACCCCAAATCCCGATCCCGACCCGACCCGTCCCCCCCAAATCACGGCCCCTCTTCCGGCGGGATGTGGGACGGGACCTCTTCCCGTCCCGCCTATCCCGGCCCGCCGGAGCCCGCATCCCGACCCTCCCCATGTCACGCCGGGTCACGTCGACCCGCCCTGCCCCGTTGGACAGCCCTAATATTTTTTTATGACGCATAAAGACTTGTTCAGATGTTCATTAAGCTTTCAACCTTTTGTCCTTGTTAACCCAGCACCAAACTCTTGCTGATTTCTTGGTTCTCTGATAAAATGCTTTGCTATGTTTTCAGCCATGACGATTAAGAAAATAAAGCAACTAAAGGGTTTCTTTTGAATCTTTTTCCATTTACCATTATACTCTCTACAACAAACAAGTGATTCTACCTTCCTTAAATCACAATCACGCGAAACTTCTTGTTCCATTAAGCAACTGTAGTAATAACATGCCAAAATGAGTGCTCTAATTATGGGTATGCGTGTATCATATTCACACCCCAAAGAACTTTAACTATTTAATTAGCATTTTGAGTTGTCCAAAGAGAGCCGTTTCTCGAGATTACATATGATATGACAACCTTGTTAAAATTTGGAAGTCAAATTCCACAAAAATCATGTCTTTCCCTCAACATTAAGCACAATACATACTGTACTACAATAGTACACAAACTTAGCATCTTGCTTCATAAAAACTTCATAAAAAATCGACCTTCCTTCATAAAACAAATAAAAACAATAATAACAACAACAAAGAAAAGGGATGAGCTGAAGTTCATTATAAAATTTAAGCAAATATATACTGTACTGCAATAATATGACGGACATAGCATCTTGCTTCATAAGAATTTCATAAAAATTCGACCTTCTTCATAAAACAAATAAAAACAACAACAACGAAGAAAAAGGATGAGCTGAAGTTCATTAGAAAATTTAAGCACAATATATACTGTACTGCAATACTATGACAAACATAACATCTTGCTTCATAAGAATCTCATAAAAATCGACCTTTCTTCTTCATTGGAACATATCGAAAACTTTCTTCTTCATTGTTTATCTTATTTACCAGCGTTAGTTACTGCTTCTTTTTTTAGAATGTTTTATCATGGCTTAGTCACTTTTGTTACTCTAATTTTCATTCTGCTTTAAATTTCTTGTCCCGGTCTGACCGTTTCTCTTACTTTGCTTGTGCCTATGCTTTGTCTTGAGCCGAGGGTCTTTCGGAAACAGACTCTATACTTAACAAGGTAGAGGTAATGTCTGCGTGCCCTCTGCCCTCTGCCCCATTGTGGGACTTCACCGGGTATGATGATGATGATGGAACATATCGAAAACAACAACAACAAATAAATAGGATGAACTGAAATTCATAATAAAATCACCTTCATCAACAACAAGCCTAACAACATCTGCAGTGATTTCGCGATTCAATCTAGGGCCACTCGTATCCTTCTCTTCCTTCCTCGTCTTTGCCTGCAAAAAAAATAAGATAGTACTAATTATCTCTCTAATCCTCAATTATAACATAATTACACTGATCACTACACGCAAGTATCAATGGACATAAAATAACTACGTGATCTTAATTGCTTAGCTACCTGTACAGGTGCAGCGAAACACCTAACACTTTGTGTATATTCGAACGGACTCTTCGGGATAGTTAAGTTAGAGTTACTGAGAACTCGAGGTGAAAGGTGTGAAGCACTGGCAATGAGCGAATTGGAACCGTGGCATTGAAAATAAGACCTTTTAAGATGAATTGATAGGGTTTTGATTTTGGCGTTGTTCACTCTACACCAAAACGCCATTGTTGTTTTACTTTCACGTGCTCTGTATGCCCTAGCCCCTAAACAGTGCCATCGGAATGTGGAGAAATATTGCTCCGATAGGTGAATCGGGTTATGCTGGAAGATCCGAACTGTTGTTGTAGATACTTATATAGTTGGGCCTTCTGAATTCAAATTTGGGCTTCTAGTTTTGCCTTCTCAAATCAATTCGGTTCATTGGCACTTTGTCCTTATTTTGTGCTGCTCTTTAATTTTTGTTCCTCGTAACAAATAACTTTTCGCCGGACGTAAGTTTATATTTTCGTATCATAACATCTCATAAGTAATCGCATCCTTAAAGAACTTATGTCCCGCTAGACATAAATTTGATTGCTAATGGCAAAAATTAAAAACCAACCCGTTTGAAGGACAAAAATTAAAGACCAGCCTTAAAAAAGTGCAATTTTTTCAAGGGAGTACAGCATAACTATGAAGCATTTTAAAAATAATTGCATAATAGTAGCAATAATAGTTAGTTGTCATTCCATGTCAATTAATATTAACACATCTAGCAGCATTCGAATAACCATCCTCAAATTTCAGCTGGACAAGAACCAACCACACGAAACTGTTCCTATTTGTTTGGTCAAATTGTTTATCTTTCATTGCGAATACACCACTTCAATCTTTTTTTGTCCTTTCCTTTTCTCATGCCTTTTTTTTTATTTACCTATATATATATTTAGTATAGCGTACATATAAACAATAATATTTACAGTATATCTAATTATATATACAGTATAATAAGGATATACCTGGTATAATAAAGACGTGCATGATATAATAAATATAATATATATGAGATATATTAAAGGTATATTTTGAAGAAAAATAAAATTGTTCAACATTTTATCTGTGCATATCTAATTATATATACAGTACAATAAAGATATAAAGTATATGGTATAATAAAGATATCCCTAAGGATATACATGGCATAATACATAATCAAGAAGAAAACAAGAATAATTAGTGGTAAACGAATTCCTTAATCAGGGGAAGAAATAATGATGAAAGTGAAAGGGATATGTACATATTAATTAGAATCATTAGCGTAAACTAATTTCTTAGTTAGTTAGAAAAATGATTTGAAAGAGAAAATGATATGTATTAATTAGGATGTAACTTAATTCCTTAATTAGTGGTCATTCATGAATCGTAAGTAATATTAGAATATATGCTAAAATGGTAAAGAAGTTTGTTATTTTTGGAATAAATAAAAAGTACTTCTACTTATGAAAATACTCTTAAAAAATTGACTGCTCGGGTAAAAATCTATTTTTTTATCAATTTATCTGAACTCAGGTTTGGGCTTCAATTGGGCCCCTCTCTCCTACTGTGAATATGACTTTTTTTTTACACATCCCAATCTTTGGGGTGCACCTGAGTTTGGTAAGTGCTCTAAACTTTATAGTAAATTCAGGAGATTTTAGATTTGTCCATTGTTCCAAGCCCGGAAGGCGGAATTATGATTTTGAGTTGATATATTCTAGATTTTATAAAAGTAATTCATTGTGTTTTGAATTTTTATTCGCATATTTTTTTAGTAAGGTACCGAGCTTTTTCATAATAGGCTCCCACGTTTTCACTACACCTAATCGTTAGCTATAAATAAAGTCTCTGATCCGAACACTGATTTTCAAAATCTCTCTCTCCGCTTTTCTTTGCATTATTTTCAAGATAACAAAGTCGTGTAATTTACTCGGTCTTGATGTCCGAAGTTTGTTGGAATTTGAAGTGCGACTATTCCAACAAGGTAAGTTCCGTTCTATTATGAGAGGAAATAATTTAATATCTCGAGTACTTTGAGGGATCAAATTTTTTAAGAACACACAATAAATTTAGTGAGCTCAAGATTAATTCAAGTCATGTTTATGTTTTTATTTGTTTCGAACACCATAGATAACAAAATTTTCAATATATATTGATTAGTATGTATAAAAAGATAGTAATGATGGGACACGGAACAAGTCAATCCGTGAATAAAGTTATGAATTATGAGAGATTACTAAGTTGCAGAATATTAAGTTCAATGTGATTATATTATTTATCTATCATGTCAATACAGTGTCATCTTAAGGGGGAAACACATAATGTGTCATTATCTACGACAAAGTATAATCCCAGGAGAAAATAACTGAGGAAGATATTGTGCAAATCCATTGGCCCCTACGTAACCATTTAAGTATATTAAAAGTTCAAACTACATCATGTACTGATGTACATTAAACTAATACTAACCGTTGGAAAAATAATGCTAACCAATCCTATCTTTTAAAGCTTCATTTATTAAATCCTAATAAGTGGATTGTTAACCAAACAAATCTTTAATTTGTTTGTCGTGCCAATTTTCTCCTTTTTTTTTGTTTTGTTTATTCAATTTGCTTAATCCACATATAGTATGAACCAATCACTTGTGATACCATGTTCTTCATTTTGACTCATTCTTATGCTATCACTAATTAAGCATGTCAATCACATGCTATGACTTGATGTTTCTCCCTATTGATATTGATTTGCACCCATAATTCTACATTATGACTCGATGTTTCTCCATCTTGATATCAATTGTAAGTGGTTTATAAGAGACCAAATCCTCAAAAACAATTAAGATTGTTCTTTAAACATACCTTTGATTGTGAAATCTACGATTTAATAGAGCGATAATAATTAAGAAAAAGAAATAGACAGATCGAGATGATACTCAACATGCAGGAAGACTAACTCTAAGTGATTGAAATTGATTGAGAAAGTCCTAGCTTTCCTTATAGATTATGAGTTTCAATATGAGTTTTTTCCCAATTTTTTTGACATTTTGATGGTTGTAAACTAGATTAAGCAGTCACTATAAACAAAAAATAGCCCTTTTTAAAGCATAAAGTAGCCTTTTTTATAAGCATATAATAGTCCAATATATCAAGACCATACCGAAGAATCAAAACTAAATTGAACAAGCAAATTTTGAACCGAACCAAACTAACTTCGATTCGATATATCAACAACAACAACATACCTAGTGAAATATCTGGAAAGAGTAGAGTGTACACCGACCTTACGTTTACCTTTTGACGGATAGAAATAATTATTAATACATGATTACCTAAAAATAAAGTGACTACTTAGAAACTTCTGAATATTGCAAGTACTATGTATTATGATGTCATTTGCATAGCAAAAATTCAAGGATATTTTATGTAGAATTTTCCACATGTGGTGTCAATATTTGAAAAAGTGAATAAAATTAATAAATTAATATAATAACAAATGACGTTGTTTTTTATATTATATTTATTTTTTTCATTTGACTTATCACCTGTATTATACGTATTTAGTAAAAACAAGTTAACAAAGTAATATCCAAATACACTTGACATAGCATATAATATTGTAATAAAAAAAAGAATAGAAAATGTGTAATCAAACAGATTGGGATATTAGTCTTGAAATATATATGGTCCACGATTGCCGCTAAGAATAGAAAACTTTGAACACCAAGAAAATTGCAATAATTTCCAAAGATTGACATCTATGATTAGCAATGCGAAGCTTCTAGTTAAGTTAACCTTTGATATGAAATCGAATCACTTCCAAAGATTTGTCTTCCATTATGAAAACAAAAATCCCTGTTGTTGACTCTTGCAATAGATGTCGACTAATGATTGTTGTAAAAATGGATCTTGGATTTAATTCAATCTCAAAAGTTGGTTTGTAGGGTGAAGATTGTCCAAATTCATTTAATGAGTCCATGTTTCCATTCCATATTCAATGTGGGACTCTTAACACTCTCCCGCACGCCCAGACCTTGTTAACTGGAGCGTGGATAATATAATTTAGGGGTCCAATATCGATGAACAAATAATTGGAATGAGTCTTGCTCTGATACCATGTAGAAAAAATGGATCATGGGCCTAACTCAACCACAAAAGCTAGCTTATAGGGTAAGGATTATCCAAATCCATATAATGAATCCATTTTTCACATTTCATATTTGATGTGGGACTCTTAACAATTGTGATACTCATGTAATTACGTACTAATCAATTAGCATCTCATGTTGACCCCATTTTAGATTCGTCTTTAAATGTAGCTATCTATCTTTTTCTCAATATTATTATTCCGTATCCAAAGGAAAATTGGTGCTTTTCAGTCCTTAAAGTATTGATTTTTTAAAATTTTAATCTTTGTGATATCTAATTAAACTAGTGGGCAGTTGCCCATGCATAGCACGGGCCCAATGTTGTATTTCGTGTACTTTTCTCCGTAAGTTTTTTCAATTATTACCTTGAAGCTAAAATTCAACACAAACTTTTATAAGATACTTCAATAGCAAGTCATAAGAGCATTAAGAAATTCTATATTATGAAAAGTGATTGGTGCTTTGTATAATTTAAAAAATTATTGAAGTGGTAGGAAATGTGAAATATCATTATTTAGTGGGAGCAATGCTAATTGTTGTATGTTATCGTTGTATAATACTTGGATCTTCTCTTTTCCAATTCTTTGGCCATGAGATTTTTTTACTTTTTTCCGGAAATTTTTTCATTTTATTTGAAAATTATTGTTTGACCATGAAAATTTCAAAGACAACTTAAAGTTGTATTTGAAATTTGGAAAACACTTAAAATTCTGTTTTACTTTTTTTCCACTTTTTTTGTACTTTCAGTACATTAAAACAACTAAACACAGCTACATCTTCAACTCCAACTTCAAAATTTCAAGTAAAGTGAAAAAAATTGATTTTCATGGTCAAACACCTACTTAGAACTTAGAATGTGAAACCTTTTAGGGCCCCGTTGGCCATAAAATTATTCTCTGTTTTCTCAAAAAAAAATCACTTTATTTGAAAATCGGCCATGAAAAATTCAAATTCAACTTGAAGTTGTATTTCAAATTTGGAAAATAGGTTATAAGATATTTTTCAACTCACTTTTCATTTTTGAAGTTATATTTGAGTACATTCAAGCATGAACATTATTTCAAATATTCTTTACAAAAAGCATAATCAAAACACTACTCCATCTTCAACTATAACTCCATAAATTTCAACTAAAGTGAAAAAAATTGGTAGCTATAACCAAACGCCTACTTAGTATTGTATAAAATATTTCTAATATTATTTATATTGCAAACACTTAATAATATGGTTATGTCCAATAAAATTTCCGTATAATATGTATTGAAACTATTAATGTCACTTGTGGTTATTTGCAAAAAAACTTTATTGGAAGAAAAAAATTAATTAATGTTCACGACTAAAACTTAAGTCACATATGGTAATTTAATGTACTAATTACAAAACCAATTAAAAGCTAAAGATTGGTTAGTGTACAACAGTAAAGAATTGCATTCAGACCCAAAACGAAAAGGAATTGTATTGTTGGGCTGGGACGTCGGGTACAAATATGTGGGGAAGAGTGGGCTGGCGTATAATGACATAAGCGAAGGACATTTTAGTCGATTCAGTTAAAAGATAATACAGCAGCTACAGAAAGATTCTCTTGGCCCCAACCATGTTGCTCGATTTGAACTAAAATGACCGAAATGACCCCAAATATCCAAACAGGCATGTTGACGTGTGCTTATTCCCATTTATAGTAGAATATATTTAATTTTTAATTAATTAAATATGCACTTCTGATAAATCTGCTTATAAATCTTCATACATTTGTTGGATTTTTAACTGTTATCATTTATTATCCATGCTATGTTAAATTCAAATTATTGCTCTATATGTAGTTTGAAAGTAATATAGTTCTAATAATAATTTAAATAACTGATTTCCTATGTAAAAGGGACCAAACGCACAAATTTTACTAAGGGCATTTTTTAACCAAACTATTAAAGAAGGGTATTTTTATTTTATTTCACATAGTTTAAGAATATTTTTTATCATTTTCGGAAGATTAAATAATGTGGGATTGAAAGTACAATACCGCTTGGACAAAAAGATTCCCAAGATTCCCTTTTTAGGTCCTTTTTGGCCCCTCTAATTTCAACTATACTACAAAAACTTTTACGTAATTAAATAATAAGAATTAATTTAAACAGAGACTCACACAAAATTACTTGAACTAAATTAAGCTAATCGACAGATGTATAGTTTATGTGTATTATAAATATACAATATAGGTATATCGGTAAGAAAAAATAAAACATAAATTCAATCGATTATTTATGTAAAAATCTCTCTAAATAATAGATGCAACTTTTTGAGTCTTGTGATCCAAAAAGTCGAATTGATGTTTTACAAATTATCAATCACAAGCATGTCAATCGAAAATATTGTCAATGAGAGCGTGTATGTTTATCTCGCAACTAAAACATTGATGACAATTAATTTATTGTACATTTTATCAATTATAATTTGACAGTCCAACCGCTAAATTATTAAAAATTTATTGAGGCAGTCAATTCCACAAATCGCAAGTCTACACCGTGCAATGCATTCATATCATATGCATTATCAATCAACCATTATATTATGGGGAAAAACAGATTTTAAGTGTGAAAGTTGCTCAAAATATATGTCGATCGAGGTGCTGTAAACATCAAGATTTAAACTTTACCTTAAAGTGGTCCATTATATGTTCCAAGTCATTGGTCAAATCTGATGTGACGCAACGAATTCATCCCTAACAGTGGTCCATTAGAAGAAATGTGGATTGATATATGAAAATAATGCACTTTTGCCTTTCAAATCAGAATGGTCTTTAATTTTTGTCTTTTAACAATCGACCTTATGTTTAGCTAGACATAATTTCTTTAAGAATGCGGAGCATAATTTATTGGATATTACGATGTAAAATATAAATTTATGCTTTGCGAAAAAAATTATTTGTTACGAGGAACAAAAATTAAAGACGATCACAAAATAGGGGCAAAAGTGGCAATGCTCCTTGATATATAAGACCCCAATTAGTATGGGCTGAGGCTGCTTGTTGCTGTTGGGGTACGAGTCAGTTTATTCGCACATCGATTAATTTTATGAGATATTTATTGTCTCTTACCAACATAGATATCGAATAACTTTTTTCATCAAGACTTAAATAAATTGGACGGAGGTAGTATTATTTTCTATGGAGTATTCTAAACAAAACATTAGGAGGTTGTATTTTTCATCCCCTAAAAGTGGTCCATTAGGATGTTGTATTTTTCTTTTTAAAACTATGTTGTAAGAATCAGCTTGCGTGTAATCGATTAATTTTATAAAGCACATTCTACCTCTCAACACATATATCAAATAATTTTATTTTCCGAGACTTGGACAAGTCATGGGAAAGAGGTAACATTATTCTCTATGTAATATTCTAAACAAAACATTAACCTACTTTAAATTAACAATTTGTGGAGCTTTTCAATGGAAATACTTACTTATATAAATCATAGTTAACCTTTAGTGTCATTAATTAAAGTTAAATACATATTATTTGATCATGATCAAGTGATAAAAAATTATATAAATAATACATATCTCATATTTATTTACGTATTTGGTATGAATATTCAGGGCATGTAAATTTTTTAGTTCCCGCAATATAGGTGGGTGAACAAAATCTTTTCCTTTCTCCTCAAAAGCTTTCTGAATCTGATTAAATTATATAACCTCGAATGATCATCCAGTTCAATGTACAACCAATAATTTATATTAGTAGCCAAAGAAAGAGATAATCAATGTTGTTTAATTTGTTACATTTAGGAGTTGCATTGTTAGACGGTCGTTTACTAAATAGTGGTTCTATCCTGACTCAATCAAAGCCAGGAACATAAAATTCAGGGGTCACAAAGAAAATTAAAATATTTCAGGGTCCACAAATTAAATGCAGCAATAATACATAGGACAGAAAACATTAATTTTAATGAAGACATGACTTCTCACAGCCAGATTCAGGTATAATTCCAGAAGAACAAGAAGAACATTAGTATTATTAAATTATCATTATTTTGTTTAACCATATTATATATATAACCCCCATAGCCATTGACTTGATGGATCTCCTACTCGTTTGCTTCTCCACCTCTTCCCGTGGTTGAGATCGTAAAGAATGTATATTGAGTTTAACTCATCCTCAAAAACTAGCTTATAGGATAAAAATTATCCAAATTAATATAAGGAGTTCACGTTTTTATTCTATTGTTAGACGGTCGTTTACTAAATAGTGGTTCTATCCTGACTCAATCAAAGTCAAGAACATAAAATTCAGGGGCCACAAAGAAATTTAAAATATTTCCGGGTCCACAAATTAAATGCAGCAATAATACATAGGACAGAAAACATTAATTTTGATGAAGACATGACTTCTCACAGCTAGATTCAGGTATAATTCCAGAAGAACAAGAAGAACATTAGTGTTATTAATTTATCATTATTTTATTTAACCATATTATATATAACCCCATAGCCATTAACTTGATGGATATCCTACTCGTGTTGCTTCTCCACCTCTTCCTGTGGTTGAGATTGTTGGTTACAAAGTATTCATGAAACGAAAATTACAAGTAACTGCTAAGTAATATAAGAATTGAAATTATAATTTAACAAGAAATTGAAATTACAATGATCTTGAACAAAAAAACTGGAACTGTTTTTGGTGTATGCTGAGTCGAGTGTTTGCAATCTGTCTTTAAGACAATATTGCCATGTATGTATCTTTTCTACGTCTTGGACAATTGTCTCCCAAGATAAAACAGCAAATAAATAATTGAGCAAAGGAAACTCAAATGTTACCGTGAAGAATTTTGAGTAATGAAATGATGCTTGAAAGATTGTAGGAAGAATTGAAATCTGTTTCTGTTTATGTATTTTCGTGTACCTCAACAATGGTGATAAGGGGGTATTTTTATAGTAGAAGGAGGGGCTGATGAACTGCCTTCATAAGTGTCATTACTGGCCAAGTAATGACCATTATGGAGGTAGTAATACCACCAAAATAAATTGTGAAGATGTGCAACGGATTGACCATTTAGGAGGAGTAATTCAGCCAAAATAAATAGCTGAATTGAGTGTTGTGGACGTTTCTGATCTCTCTGCCCAATTCTGACTTTCTGAAAACTTCAGGGACCAAACTGTACATCTTGAAACTTCAGGGACCAAACTGTACATATGAAAGAATTCTGATCCAAACTGTACATATGACAAAATTCTCTGGTCCAAAAAGATAATATCAGAAGAAGCACAGCCGTGAACCCGGATCGGACGGGCGGGCGGCGGCGCGCATGTGGCCTTTCCTTGAACATCTAGGTCCTCCCTCCTTTAAACACATGGGATACCCCTTGGGGTCCCAAACCCCAAACCAACTTTGAGACTTATAAACAAAACAATTCATTCTTCCTCCACCGATGAGGGAGAATTGATCACAATACCACACTTTTCCGTGCTTCAAACACCTCACTTCGTGAACCAATATCTCTTTCATTTCTCAATGAAATTTGACGATTCTTGGCCCTTGGTTATCTACGTACTTAGTAGATTATGCATGTGTGAAGAACCGGATTCTCCAACATGCGTAACACTAGTGTTTAAGTCGTTAAAGTTGGTCGGTCGCAACTCCCTCCAAAGGCAAATTTCCAACAGAGATTGTAAAGAATGTATATTGGGTCTAACTCATTCCTAAAAGCTAGTTTGTAGGATGAGGATTGTCAAGTCCATATAAAGAGTCCATGTTCTCATTCTATTACCGATGTGGGACTTTTAGCACTCCCCGAACGCCCAGATTCTGTTAACTGGAGCGTGGATAATATAATTTAGGGGCCCAACATCGGTGAACAAATAATTAGAATGAGTATGACTCTGATACCATGTAAATAATGGATATTGGGTCTAACTCATCCCTAAAAGCTAGCTTGTAGGGTGAGGATTGTTCAAGTTCATATAAGGAGTCCATATTCCATTACATTACCGATGTGAGACTCTTAACCGAGATAAGCAGCATAAGCAGAATTTATATATATATATATATATATATATATATATATATATATATAAATTCTACCTATCATGGTGGAGGTAAGATACGTGTACACTCTATCCTCTCCAGATCCCACGATGTGTGACTTCGTTGGGTATATTGTTGTTGTCGTTTATTTGAATTGAATGAACCTTTGTAGTGCAAAAGTAATAGGAATAAGAGCTTAGGAAGGTAATACAGTGAAATCAATATGGTGTAATTTTTTTATGAAAGGAACCGAATGAACCCTTGCATCCCTAACTTCTCCCCGGAGAATAGAATAAAGAGAAAAATGCCAAGAAAATATGAGGGTTTAAGCACTTTTTTCTATTTGATAATCATTTTCATGCTAGCTGTCAGTGAAGAAAAGGCCAAATTCTTTTAATTTTGCAGCCACTGCTTCTTATTGCAGAGTCAATTCCTCGCGTGGTTATTAAACTTGTAGAGAAGTCCAACTAAAGTAATATTTGATTTCTTTATAATAAGATCATCAATAGGGATGGCAATTGGGCGGGGGCGGGTGCGGGTACCCCCTCCCCCGCACTCGTACCCGCCAAAAAAAATTATACCCGTCACCTACCCGCCACGGGTGGCGGGTACAATTTTCAACATCCATACCCGCCTAGGCGGGTATATTCCTATACCCGCCACCTACCTACCCGTCCGCCTACCCGCCACCCATTTTTTTCACCCCTTCTCCATTGCACAACAAAGAATCAAGAAAATAAAATTTCTAAGAAACCCAAAAAATTATCCATCCAAATAACTATATATTACAAATGTAGACAAAACTCAGATATTATTTTAGCTATATAAGCTAGGCGGGTAGGCGGGCGGGTAGGCGGGCGGGTAGGCGGATATGACTGCAAATCCACCACCTACCCGCCTACCCGTGACGGGTACATTTTCAATACCCATACCCATATTTCCAAAATAATAAAATAACCCATTTTTGGACATAAAATCCTTAACCTATTTTTAAATTATAAAACTCGTTTTAGTATTTCTATTTTATTTCCAAAATGTGGAAAATATTAATTCGAACAATAATTTCAGAATATTAAAAAATTGTGTCTAAGTAGACAATAAAAGTTTTTGTTGAATAGTAATAGAACTGAGCATGATGCTTAACTATGTATTTTCTAACTGATTATAAATAATTTTCTCAGATATATAAAATTTGTAATTATAAAAATATTTTTCTTCTTGGAGACGAACTTGTAATATGTTGATTTTATTTAAGTTTTATAAATAAGTAAATTTCAATTAATATAAAAAATTATATTTTTAGAAAGTATATTTACAACTAAAGTAGTTATCCAACGCGATTTTTTCGTGAATTTTTAATCTAATTAGTCTACCACTAAAGTAAGCTTATTCTAATTCTTATAAATCGGATATATATATATAACGTTTCATGTTTTTCAATTATGTCCAAGCACTTCAATTCAGTAAAATATTCAACTTCCGACTTTGAGAACCAAAAAAATTATCAAAATAGTTTAAAAGAAGTTGAGATAACAAAAAAAAACTTATAGCATACTTAAAGTTTGAATGGTTATATTATTTTATTCTTATAGCTTGAAATATTATTTTGAATATTTCTATTTTATTTTTAAAATATGAAAAATATTAATTTGAACAATAATTTTGGAGTATCAAAAAATTGTGCCTAGGTAGTGAATTTTATAATTTATATATGAGTTAAGGAATTTTCTATCTAAAAATGAATTGGCTTACTTTATTGGAAATAAGAACATAATTTGATAATTTTATTATCAAAAAAATTCGTAAATTATTTTAATTAGATTTTTCTACAGGTTCAATGACCGTTCAAGGAATTAACTCTCTTATGGCACGGTGGCCCCTCTCATTCCTTGACAAGATCACATTAAAGAATATTACTCATTGAAAAACTACAGATAACTTATTTATTTAGTTTTATTTTATATCGATAATTTGATAAACATGAGACCATTTTTATCTATTGCATAGAATATTAATTATTTTTAGAGGGTAATCGGGGGAATTAAACAATCTTATTATATGAGTTACGTTATAAGTCTTTTTCTTTCGTGTGCAATTGTGTCAGGTATAATAGAATATTTCTTAATAAACTTTCATTAATTGTATATCTATTATTTTAGGTAAAATTATAATTATTTTGTAATTATGTTAATTAGTTATCTAGTTTGTATCAAGTAAATATTCTTATAACCATATATATATATTGTAAATCATTCATCAATAAAATCAAAGAACATATTCTTTTATGGTATCAATAGCCTAAAACTACAAAACCTACCATAGCCGCCGATAGACCTTCTCGTCCGCCACTTTTTTTCTACATCGGCACCTAGCCCACGTCGGAACCCTAGCCGCCGACCTCTCTCGCCCCATCTTTTCCCCACGACGGAACCCTAGTTTTTCCGGTCACTCTCCCTTCATCTTCCTCCTAAATTTCCTCTTACATGGCTGACAAAATCAAATTTCATCCGACACTTGTCGTAAACAACATCAAAAACTTCATCCCCGTGACTCTTGAGATGGAAAAGGGTCAATACTCCTCGTGGGCAGAGCTTTTTAAGATTCATTGTCATGTTTATGAAGTTATCGACCACATCATCCCTCTCACACCGAAGTCCACAAACGTACCATCCGCTTCGACTTCTGATGATGCACTCTAGTCTCGTTTGCACACAGCCGTCCTCCAGTGGATATACAACACAATATCTAATGATATGTTGCACACCATCATTGAGACCGATGTCACTGCCCGCCAAACGTGGAAACGTTTCCACTAGGGGTGAGCGGGTCCGGGTACCCGGACCCTGCGGTTTCGGGTAGGTTCCCGGGTACCCAGTAAATCTTTTAACAGATTTGCTAACACTTTGAGCATGCTTCACAATTGTAATGGCCTATTATGCTACATGAACTACAATAATCCATATAAAAAAAATCACACACAACAGAGGATCTAATTTAGCAATCTAAACTAACATAAATCAACCTAAACTAAGTTAAAGCATGCTAAATCAGATAACACTAATAAAACACAATTAATCAACAAAAATATGAAAAGAAAACTAGACTGATAGGAATTCGAGCGAAACTTTGACAAGATTCCGTAGTGGAAAGCACACCTTTAAAACCATAAACTCAGCCACACGAAAGAAAAAAAACACAAAGTTTAAACTATTGAAATCTAAGAAATAATCTAGGATTTTAAATGCCCCTTTCTCCTTCTGGTCATGCAAGAAAGTGTGAGGAATACTGACAACAAGAGAGAGGATAGGTGGAGCGGCGGCATCGGTTATTTGGACGTAATGGAAAATGGCTAGGGCTTCTGCCTTTTCGCTTTGTTTAAAGAGTATTGGGCTGGGTCGACCAGACTCGACCGAAAAAAGAAAGAAACGCCCCAAACCTAATAATTTAAAATGGGTGTGAGTTCATAGGTTCCGGGTATCGGTTCCGAGTCTGGGTACCCCGTCTCTATTTGCCAGAACCGGAATCGGACCCGATATTGATCGGTTCCTAATTTTACTACCCGGAATCTATCCGTTATTATAATATATCTACCCGAAACCTAACTGTTAGTGTCGGTTCCGGTCAGGTATCTGGGTACCATGTACCCGTGCTCACTCCTATTTTCCACGACAACAAAACTCAATGAGCGTTATACCTTAAAAATCAGTTCAAGGACGTTCATCAGGACGATTTCCCAAACGTGTCTATGTATTGTCAAGAACTCAAGATGCTTGCCGACCAACTCTCCAATGTCAGCGCACCAGTCACTAACTTGCGATTGGTCATGCAACTCATTGCAAGTTTGAACGAATTATATGACTGTGTTGCCACCATCCTTCAACAATGCACGTCGTTACCTCAGTTTTATGAGGCCCAACATGACATCCTTGACCCATGTCCACAACAGGCCTACACAACATATGTTCACTCAACACTCCAGACAAAAATTGGTATATAGACACATGTGTCACGTCTCACATGACGGCATCACAAGGTATTCTCTCATTTTATTCCAATTTGAGTAATTTAAATCAGAATATTATTATTGGTAGTGGACAAGACATTCTCATCCGTGGCTATGATCATTCCTCCACATCCACCACAAATCTTAAAAAATGTCTTTCATGCCCCTAAACTTATTAAGAATCTAATCTCTGTGTGACGTTTCACAACTAACAATTGGATTTCCCTTGACTTTGATCCTTTTGGTTTTACTGTAAATGATTTTACGACAGGGAGACGAATAATGAGATGTGACAACACCAGATATCTCTATCTTATTTCAAACGTCGTCAACAATCCAGCCTCAGTTCCCTCAACCTTTGTTGCTCTTTCATCTTATGACATTCTAGATTAGGACATCTGGAGATTCTGTTTTACTTTCCATTAGAAAAAATAATTTTATTAATTGCAACCGCATTTCTAGGACTCCTATATATGAATCTTGCGTTTTTGGGAAACATGTCAAATTACCATTTTCTGCATCCACAATTGGTATTTTAATGCCTTTCATAGTGTAAGTTGTAAATTTTAATAGTTGTAATGATTTTAATATCCACAATTTAGAATGTAATAGTTGTAAATTTTAAAGTTTAAGTTATTTATAAAATGTATCAATTTAATTTCATAGTGTTCTTTGGTACAAATAACAGTGCATGAAAGGAACAATTTTTTTTAAACTCCCTCAACATAATTTCACAATTGATTAAAGATTGTAAGTCAGTACTCTCTCGAGCTGAATGGGCTGCATTTTAGAACACTTTAAAATTTGTACATTTCAATTATTAGAACCTCATTTAAAGTCGAAACATGTAATTTAAAGGTTACCAAAAAAATAAAAAAAATGGGACCCACAATTTTAAAAGACAATCCAAACAAATGTAGAGAAAATCAAAGATGTCCTAAATGTGATGGGATCCACATGCAGTGAAAAGAAGAGCTACAGCAGGCGTTTACATCCCAATTTATGTAACCAGGAATAGGAGGGCTTTCTCGTCATTTCACATGAACGGCAAGCTCCTCTCACTCCCTTCTATTAAACTATTAAAGTAATAGGAGTATTAGGTAAAGGTTATGCTCAAGTTCAAATGTTTTTGGTGAGAACTATGGGTGTGTTTGGTAGGGAGGAAAACATGTTATATAATTTTTCAATATTTGATTGGGCAAAATGCTTAGAAATTTCTAGGAAAATAAGTTATTTAAAAATGAAAAAAATGATTTTTCTAATAAAAGTAGGGAAAATAAATTTCATAAGTAATATTTCCAAATTTATTGTCTCCTCCTCACCCACCAAACACTCCCAACCCCCACCCCTTCATCATCACACTCCCGCCACCCCCAAAACCCCCACTCTACTTCATCCCACCCCCTTAGTGTTTTGCTAGATCACATATATTTGCTCTTGGAATGATATTTTTTACATACTTACCAAACACAAGAAAAATAAGTAAAAAATTCACTTATTTTTTAAAAAAACATTTTCTAGAAAATAAATTTCATGAAAAATATTTCCCTTCATACCAAACACACCCTATATATGCACTTCCAAGAATTCAAATTTTATGTATTGGTGGCGCAAAATTATTTACACAAGCAGATATTTATCAAATAATTACATATAACTTTTTTGATAAACAATAATTGCCAATCAGATAGAAATTATAACTAGTGGTTATCACATATAACTAACAGTAGTTATTACTAATATAAAACAACTTGGTATAATATCGAGATATATAACTTAAATCTAAAAACGAATGGCGAAAACAATGGTGACTCAATACTGTTGGAGGCCTAGAATCAAAATTCAATGAGGGGTTTTAATTTGTTTTTTGTCACAAAAACGCGAAAAGAAAAAAATTCACATATATTTTTCATTTGTAGTTTAGAGGATCTATATCAGATATATAACTTATTAACTTCCTTAAGAGCTCCTTTTTGAAATTGTATTAAAGAATTAAATTTTTTTTTGAGTTCTTAATATCATATTCATATTTTCTAATTAACATATTTTATATTCTAATAAATAGTTAAAATAACAATATATATTACATAGTAAAATTCAGATCAAGCAAGTTTTACATGAAAACAATACTAAAAGTTGAAATAATTGAACTTGATTCAAGAAATTGATAACTTGATTTGAGAATACTTATTTTGTGGTTTAATATACTTCTTGTAATATTTGGTGCCCAAAAAAATTTTCATATATTATTATTTCAAAGCATTGACTCAAAGACTCTTGAAAAATAATAAAAAAAATATAAAAGCATAGAAGTAACTAAAGTTTTAGAAAGAAAAGATAAAAGTAGATTACGTATAGTAGAAGGCTTCCTTTTTATCAATATACTAAAAATAGATTGAACATTTATACTATATATACGTTACTTACTAATTTAGGGGCCTTCTTTTCTATCAATTAATTAACTATTATTTTTAATGACAAAAGGTTTAGAATACTTTTAAATTTTCTAAGAAAAAAGAAAAATATAAACTATTTTGATGAAAAATGAGGCCTCAACTAATGAGAGTATTAGCGAATATTCTCAGAATATTCGTCGTATATTTTGTAATTATGATAAATGTATATTTAAGGTAACTTAGGATTCTAATTGTATTAGGAATCAACATTTGTAAGGTAAGTTAGGATTCTAACCATATTAGAAATCAACCTTGTACATCTATATATATTGTGAATAATGAAAGAAATTCCCAAGAGAAATTATTCTATCTTTCATGGTATCAAGAGCCTAAAACCTAAATCCTCATTCCTGCCGAATCAGATTTTTTTCCGCTCACGAAAAAAAACTCTGGTTTCTTCCTCCATATTTCGGCCAAACCAAAAAATTCTCTTCCCTCGACAGGCGGCAACCATGTCTTCCCCCACAAATTCCGTTTCAACCACTAGCACACTTGAAAACCCCTCTCAACGTTCAGTAACTTCTTTTCATCCGGCATTCGCCGTTAACAACATCAAGAATTTTATCCTTATAATTCTTGACCAAGAAGACTGTCAATATTCCATGTGGATTGAACTATTCTACATTCATGCATGTGCATACAACGTGCTCGATCACATTGACGAATCTGTTCCTCGTCCCACCGATGTTACAGACTCAATATGGCGTCGTCTTGACGTCATCGTCAAACAATGGATCTACGGCACCATCTCGAAAGATCTGTTATGCACTATCATGAAAACAGGTGCTACGGCACGTGAACTTTGGGTCCGGCTAGAAGAAATCTTTCAGGACAATAAAAATACTCGGGTTGTGTATTTGGAAGAGCAATTCAACAATACCCGCCTCGAGAATTTTAACAACATGTCCGAATATTGTAAGCAACTGAAACTCATAACCGATCAACTATCCAACGTCGGGACTTCGCTTTGAAACCAAGATGGTGCTTCAACTTGTTGCGGGTTTACCGAAGGTGAATATGACACGCCGCAACAATGATTCAACAAGCCGACCTCTCCCAAGTTTCAACAAGGCACGTTCACAACTATTGTTGGAAGAAACTAGACGTGCTAAACAAGAGGAACATAATCAAAAGGCGTTAGCCATTGGCGGGATGGCGACACTGCGCCAAGAAGAACCAAATAGCTCCAACGGCGAGAAGAACAGAGCGGCGGAGGTCGTGGCGGCATAGGTCACAACAATAAAGGCAAGGGCCGCGGAAAGGGCCAACGCAACCAGTGGATCGACAACAAACTACCATCGGACAACAAAGAAGCTGGTCTAACCAAAGAAGAAGATCGGGTCTAACCAAAGAAGCAGAAGGGCCCAACCAAAGAATCGGGCCTCGCCAGCATGCCCGCATTCGACCGCAGGGCCCGGCCTCAGCAGCCTTGGTCGACTGGCCTGTTGGGCCCTGCCCGAGCCACCAGGTAGGCCCACCAGCAGCAGGAGCAGCCCACTGACATCCAAAGAAGAAGAAGAATCGCAGAAATTTCATTGCGCCAAAGAACAAGAAGACTCTACAACAGCCCAGCTGCCCCGATCGATTGGGCCAGGCATACACCACCGTGAACCTTCAACAAGACGACAATTGGTACATGGACACCGGAGCCACATCTCACCTCACCCGGTCGTCAGGTAACCTATCTCAACTACGTCGGCTAAAGTGTCCTCAATTTATTACTGTCGGCAATGGTAATCGCATTCCAATTGAAGGTTACGGTAACACACACACCAAACATCCACATCCACCTTTCTCCCTAAACCACGTCCTATACACACCTAACATCATTAAAAACTTAATTTCTGTTAGAAAATCCACTAGCAATAATTATGTGTCTGTCGAATTTGACCCTTTTGGTTTTTCTGTGAAGGACCTCAATACGGGGAAAATTCTTACACGCTGCAATAGTGTGGGAGACCTCTACCCATTCACTCAATCTTCCGCTGTTAGACCGCAAGCACCTCTATCCCTTGCGGCGATCTCTCCCTCAACTTGGCACAACCGACTCGGACACCCCGGAGACCTAGTTTTTACTTTTCTTAGGACTTCTAAGCGTATTCAATGTAATAATGGGAAAATTGCCCAACACTGTTTTTCTTGTCCACTAGGCAAACATACTCGTCTTCCCTTTATGTCATCAAACAGTGTTACTTTTTCTCCTTTTGATATTGTTCATGCTGATTTATGGACATCTCCGATTGCTAGCTCTTTGGGTCATAAATTCTATCTAGTATTCTTGGATGATTTTTCACATTTTGTTTGGATTTACCCACTGAAATTCAAATATGAAGTTTTTGCAAAATTACTCGAGTTTCAAAAATTCATTAAGACACAATTTGAAAAACCTATTAAATCATTCCAATGTGATAATGGACGTGAATTTAATAACTCGTCGTTTCACAATTTCTGTTCTAAACAAGGCATGGTTTTTCATTTTTCTTGTCCCTATACTTCTTCCCAAAACGGAAAGGCTGAAAGAATTATACGTACCATCAATAACATAGTCCGCACACTTCTGTTTCATGCCTGCCTACCACCGCCTTTTTGGGTCTATGCTGTCAAAATGGTAGAATCCCTTCTAAACATTTTACCAACTAGCACACTCCAAAACAAAACCCCTACAGAAATCTTATACCGTAGGCAACCATCATATGATCACCTACGTATTTTTGGATGCTTATGCTACCCCAACATAGCCTCCACTGCACCCCACAAACTTGGCCCTCGCACTCTTCCATGTGTCTTCCTTGGTCTATCTCCTAATCATCGGGGCTACTTGTGCTATGACATTGCTACTCGCAAAATCATCGTCTCCCGTCACGTTACCTTTAACGAGACAACCTTTTCTTTTTCAAATCTCCAGAAATTTCAGACCACCGATTACATCTTTCTCGATGAACCGAGTTTGTCTCCGGTCATCCAAAATCATCAAAGAAGCAGCCCATCGTTCGACGCCATCGGCCGCTTCCAGCGAAGGTCATCGACCCTCCCGCAGCAATGCTACCACCCAGTCCAGCTCCCACACCACCCATGCTGCACCCTGTTGAGTCTAATGCACCACTCACACTGCCTCCAGTCCAGCAAATCCAGCAACCTGTCGAGTCTCCTCGCTTCGCAAAGAACACCGCCGCTAACCGCCCCGCAGCCTCACCGCCACTACCCAAAGAACTACCCCGAGCCTCCCACTGAAGCCCCCTCACCGAATGGAGACTCGTGCACAACACAGGATCTTCAAACCCAAGGTTCACTTCAATCTCTCCACACAAACCTTATCACCCATTCCAAATAATCCAAAACTAGCTAAACTGGACCCCAATTGGAATGCGGCTATGTGCGAAGAGTTTAACGCTTTAACCAAGCGTAACACTTGGGATTTGGTACCTAGACCGGTGATGTGAATGTTATCCAGGTGTATGTGGCTATTTCGTCACAAGTTCGAGACATTGGTGACTTAGAGAGGTATAAGGCAAGACTAGTTGCAAATGACACTAATCGGCCAGGAGGGTATTGATTGTGGTGAGACATTGATCCGGTTGTTAAACCGCCACTATTCAGTTGTTCTCGGTATTGCTATGGGCTTGCATTGGCCGATTCATCAGCTTGATGTCAAGAATGCGTTTCTTCATGGGGATTTGAAAGAGACTGTGTACAT
Organism: Anisodus acutangulus; assembly: GCA_029783415.1. Classification (NCBI taxonomy): domain Eukaryota; kingdom Viridiplantae; phylum Streptophyta; class Magnoliopsida; order Solanales; family Solanaceae; genus Anisodus; species Anisodus acutangulus. The sequence continues at coordinate 62,752,943 of CM056489.1, read as the reverse complement.
GCATCAGCCTCCTGGTTTTGTTCATCCGGCAGCTCCACAATTTGTGTGTCATCTCAGGAAGTCATTGTATGGATTGAAACAGGCCCCCCGCGCTTGGTATGATCGGTTCGCCAGGTATCTTCTGCAAATTGGTTTTGTATATAGCAGGTGTGATACCTCTCTCTTCACTTTTCACCGAGATAGCAGCACTGCATATTTGCTATTATATGTCGATGATATTGTTCTTACTGCCTCATCTGACGGGTTGAAGAATGAAATCATTGCTCTACTCAAAATTGAATTTGCTATGACTGACTTGGGGAAACTAAGTTATTTTTTGGGTATATCGGTGACTAAATCTACTGCCAATATGTTCATGTGTCAGCGAAAATATGCAGAAGAGATAGTGTACAGGGCCAAGATGGCAAATTGTAAAATTATGCCAACTCCGGTGGACTCAAAATCCAAGCTTAGTGTCAATGACGGTGCGCCAGTTTCTGATCCCACTCTATATCGGAGTCTAGCAGGTGCTCTTCAGTATCTTACATTCACTAGGCTTGATATTGCATATGTCGTTCAGCAGGTGTGTCTGTTCATGCACGACCCCCGAGAGTCCCATTTTGCCGCCCTCAAACGTATTATCAGATATGTTAAGGGCACACTTGACTTTGGATTACATCTATACCCCTCTGCCCCAACCAAATTGATAGCCTACACGGATGCAGATTAGGCAGGATGCCCCGACACACGTCGCTCCACCTCTGGGTACTGTGTATTTCTTGGGGATAATCTTATCTCATGGTCCGCCAAGCGGCAGGCCACGCTGTCCCGTTCGAGTGTTGAAGCAGAATATCGCGGAGTTGCTAATGTCGTCGCTGAGATCTGTTGGCTCCGGAATCTTCTTTTGGAGCTCTAGTGTCTATTACGCAAGGCGTCTATAGTTTATTGTGACAACATATCTGCTATCTATATGTCTCATAATCCAGTCCAACATCAGCGAACTAAGCATATTGAGATGGATATCCACTTTGTGCGAGAGAAGGTTGCTCGTGGTCAGGTCAAAATTTTACATGTGCCTTCCTCGTATCAGTATGCAGATATTTTCACAAAGGGACTACCGCGACAGCTCTTCACCGACTTCCGATCCAGCCTTAGCATTCGGCCTCCTCCCGCTCCGTCTGAGGGGGAGTATTAGCGAATATTCTCAGAATATTCGTCGTATATTTTGTAATTATGATAAATGTATATTTAAGGTAACTTAGGAATCAACTTTTGTAAGGTAAGTTAGGATTCTAACCATATTAGAAATTAATTTTGTACAACTATATATATTGTGAATAATGAAAGAAATTCTGGAAAATTATTCTTTTTTTCAGAGAGGCCTAAAACCTAGGCTTGGGTGAAAAGTGAAAACATCAATTATTGTAGCTAGGTTACGAAAAGAACTAGAGTATATATTAGTTGTGTCAGGCTAGGTATATAATTAGGCTACTTGTAAGCCATAAACACTTTATCTTCTTCTTATATATTTTTATTTATTTTAATTATATATATATATTAGTAATTATTTTTAAAAAGAATGATATATTTTTAAATTTTAAAATAACATATATGCTTTTCAGTATTTTTATTGAAAAACTTTTATAACCGTAACGAACGTTATGACATATTTAAGCCACATATTTTAAGAGTTTTATAACTACATCAATCGTATGATATATTTTAGCGTAAAAAATTAGCATTTGGCCATGAAAAATTCAAATATAATTTGAAGTTGTATCTGGAATTTGAAAAATACCTCAAATCTTATTTTCACTTTTTATTTTTGGTCACTGCTTTTATCTTTCATTTTTCAAATTTTATCGTACATTTTTTATTTTTATAAATTTGATCCCGTAGTAGATTCGACCGGTGAGTTTCATGATTGGTGAAATATAAAAGAGATCGTATGCATCATTGAACAAGCTCATGCCGCGATTATTATCGACTTGAAGTGATATTATTGTGTTCTTGCTGAGTCAAGGACAGTAAGAACTCTGAGTGTCGTTTTCTTGGTTTAAGAGAAATATTACAACTAGAATGATTTTCTTGTTTAAGTTGGATATCTGTAGCAGTAATAGGCGACATTGATGTATTCTGAATTCATTGTTTAAGAAAGTTGATGATTGAAATTAACAATTGGGAGATTTTAAACAATTTCGTAGAAAAGGGAAGAGGAAAAAGACAAGCGAAGGCTTTGAACTAGGAAATACTAGCGAAATGTGTGGTCTAATAATGATACATGTTGAAGATGTGAATAATTGTGAACATAATTATATCATCGTATAAAAGAAAGTCTATATAAATCATGCTTATATGTAATAGGAAATGATTGATGGACAATGTTTACGCACTCATTATGTTTATTAATTGCTTTGGGTGATTTTGCTAGTTTTTAAAACTTAGGGGTGTAAATCATATTTCATATTTTTCTAGAAAAAATACATTCCAACAACCAAATATTATTTGCAACAACCACTACAAGAAAATATAGAATTGACAACAAAACGTTAGCCACAATAAATTACAACAAAAAATTAATATATTGTTACTAAAAAACGTAAATGACAACAAAAAAATAATTTGTTGTTGCGAAAACTTTTCGCATCGGCGATTATTGCAACGGCATGCAACCACTTTTGTTGTTGCGAAAAGTACTTTTGGCAACAACATCCAATATATGACAACAAAAAATATTATTGACAAATGTATTTCTTCTTGTAGTGAACTATGATCAAACACAACTCAAACTTCAAAAATTTCAAAAAATATATTTTTTTTATTTCTATGGCCAAACGCCTGCTTTATCTTTTCTTTTAATTTTCTCTAACGATTCAAACTATATAGAGGGTCACTGCTCCTTTTTCATACTCCTTTAACCTTTTAACCGGATTTAACTGTTTTTCTTATGCTTTGCTTGTGTTGAGTCGAGGATCTCGCGGAAACAACTGCTCTACCTATCAAGTTAGAGTTAAAGTGTGTGTACACTCTATTCTCTCCAGACCTACGTTATGAGATTGCACTGAATATATTGTTATTGTTGTTGTTGTATTAAAACTACACAGAGGAATAGAAAAAACGGGAACCAGTCTAATCAGAACTCAGAAGGTAGGGCTGTCCTTTTTTTGTGTTGTGGTGGACCTTTAGTCATGTGATATAGTGAAATTATACTACTACTGTGTTTATAGTTTTATACTTTATAGTTAGGTAAGGGGACATATCTACTTTACTCTTATCCATTTTCATCCGTCTAATTAAAACCATATCTTATAGGAGTAGTTTAATTTCTTGTTCGAGATGTGGGTGTGTGATGATTGGGGTTTGCACGAGGACGCTTAGAATTGACAAATGAGCAGATTGGTTCAAAATTTGATGGATCACAATATGTCAAGTTAATTAATAAAAAAATAGATTTTGGCATAATTTAACTTCAATAGCTAGCTCAAGAAATATAATGATTATCCAAAATTATATAATAAGGTCTTCGTACATTTTACTCTCCTCAGACCCCAGATTATGGAATTTCACTGGATATATTATTGTTGTTGTTGTATAAAAATGGTTTATGATTCCCAAATCAAACATGGGTTTTCTTGACTGACATCTCATCGTCAATATAAGAGAGAACGAGTCACGTCTAGATTTGAAAGATCAAAACCATGAGATTGAAGAACACAATCACAATTATGGATTCAAGTACGCTTCCGCATCTAATTTTACATTATCGATAATTTGTCATGATAGGTCTTGGAAAAAGCTATGAATTTCATCTTAAAGTTTGGTTCTAACTGTTAAATATCCATAGGATATACACGATATACATGTGTACATCCTATGTATATTGGGCCTCAGTTTTGTATATATGACCGTGTATATGGTCTAGATTTTAGGTAATATTTTAGTGTAAATATTACATTAATTAGTATTGTACACTTACCATAATTATAGGATTCTTGTACTACTAGAATAGAGTTTTGAGATTAGAATAGGACTATATTTTCTATTATGGAAAATTGTAAATTGTATATATACTCTTTCAATTAATAAGAATAATCAAGGGATTATTTCTTTCATGGTATCAGAAGTCTAGGTTGAGAATTTTTCTCCCCCAGTTATCGTCGGTTCCGAGCCTCTCTCACCTCGGTTTCCATGCATTTTTTTATCCCCAAATTTTCTCTTCTAAATCCCTCAATCACCTATTATTCTTTCGTTATATCTACCTCAAAGAACACGTTTCACCTTACCCTTACCGTTTCTAACATCAAAAATCATATCCCTTTTCTTCTTGAAATAGAAAACGTCCAATATGCGACGTGGGCCGAACTGTTCAAAATTCACGCACGTTTGCATCAAGTCATCCATCACATACTCCCCGCAGCTTCTGAGGATACGGAGGTGTCTAAACGCGAGGATGATCCTAAGTTGTGGACGACTCTTGATGTCACCGTGAGATTGAAAAACACAATCACAACTATGGATTCAGGTACGCTTTCTCATCTAGTTTTAAATTCTCGATGATTTGTCATGATAGTTTTTGGAAAAAAGATGATGCACTTCATCTTAAAGTTTGTATTGGTTCTAACACGGACAAGATTAATATGGGAGTTAACATTGGGTGAAACAAGAGTTCGTTGGGCTGGGCTCTAAAATTATAATAAATAAATGAATTTTGGGCCTAAAATGTAGCTCAAGACAAACAAATGCATGTAGACTACGAACATTAATAGTCTGGTCGTCTGACAAAAAAAAAGAGAGAGAGAGATCAGCGTGATCCGAAATTTGTTTGGTCAAGAAGAGTTGGATCGATATGATTAAAATGACGTATCATAATTCAATCCTTCCGATATAACTCTGCCACCACTAGCATAAAAAATAAATGAGAATCAACTTGCTTATTTAACAGAAATTGTGCAGTGAGGAAGACTCAAGGTACAACAGTTCGATGATAAAGCAATTATTCGAAATGTCATAACTCTTTGACTACACGTGCTACTGAATATTACTGATCAAATACATTGCACCCTGTCAATGTCATAATACTTTTTTTTTTTTATAATCTAGGTCTCTAGACTTGCGTCTGACTACGTCCTGGAGGTAATAGCACTGGTTCTTCAACACTATTATCAGGTAAATCGCGGGATGTGCTCCGATGACCAGTTTTCTGGGAGCGTACAATTGATCAACGAGACAAGGTCAAATTCCCCAACATGCAGAGTTTCTTCGTGCTTGCGGGGAATCGAACCCACGTTGTCTCATGCCAGAGCGCCTTATAGCGCCCAGGCTTTGCCACTGAACTATGCCCCGGAGGACCATAATACTTCTTCTTAATTAGCATGAACTGTGCATGGTGTAATACTTTTCGGGCCAACATGATACACATTTTCTGAATAAATAAACTGGCACAGTATATGAGAAAAAAAACAAGGATGAAAGTAATACAAGTCTACTAGACACGATCATAAGGAGATGAATTTCATTCACGGGAACAACGTGCTACACTCACAAAGACACAAACTAACAAAACTCAAATAGTAGAAAAGAATCCTCACTTTTTAAACCTCCAAAAATCAAAACAGTACTCCTACTACATTACAAGAAGTACTTACAATTATTACATACGTCTCCAAGTGAACCAAACAAGATATGGTGTTAACATTATAGAAACTTAATATATTCGGGCATTTATTACAACAATATTTTAGACCTTAGTGCACTAGCTAGCTATAATTGTATGCAAATTGTGTGAGTGAACTGTAAAGTTAGTTTTTATATCAGTAGGGAAAGTGGGTATATCACACACGTCGTTGGTCTAGAGCCACTTTGAGGGCTTTTAAATAAATCTTCATATTGTGCATTTGATTTAGAATACATACAATTATTGTGCAAATTAATTTCTTTTTGTATTTAGATTTCGTATTTTAAAGTCAAATAGAGAAACACTTTGTTTGTAAGATAAAGTGTCTTTTCGGAAGAGGTCTGAGTTTTACCCTATAAATTAACGATAGTTCCCTACGAAGTTGCTTAAGAAAATCTGCAAATATAATTGTTGGCTTGTTGTATTCTTAAGAAAATTGTATGTATTTTCCTCCATCAATATACGAGTAATTGAATATTATTAATTAAGACAGTGGAAATCAACATCACAATTCACAAAAAACGAAATGAGTAAAACTAATTGAACAATGCAAAGGGGGAAAAGGGATTTGATGTTTTTTTTTTGTTTAAAAATTTTTGTGGTCATATTTGCTTGGGCAATATTGGGGTTCCCTAATTGCATTACTTAAAGGTGCTCTTTAACTGAAAGCCCTTTTTACGTAGGTCGGAAGGAGTGGTAGGCTGGTAGCAACACAAATTTAAAAATGTATGTCAGTGGATATGAAATGTATTACACCTCATTATTCATTTGTGATAATAAGAAATAAAAACAGATTTACATGTAAAATATATAATGTTTTGGTTGTAATTAATAGCAGATATATGCATGAAACTTTCCAAAGCTCATTTATTAAACTACTTGCTCAAATAAGACGCAAGAAGTCATGAATGTGCAAAACGTGTGCACAACTAATGTGAAAGAGTTCAACGTCCAAAAGGACAGAAGAAAAAAGAGCAAACCAAAAAGTAATCGTACCTTCACAAATTTAACTTACTTCCAAAAATATTTCTACTTATTCTATTTACCAAAATCTATCTTTTTTCCTATTTCAATCTCATACGTACGCGTCATATCATATGTACATGTAATTAGTGGCGGACTCAGGATTCAATGGTATTGAGTGTTCACCTTAAAATTAATTAAAAAATATTGCTTTGAGTGAGTTTCAAACTTGACTCTTCTATGACTTAACATAAAATCTACCACCTTTTAACCAAATAAGCAAGATCTTTTATTGCTTCTTGGATACTATTTATTGTTTTATACCAAAATTTCAATATTTTCTATATGTCTACCTAGAATATCCGCCTCAGTTAATAGATGCTTGAGCACCAATAATTAGTACATGGGTCTGCCCCTACCTATAATAAATTACAACTATATATGACGACCAAAACTAATTACTCCATTTTTGAAGTTTTTAAGTTTTAAAATTTTATTGAATTGTATCATATTTTATTTAAAATCTTTAATTGTCAGAGAGTATACACACTTTCATTTGCATAATGATGGTCAATAAAAATTACTGTACTACTACTAATAAAGTAGTATACTTTTTAAGTTTAGCCAACTGGAACATGAGATTGGAAGGACAAAGTACAGGTTAAGGTTCTTCAAAATCGAACCGTAATCTATAATTCAACCGTAAGATAGGTTTATTGACTTATTGATATCGGACTTGGCTTCGACATATGAGATTTGGCCATTTGAATTTTGATAGTCTAAGGTTGATGAATAAGGAAAATATGGTAAAAGGATTGTCAACCATTAATTATCCTAATAAGCTTTGCCAAAGATGTCTCTTTGAAAAGCAATTAAGAAAAAACTTTTCCAAATAGTCATTGATAAGAGCGCAGTGCCCTTTGGAGTTGATTCACATGGATGTGTATGGACCTATCAAGCCAATCTCGCTTGGTAAAAGTAATTATTTTCTTCTTTTTATTGATGATTATTCTCGAAAAACTTGGGTTTATTTTTTGAAGGAAAAATTTTGTGTCAGAGTCTGACCGTTTCTCTTGCTTTGCATCTCTTGCTTTGCTTGTGCTTATGCTTTGTCTTGAGCCGAGGGTCTTTCAGAAACAACCGCTCTAACTACCAAGGTAGAGGTAAGGTATGCGTACATTCTACCCTCTCCAGACCCCACGTTGTGGGATTTCACTGGGTATGTTGTTGTTGTTATTAACGGTTGGTGAATGAATTGAAATTTATAATTAACGGCTTAACGGTGCGGGATATGAATTACTCAATTTCCTTATCGGATAAACCGTTAACCCGTTAATAATAATTAAATTTACATTTATCTCTTTGTATATATAAGTGGTGGAAAATATAGAAAATTAGATGAAAAGGGATGAAGTACACTGCCATATATAAATGAAACGCATAGCTAAGGCCTCTCTTATCAAACTGTTGTCAACAGAGTATGTTGAGATTTCTTACATCTAAAAGAAGTGATTATATTTTGGACATACCCTGGGCTTGGAATGAAAACAGACGATTTGCAGTTCAGGTTTATGAATTCAATAAATAGAAAATTATTTGCATTTATATTCAGTAACCTTGGGCTTTCTAGGGGACTTGTGCGTCCCGGTTTCAATTGAATCATTACTTTTGAATGTTGAAAAAAATCTCTTAATTTAATTTATTGATTAACCGATAAGTCAATCGATAATCGTTAACTTCAAACCGAATCAACTGATATATTATTGGTTAATTAACGGATTAGTATATTTAAAAACTGATAACCGATAAACGAATCGTTAAGCAAAAATATCCAATCGAACCGCCAAGTAAGCACCTATAGTACATGTGTAGTAGAACGCAGGGTTAGATATGCAATTAGCAACTAATGTTACTACCCCACTCAACGATTTGGTAGGATAATTGAGATTTCCCATTCTCGAGTTCAAGTATTAAAAATAAAAAATTACAATTCTTCACAAATCACAATTCATGGGTTATTTTGTGTCGTTAATTCATCATACGATTCAGTGTTCTATATGTATTAACCCACAATTATTTCTGCTACTTCCGACTCGAGTTATATCTATAAACGTATATGTATTTAAATGGGGGAGTTTGATCATGGCTTGTGCAAAGGAGATGGAAAGAGGTTGATGACAAAGAGGGCTTGGGGGAGTAGTGGGGATGCGACCGATATGTAGGACAGGACGGCCAGTTACATTCGGGAGGTAGCTAGATAAGTGCTAGGGGTCTCGCGGGGGTAGTCGTGGTGGGCGTCAAGGGGACTGGTGGTGGAATGGTAAAGTTCAAGAGAAGGTGAAAGCAAAGAAAGCGGCGTATGCAAAATTGGTAGAAAACAAAGATGAGGTGGAGAAGTGGACGAACAGAGAATTGTATAAGTTGGCGAGAAAGGAGGCAAAGCTAGCGGTTACGGCGGCGAAAATGACGGCTTTTGAACGACTGTATGTGGAATTAGAGGGAAAAAGCGGGGGATAAGAAGTTGTACAGACTAGCCAAGGTGAGGGAGATGAGGGGCCGTGACTTGGATAACGTGAGGTGCACCAAGGTCGAGAACGGAAAAGTATTGGTGGAGGACGCGTATATTAGACGGAGGTGGCAGTCTTACTTTCAAAAACTTTTGAAAAAAAATGATATAAAAATATTATGATGGGAGATATGGAGCAATTCGGAAGGTACCAGAATTTTGGATATTGTAGAAGCATTAAGGTTGAAGAGGTTAAGGGTGTTGTTCACAGGATGCGCAGGGGATGAGCGACCGGGCCTGATGAGATCCAAGTTGAATTTTTGAAGAGCGCAGGCAAGACAGGTTTGGAGTGACTGACTCAGTTGTTTAATGTCATTTTTATGACGGCGAGAATGTCCGAAGAATGGAGGTAGAGTACAATGATTCCTTTGTACAAGAACAAATGTGACATCCAAAGCTGCAACAACTATAAGGGTATCAAGCTGCTAAGCCACACTATGAAAATTTAGGAAAGGGTCGTGGAGATGAGGGTGAGAAGAGACATGTCCATTTCTGAGAACCAGTTTGGATTAATGCAGGGGTGTTTGACTACAAAAGTCATTCATCTAATTATGAGGTTGGTGGAGCAGTATAGGGAGATGGGGAGAGACTTACATATGGTTTTCATCGACCTCGAGAAGGCATACGACAAAGTCTCTATGGAGGTTTTATGGAGATGTTTGGAGGTTAGATGTGTACCTGTGGTGTACACTAGGGCGATCAATGATATGTATGATGGAGCCAAAGTCAGGGTATGGACAGTAAGAGGAGACTCGGAGCACTTTTCAGTAATTATGGGGATGCACTAGGGATAAACTCTTAGCCCATTCTTATTTGCCTTGGTGATGGATGGACTGACGCGACAAATCCAAGTGGAGGTACCATGGTGTATATTATTTGCATACGACATAGTCCTGATTGATGAGACTCGTAACGGAGTGAACACTAAGTTGGAGGTTTGGAGACATTCTCTGGAGTTTAAATGGTTCAGGCTGAGTAGGACCAAGACAGAATATTCGAAGTGCAAGTTCAGTAATGAGAGTGACCATGACACAGGCGTGGAGGTGAGGCTTAGTACTCAGGTCATTCTAAAGAAAGGAAGCTTCAAGTACTTCAGGTCTATTATCCAAGAGAATTAAGAGATTGATGACGATGTCACACATCGTATTGGGGCAGAGTGGATGAAATGAAGGCTCACATCTGGAGTCTTGTGCCATAAAAAGGTGCCACCAAAACTTAAAGGCAAGTTCTATATGGTGGTGGTTAGACCGGCTATGTTGTATGGGGCAGAGTGTTGGCCCGTCAAGACTTCGGACATCCAAAAAATGAATGTTGCGGAGATGAGGATGCTGAGATGAATGTGTGAGCATACAAAGAGGGATATGATTAGAAATGATGATATCCGAGACAAAGTGAGAGTGGTCTCGGAGCATGATATGATGCGGGAAGCAAGGTTGAAATAGTTCGGGCATGTGCAGAAGAGAGACACAAATGACCCAGTGCGGAGGTATGAGAGATTGGCTATGAACGGGTTTAGGAGGGGTAGACGTAGGTCAAAGTTGTATTAGGGAGAGGTGATTAGACGGGATATGACGCAGGTGCAACTTAATGAGGACATGACCTTAGATATGAGGTTGTGGAGGACACAAATCATGGTAGAAGGGTAGTAGGTAGTTGAGCGTAGTCCTACTTACGCTTACAAACTGGTAGTTGTAGTGTTATTATTGTATACCTGCTTAGCCTATCATACTAGTAGGCACAATTTTTCTTTATAGTCCCATGTCGTTTGATTTCTGCTGTTATGTGTTCTTTAGTGTACCTTGTTTATCTTATTTACGTGCGTTAGTTATTGTTTCTTTTTTCAGAATGCGCTATCATGTCTTATTCGCTTTTGTTACCATCATTTCATACTGCTTTAAATTTATTGTCCAGGTCTGACATTTCTTTTGATTTGCTTGTGCTTGTGTTTATGTTTTGTCTTGAACCGAAGGTCTTTCGGAAACAACTGTTTTACCTATCAAGATAGAGATAAAATATGCGTATACTCTATCCTCCCCAGATCCTACGTTATCCGATTTTAATGGATATGATGATGATGAACTGGATTAGATATTACACATAATATCAGAAGCCAATTATTAATAATAGGAAAGCCATGCCAACTTCCAAAAGGTCATTAAAGGTCGGCACAGCTCTAATAGTTCCAGCACAGCAACAAAAGGTGTCACGTATTGTTACTATTTTTAGGTCCCTATTGGCTTACCTCCCCTTTTTTCCCACAATAACGACCCAAGTGGATGATGGATTTAACAACAAATTGCTTGGAGCTAAATTTATGGGTTGAAACTTCGACATCTGTACGCTAACTGGATCAATTGTCAATAAATACGAATATCTCTGCTCCTCTTGTTAATCTCACCTTTCCAAAAGTTGTAACTTTAGTGGTTTTCACTATGCAAATATGTTTAGTTTAATCATTAATGTATGATTTTTATGGTTATCGAGCTTCACTTACTAAAAAGAGTAAAGTTAAAAAATTGTTTTTGTTTTACTAAAATAATTAAACTTTTTTCACTAGGATAATAAGTCATAAAATTATTTTATCATACTAAAGTAACTTAACTATGTATGGTTTGCTTAAATATACAAATGACCAGAATATCACAAATTATTTAATTGAAATAACAGAAGTACAAAAAAATGAATTTCAGTCAAACCTCTCAATTATAATTTATTCGTTTCAATTTTTTTTGCTGATATAATGAAATATTATTATAGATAATCAGGGGAGGATTTAGAGACCGACGAGGGTGTTCACCCGAATATTCTCGACAAAATTTACATCGTATATATAAGATATTTTTTCTTTATGTACATATATAAGTTTTGAATACTTCAAACACAAGAGAAGAGGTTAGTTAAGTGGTTTAGAAATTCAAATTCACCCTAAGGTTTCAAGTTCAAATCTCAAGCAACAACAATAACATATCCGACTGTTTTCGATAGTCTTGTTGAAAATTTATTAATGTGGAATAAAGTTTATCCCATTATTTATGACTCAAACAATTGGGGCCCCGCACGTGGAAAACGTCGTTTTCACACACGTGCACACGTTGTACCAAGGATCGTAAATTTCATTAGTGAAAGAAATATTTGTATGTAAGTAAAGTGTTTGAGACATAAAATGATGGACGGTCATTGACCAAATGACAAGTGTTCCACATTGGTAAATGAAGGAAGAAGTGTGCATAGTGTAAAGATGGAATGGGTCAGAAAGGGCCGCGGAGCCGAGAAGGGCCGCGACACCAACCCCGTCAGGGCCGCGGCGCCGGCAAGCTACGGCGCTTTCGAGGCTCGGCCGCGGCGCTAATTCTGATCCAAGTTTCTGGAGCCGCGACGCTTCCCTGGCAGAAAGTCTTAGACGAAAATCTGATTTTTTGGAGACTTTTGGGCTGTCCTCAATGGCATTCATTCCAACATTAATTAGCCATTATTTGGGCTAGTAAATGGGTGTCATTACTTGGGCAATTCATTGCCATTACATGTGTGATCCAATGCCATTACTTGGCATTTGAAGAGACAATTCTTACACTATAAATTGAGGCCTTTGGATTAATTGTTAACACACTCGGAGGAAAAATAAAACAGAAATTGTGAAAACATTCTTCCTCTTTAGCATTCTTTCAATACTCAAAGTCGTCAAGAGAAACATTTGAGTTTCCTTTGCTCAATTATGTTAGTAGCTGTTTTATCTTAGGAGACTATTGTCTAGCAACGTAAAATGATATATACGGAGCAATCTTGTGTTAAAGACAGAGAGTCATTTCTCGACTCAACCGGTAGTGTTGTGATTCTCTAATTTGTTGTTGAGTGTTTCAGGTTGGATCTTGCTATCAATGAACTTTAACCAAGTCAGATTCTCAAGCGGACATACATGCCACAATTGCAGCAGTTCATGCTGTTGTATTTCTGAATACAAGATCCAGATTTGAAGTTTTAGTTCAAGATCAATAGAGTTTGAAAACTCATTGTTGTAATCTTTGAAGTCTATCCTTTCGATCACGGTAATAGTTATTTGATATTCCTGTATTATTTCGCCAACAAGTCTCTAGTCTCATAATAAAGTAATAAAGTAATAAAGTTCAAATCCCAATCACTATAGTAAAATATTATCATAGTCTATAAATAATGAGTGTTATACAGATGTGATATTAGAAGTTGTAAAGTAATTGAAAATTTTCTCTGACTTAACCACTCTATGCTCTAATTATAAATCAAACAGTACAATTTTTACTTAAATCATTTTTCTAGATAAAAAAACAAATAAAAATAAAATCTCAGGAAGGCTAAGATAAATTATAAAGTAAAGCGTTTTTTAGTTCAACATCTCATGCTAAAAATCTACTACTACAAAAATAGGAGGAGAAGAAAAAGGGAAAAAGTAAAGTGTGTATTTTAGAGATAATACAGTGGTAGTATTAATTGACACGTGGACTGATAAGGAGGTATTTCATGGCTCTGAATTAATTAAATAGCCTATACTACTTTTCTTGTTTTCTCTCTAGAGATTTTCTTACCTCTAACCTTAATAAAGCTGATGGGGTAGGGGTTAAAGGGGGTGTGGGGTATGGAGCCCAAAATGGTCCTATGCTTTGCTGGCTTCAAGTTGTTGGTTTTTTTTAATGGGATTTGTCTGCTTTGTAAGACCATAGTTTTCAGTTTGGCCTAATTGAACAAACAACATTACTTCTCTCTCAAAATTTGATCACTCTTTTTTCCCCACTATTCTCTTTCTCTCTATGTGTTTTCTTGAATCCCTTCATCATAACCCTCAAAGAAAAGTTCGAGGAAACAAACAAAAAAAGAACTGTTCAAATACACACTTTACTTTTCCTTTTGATTTGATGGTTTCACAGATCTAAACCTCTTTTCACTTTCAGATCTTCAAAGGTGAGTTCTTTATTTCCCTTTTGAACTAATATCTTATTTATGTTCAGCTATGTTTTACTATAATTGGTTTCAAATATAGTTATATTTGTGATTCTTGAAATTTGGGTAGTCAAGAAAAAAGTTGTCTTTCTTTGTTTTCTTTTAAGTTATATGATTTCTTTTCCAAAGTTAGACCTTCTAGATTCAAACTGGCTGACCATATTGTATCTAAACTGAAAAACTGAATTTGACTACTTTGAAGGTCTCGTGTTGCAGTAGTATTTTTGTTGAGTTTTTCATTTTTAGAGTGATTCATTGTCATGTGCTTTCCTTTATAAGTACACTATGAATCAATTCTTGGCAGTACTCACTTCAGTCGCAATTTATATAACACTCTTTTCCTTTTATCCGTCACAAAAAGAATGACATATTTTTTATATTCAGTAGGGAGTAATAATTTAACTTTAAATTTTAAATTTTCAATTTGACCCTTAATAAGATAGTAATTTATAGCGAGACAAATATCTATAACTTATGTTAGACCACCGGAGGTAGCTTCTTGGTGCATCATCTGCTTGTGATATTTGCCAATTTCATTATTTTCTTTATCTTACTTTTGTCATTTGGCATTCTTAAGGACTTGTAGCATTACACAGCAAATGCAAAGTTGAGATTTTTAAGAGCATTCCTGGAAGTGAGTCCTGCCAGATTTGGAGAAATTGGATGGTGTTTTGGATGAGATGAGGTATGATATCTGGACTAATGAACATTTTAAGGGCCTGTTTTCAGCCAAGGGAAAATGGACATGTTCATACAAGTTCAGATGCCGGTGATCGGCAAGATGGGCTTTTATGGTATAAGGATACAGGGCAACATGTAAATGGAGAGTTTTCAATGGCTGTAGTTCAAGCTAATAATCTACTGGAAGATCAGAGTCAAATTGAATCAGGAAGCTTGAGCTTGCAGGATTCTGTTGGGCCATATGGTACTTTTATTGGAATTTATGATGGGCATGGAGGGCCTGAAACTTCAAGGTTCATTAATGAACACCTCTTTCAAAATCTCAAGAGTGAGTTCTTCTAACCAATTTGAATTCTAGCACAGAAATATCACAGCTTTTTATATATTTCACGGCTAAAGAGGTTGAATTTTATCTGTTTCATTCTTGCTTGTCGTTACATTTGATATCTTTCAAGAATGTCCAAGTCCTAGAAGTTTATTATTACCATTTACCTTTCATAGACTATGGTTGAATAATCAGATGTCTAAGTATATATATAGCACTATAGCTGTAAGGTAGCCATTTTGGTGAATCTATATTTCTCTATGGGATAATAAATGGAGTGACATGGATAGTGAGGATTCACATAGCCGACCCAACTTGCTTCTGATTGAAGCATAGTTGGTGTTTTTGTATATTATTGTGTCGAATATCATGGACTAATATGTATGGTTTTTGTACCTTTTAAGTCTTCACTGAATGGCTTGCTCCAAAATTGTGTAGGGTTCACATCTGAGCACCAGTCTATGTCTGTTGAGGTGATTCGTAAAGCATTTCAAGCAACAGAAGAAGGTTTCCTTTCTGTTGTGACTAAACAATGGCCGACGAAACCACAGATTGCTGCTGTTGGGTCGTGCTGTCTTGTTGGAGTTATCTGCAATGGAACTTTATATATAGCTAACCTTGGTGACTCGAGGGCAGTCTTAGGGAGACTTGTTAAGTCAACTGGCGAGGTTCTCTCGATTCAGCTCTCTGCAGAACACAATGTGAGCATTGAATCTGTAAGACAGGAGATGCAATCTTTGCATCCAGATGATTCACAAATTGTAGTTTTAAAGCACAATGTCTGGCGTGTCAAGGGGCTTATACAGGTAACTTCTTCTACTCCATCTTCCTAAGCAGTTTCTGTTTTTTGCTCAGCTCAAAGTACAGATCTTATTATTAATGATAGCATGTTTGGCCAAGTTCCTGGGAAGGCAAAAGTGTTTTCCCCCCTTCCAAAAGGTGCTTATTTTAGAAAGTTGAAGTGTTTGACCAAAGCTTTTAGAAAAATAAGTGTTTTTGAGTAGTAGCAGAAGCTAAAAAAAGTATGCTTTTCCTCGAAGCACTTTCCGAACATTAGCCAAGCACAAAGTACTGCTCCAATATTGGCAAACGTGTTTTTCAAATTGAATAGCCAAACACAAACTGCTACTCTCCAAAAACATTTTTTCGAAAAACACTTTTGACGAAAAACACTTTTCAGAATAAACAAATTTTGGAAGCTTGGCCAAACATGCTATGAGTGTTCTTTCAATAACAACATACACATTATGTCTGTTAGTAATTGGGATATTCGTAAAATTCTAGATTTCTTCATACTACACTCTCCCCCTAATGCTTTATGCCTTTTTAGAACTTTAAAATGGGGTTTTCCGATGTCCTTGTATTTTCCTTATCTTGGGAGTTATAGGAAATTGCCACGTAGCCTATAGTATAGGGTTTTTGTTCATTGCACTTGAGTTATGAACATTTCTTTGCTTTCACATATAGCAATTGAACTTTTGTTGAAGAGTCGACACAAAGTTGAAAAGTTCAAATCTCGAGGTCTTAACGGCAAACGATTCTTTACGGAAGGAAATCCTTCATAAACGAGATTATCTGAAGAAACTGAAATGGGAGATTCTTGGTATTTACTTCAACTTGAGAAATAAATGAATAAATAGAAACTGTTAAAGGAGTACTTCTATAACCAAATACTTCCTTTTTACCGCTTTATGGTTTATGAGGTGGAAATGGTACCTTTTTCTGTGATAAAGGTGGTAGACGTGATATCTTTTTGGTAAAACAAGTAATTTTACTGGTTGCGCTTATATTTACATGTGTAGGAATGTTTGTCGTTTTCGATGAAGAGGCTTTATTTTTTTTTCAGTTTGATATGTTCGACTCTGTGTGGTATTCAGCAGCATATATAGTATCTTTAAAGTATGCCCAAATGCATAAGCAATATGAATGAGAGTAGCAGACATAAGATATTATAAGCCTGTAGTATTTTTAATTTTAACTTTTTAATCAATTAGTAGAAACAAAAATTGAGGCCTCAGCGTTTTTCAACTTCTCCTAGACAAGTCTTTATATTTCTGTGTTTGTGCAGTGATGAACTTTTTAATCAATTAGTATGGTTGTGTCTTGCATGACTCGGAAAAACTTAGATCCGCACTCCAAGATGACTAAATACTTTATTTTGCAGATTTCAAGATCCATTGGTGATGTGTACTTAAAGAAAGCTGAATTCAACAGGGAGCCATTATATGCTAAGTTCCGCCTTCGAGAACCATTTGGGAAGCCCATATTGAGCTCAGATCCAGCAATTTCAGTGCACCAGTTGCAACCTCACGATCAGTTTATCATATTTGCATCAGATGGTCTCTGGGAGCACCTAAGTAACCAAGGAGCAGTTGACATTGTACAAAATCACCCACGGAACGTAAGATATCTCTAGTCTTTTGGTGATTCTACCTGTAGTGAAGCAGCTTTTTGATTGCTCGACTGTTGATGGCTCTTTAATCCTTCCATTTTATGGATGACGTCTTGCTTCTCCTCTATACATGATAGGTCAAAAAAGAGTTGTATCCTATCAAGCTTCTAAAATCAGCTTATTTCGAAAAGTGTTTCAAAAAAGTACTTTTGGTAAGAATCAGTTTGTGTTTTGACTAATATTTGAAAAGCACTTTTGAGCAACAATTAGTGTTTGACCAAGCTTTTAAAAATTATTTCTAAGTGTATTTTCTCAAAGTACTTTTCTGAAAAGCACTTTTGGGGAGAAGCTACTCTTTTCGACTTCTTAAAAATAGTTTCTGCTTCTACTAAAAACACTTCTTCTAAGAGCTTGGCCAAACACCTCAAATTTGAAAAAAACAAAAAACTTTCTTTGGAAAGAAAAGAAGCACTTCTAGTCTTGGAGAAGCTTGGCCAAACAGTCCAGTCGTGATATATATAGCTGGTAGTAAATAATCTATTGATACACTTGCATTATAAAATTCCTTACATTGTACCTAAATTTCTTGTATGCTGCGGAAGGTTATTATCCTATCTTCTGTTTGTTTTATTTTGGTAAAAAGAGCTCTTTTGATATTAAACATGTTCCAGAGGTGTAGACGTGTAGTGGAGGCCTCCCCTCTCCACCGACATGCCGAGCAAAAAAATGTTTTTTTAAAAAGTACTTTTGGTGAGAGCAGGTTGTGTTTGGCTAATCAACAATTAGTGTTTTGACAAGCTTTTAAAAGTGCTTTTGAGCTTTTAAAAAGCTACTTTTTCAGCTCTTCAAAACAACTTCTGCTTCTACTCAAAAACACTTTTTCTTCTCCTAAAAGCTTGGTCAAACACTTCAGAAAAAGAGAACACTTCTTTTGAAAAGAAAAAAAACACTTTTGGCTTCGGAGATGCTTGGCCAAATATGCTAGTAGTACAAATGGTATTTGTCTCAACTCCTTTACAAGAAAATACAGTTGGATCAAAACTGAAGAGGCTTGTTTACCACTTGACAGGGGATAGCTAGAAGGTTAGTGAAAACTGCACTACAAGAAGCAGCAAAGAAAAGGGAAATGAGGTATTCAGACTTGAAGAAAATCGACCGTGGAGTTCGTCGGCATTTCCACGACGACATCTCAGTGGCGGTTGTGTTCCTCGACTCGAATCTCGTGCACCGGGCTAGCTCTGTCAAGAGTCCTAATATTTCTGTAAAAGGAGGTGGCATTAGTTTGCCTACAAAGACTACTACAACATAAGTTGGTGCAAACTTTATGAAGCTATTGCAGATGTTGATGTTGTTGTACTATGTATCTTGTGAATACCAGGTAGCTTCTAAAAGTTCCAAAAGCAGTCCGACAATTTTTTAAACTGTAATCTAACTGAGATTAATACTTGGAATTAGTTCCTGTGCCCAAGAAAGGGACTGGAAAAAAAGAGTATCTTCACAAATATCAGTTGAGTTATTTCCTTGAAGTAATTTCTTCTTGCTTCTGTTATTCCCTCAGGTTGTCCATCTTTTTCTTTCCTAATTTCATTTGTCTTTTGTATAATATGTAGTTAACCTGGAGGTTGTAAATGCCTTAAATCCTTACTTTCTTTTGAGGGCAATTGGTTTGTCACAAGTTATATGGGGATTGTAATGTTGGGATTATAATATGAGGATTAAATAATGACGGAATTTTGTATGGATATACTTTTATCGGTAGATGTTTGATTTATTGGACAAAAAGGGCACACACATGTTATGATATAAAACATGTGTTCGTTTTACAATACATAAATTTGGATTTTTAACTTTAGTTTTTTTAAAAGGATTTTGGAAGAAGAGTTTTGGAGAAGACTATTTTTTTCATTATTCCAAGATTAGTTTCCCGAGGATTGTTATCCCATTAAGCGTGGAAAAAAATAATATCTCAATTGTGTTATCTTTTATCCGCCTGTGTGACCTCGTTTATATTGTTGGTCCTAAGTCCGGATAAATGAGGAGGGTTGTCGAGGATCAATAGGAAACAACCTCTGTAAAAAGGTAGAGATAAGACTGCGTATATTTTATCCTCCCAAACCTTATTTGTGGGATTACACTAGATTTGTTGTTGTATTGTTATCTTTTATCGTTATAACCGAATCACTCCGAATGGACTGGTATGTTTCTGGCTGTGATCTACAATCACTTATAGTCTCTTATGAAGAAAAATGAAGTTTAATACAGTATTTAGAGTTTTAATTATTGTCAGATTATATGAGTTGCTTTAATTCAAAATTCTAATTAAATTAAGAAAAATAATCCAGACCAAGTAGTCTCACAGCTAACGCTTTCTTTGTTATTTCAGAAGATAGTGACGAAATAAGTTTTATAAGGATTTTTTTTAGGTATTAGCGCTTAAAAAATCGTATTTTTTCTTAATCACATATGAGCTATTTTCTTTCAAATAGTTTTACACTGACATTAAATGTTTTAACTCTCTATACGCCAAAGGGGTTATTTTTGTCCAGGATAAAAGGGAGTACTTTAAAACATGATTATTTAAAAATAAAAGATTACTGTCTGGAATAACTTTAACACTAGCAGTATCTATTTTTTGGAATTGCGAGGGGGTTCTTTATTGTTATTTAAAGATTTAAATAAACAAAATGTCAGAATGTCAGGTATATTCCCCCTACCACAAGAAGACGTTCTTCTTCACAGTATGCATTCGAGGAGTAGTCAGTAAACGGTCAAAATAGTACTCTTCCCATCTCAAAATACTTGTATTTTCTTTTTAAAAATAAAAAGACTAAATTTTAAAATTAAATAAATTATATTAATTTAATATTTTAAAATTAAAATTTAGATATTCAGAAAAAATACAAAAAGTACTATAAGTTGTAATTTTTCTCATATTAATATGATAAAAAAATATAGCTCAAAATATTAATCAAAATTCATATAGTTTGACTTTTGAAAAACGTAACGTGACAAATATTTTGGATACCTTGATAAAAACTACAAATCAAGGGCCCAATACAACAACTCAATCATGATATTTTCAGGAAATTGAGTGATTATTTTACTTATTTTAAGTCATCCTGTAAAAGCAATCGAGACCTGCTTTACTCTTTTGTTTAATCTACTATCACATGACTGTAAATAAACAATATTGACACGTTTATTCTCCGATCATTCCGTATTTGAAGTTCATTATCCCGACTAACCAAAACTTATGCCTCAAGTCTAGTAAAAGGGCCATAGCGACCTTTAACGAAAGGTTATTCATTTTCAAATTTCAAGCACAAAATATTTAGTTGAGAATGGAAGGATAATACTCATCCCACCACACCCTTTTGTGACAGCATAAGCATGATCTTGAACTATGATAGATGCGGAGTACAATTACTGGTGTTCAATTGAATTGTATTTTTTTATCAATGAGTGTGAATATACCATAGAAGTAGCGTTTACCAGTCACTTTTCAGCTTTGATAATTGAAAAATAATTATTATACTAAAATTTTACACGTGAAATTTAGAACTTCATAACAAGTGGCTATCTTTAATTACAAAAACTGAAAAATGACTATTTGTAAATTTTATCTAAACTTGTTTCCAAAAAAAAAACACTGAGACTATAATGAATATTACATTCTGAACTCACAACTTCATGTAATGATAGCAACAAGACATAAAATTCATGAACCTATACAGAGTAACATGTGCTTAACTCTAGCTTCTACCCAAACTAAAATTCCAGATTATAAAGCACTAGAATGCGAAGGAGATTACATTTCAGCAAAATAGGAAGAACAACTCTAATTTTCAAGTGTTTCTAGTTCCATGCTTTTGTTGGGTTACAAGGATTGCAAGAAACGAAAATTACAAGTAACTGCTTATGTAAGAATTGAAATTACAATTCAACTAGAAAACTGAAAATTACAATATAACAACAAAACTGAAATTACAATATTTGTTGAACAAGAAGACCGGAAACTGCTTTGATTTTTGCTGAGTCGAGTGTGGCACTCTGTCCTTAAGACAATATTGCCCCGTATGTATCCTTTATACGTCCCGGACAATTCGTCTCCCAAGATAAAACAGCAATGGAACAATTGAGCAAAGGAAACTCAAGAGCTACCGTGAAGAATATTGAATAAGAAATGATGCTTGGAAGCTATAGGAAGAAGCGATTTTACGGTTGTATATTTTCATGTATATCAAGTGTGCCTCAACAATGGTGTAAGGGGTGTTTATATAGGTGATGAAGGGAATTTGTTTGATCGCCTCCATAACAACCATTATTGGCCAAATAATGACCATTATGGAGGTAGTAAAGCCACCAAATTAAAGGGTGAAAGACCAACGGATTTGGCCATTATAGGAGGAGTAATTCAGCCAAAATAAATGGTGAATTGAGTCTTGGACGTTTACATTCTGTCTGCCGAAATTCAATTTACGAAAACTTCAAGGGACCAAAGCGTACATCTTGAAACTTGAGGACCGAATCAGTACATCTGAAAGAATTCTGGTCCAAAGCTGTACATCTGAAGCTTCGGGATCAAAGCGTATACGGAAAAGTTCTCTCGGCCCAAAGATAATATCGAAGGCCCACGGCCGTGACCGAGCCGACGGACGGACGGGCGGGCGGCGGCGGCACGCGTGTGGTCTTTCCTCGAACCGAAGCACATCTAGGTCCTCCCTCCTTTAAACACATGGGATACCCCTTGGGGTCCCAAACCCCAAACCAATTTCGAGTCTTATATACACAACAATTCTTTCTTCCTCTACCGATGAGGGAGAATTGAACACAACACCACACTTTCCATGCTTCAAACACCTCACTTCGTGAACCAATATCTCTTTCATTTCTCAATGAAATTTGACGATTCTTGGCCCTACGGTTATCTACGTACTTAGTACATCATGCATGTGTGAAGAACCGGATTCTCCAACATACGTAACACTAGTGTTTAAGCCGTTAAAGTTGGTCGATCGCAACTCCCGCCAAAGGCTAATTTCCAACAGCTTTTGCTTAAAAGTTTCACTTGTTGTTTCTTCACTAGATGGGGAATGGATATAATTTTGAAAAACAAGCTAAGTAGGTTTCTTGATGGGAGAGATGTAGGTAGAATTTTTTGTTGGTACTCTATTGTACTTTATAGAGCAGTACGGGAAGTAATAACTATTACAAATGTTCGAAAGGATAAATAAATGGTCAATCTTCAAAACTGCCGCATGTGTGTTGTGTCTTGAATCTTGATCACCTTGCAAAGCTAATGTTGAGAACTGCCGCAAGTTTGTTGTGTCTTGAATGTTGATATCCTGAAATCAAGAAACAACTAAATTTGGATGGTTACAACGTTGTGTGTCGAGTCGAGGATAACCCTCTATCCTTAAGACAAGATTGCCCCGTATATATGCTTTTACGTTAGCGGACAATAGTCTCCCAAGATAAAACAACAATTTAATCTCAACACTACAAAGCCAATAGGTTGAGCCTGCCGAATAAAACAAATATGACTCGACTTGCTGAAGATATGGAATAGGAAGGAAGAGTTTCTCAATACTCTTCTCTTTTGTCTCTGTAGTGTATATCTTGTGTATATATGAGGGTTTACTCACTGTTTTTCAGTCACGAATTTACACTGATTTTGGCCTTTATTTTGGGAATGATTTGGCCCTTGTTTTGTGCTCTTTTGTGGTGAAATGTCTTTGCTATTTTCGTGTGTTTTCGGTGTTGTTTCTGATGCATATTAAATCCTTTGTTTTGCGTCTGTTTTCTGCCACTGAATTGAGCCAAAAGAGGCTCAATATATAGCATGGAGGAGGGGCTAAACAACAGCCCAAAACGTGGTTGTTAATGGCCATTAGGAGGGCATTAAAACAGCCAAGTAATGACTGTTAATGGCCATCAAGAGGGGCTGAATTATGGACATGAAGGAGGGTGATAATGGAGGAGTTAATCAGCCAAGTAATGACTGATTAATGCCTTAAAAAACAGTCCCAACGGTAGGTTTTCTGCCTTCCGTCACCTTCCCAGAAACTCTGGGGACCAAACTGTAAATAAGAAACTTTAGCCTTGACCGGACCGGACCGGACCGGCGCGCGGCGGCGGCGCGCGTGTGGGTTTAGCCTTGAACTCATGCACATCTAGGTCCTCCCTCCTTTAAACACATTGGATACCCCTTGGGGTCCCAAACCCTTTACCAATTAGAGACTTATATAGAGAGCAATTTTTCCTATTCCCACCGATGTGGTAGATTTGTCCCACACCACATTTCCATGTCTCAAACACCTTACTTCGTGGACCAATATCTCTTTCATTTCTCAATGAAATTTGACGATTCTTGACCCTACGGTCATCTACTCACTTCGTAGATCATGCATGTGAGAAGAGACAAGGTCTCCAACATGCGGAACACTAGTGTTTAATTCATCAAAGATGGGTGGACGCATCTCCCCGCCAAAGGCAAATTTCCAACATTTTTATCAAGATGATTCATCATATATAATTCGAAATTATATATGCAGTATAAATTTTGACAAAGATATTTAAATAAGCCCTATTCTGACCCTTTAGCTCCGCCAGCAGCGGAGCCACAACCCACCAAGAGTGTTCAACTGAACACCATTCGCTGAAAAATTATATCGGATAGATATATCAATTATTATGTATTACAGATGTATATTACATATTGAACACCTTTAATATATAGTATTGCCATATAAATTCCAATATTTGACAAAATTTCTAGCTCCGCTCCTATTTGATGGCCGGGAATAGCATGTAACATATAGATATTAGAAGCTATTGAATTGTGGGTGCAGCCTAGTCCAAATTTCACTAGGATTTTTTTTTAATTATTGTTCACATGTTTAATGTTTTCCAAAGATATGTATTTGAGGAAGGGGGAGAAAAAGGAAGAAGAGAAGTAGGTGGAGGAAGGAGTAAGTAGTGCCTGCCTAGTGAGCAAAGTGTCGAACGCAGTTTGGTTCAACTGTTCAACCACAAAAATGGTGCAGATTCGGTCAATATCCTCTAACTTTGTTCTCGTGTAAGGTGTAAAAAGAAATGTTTTTTTTATAACTCGTCATATTTTTTTACAAATTATAGTTTTTCTATCTATTGCTCCTAGTTTTTCATACATTCGTCGTTGTTCGTCGTTATATCAACTATGTTTGCCGAGATTTAAAAGTTATCTTTTATGTAATAATAAAAAGGAAAGATTATTGCACAAACATCAACAACATATCCAATATAATTTTATAAGTGGACTCTAAAGAGGGCAGTGTGTACGCCACCTTATCCCTACCTTAAGTAGAGATGTTATTTTCGATAGACGCTCGGCTCAAGTAAAACATAACAAAATCAAGTATGAGAAGGAAATACAATGGTGAATAAGCCATGCTAAAAATAAAGGAAAATGGAATATATATATATATATATATATATATATATATATATATATATATATATATAGTAACAACAACAAATAATACAGAAACTGAAGCAAAATGAAACAACATATAATAATAAATTCGAAGAATAAGATAGGAGAATAATAATAACAATAAAGATAAGGGAACTAGATAACACTCGACTACCTACTAACCTTCTACCCTAATTCTCGTCCTCCATATCCTCTTATCATATCCTTGGTAAGTTGAAAGTGCTTCATATCTTGTCTAATCACACTCCCCAAAACTTCTTCAATCTACCCTTGTCTCTCCTCATACACACCATTGCAACTAATTATTCGATTATGAACTAAAACATACCCCCACCGTTTCATTTGCTGTTATATTAGTTAGTTTAAGAAATTAAAGAAAATGTTTAAGCCATGAGACTTGAATTAAAGATATGCGATAATGATATTTGAATTTTATGGTGCTAAGCATATCATGTGAAATCTTAGTTATTATATATACAATTTATTTTCTAAATAGATTAAAAAAGAAAAGAAAACACATAAATTAAAACAGTGGGAATGCATCAACATTGAGTGTTCTAATTACCCATATTAGAAACAATATTGAATTTGATTCAACAATCGAATTGAATTTTTCTTTCGCAACATTATGATTTTATCGTATTCATGTAATAATGGTAAAGATTATTTTGTCTATTGCAGTCCCTCCCTGGTATTACAATTAAAACGTAGTCATTGGAAACTTCGGAAGTATCATGTATTGTGTACAAGGTACATTTCAAAAACGTCATAAAAATGTGAAAGTGCAAATACATTTCATTTTGTGAATTTTTTTTTTAAAAAAGACAGCAACGTTTCCCACCAACAACGCATCCACTATTTAATGAACGGTAGTACTAATATTTTACACTGTTTTGTGATGCACTATTCCTGCAAGACATTACTCCCAAATAAAACAATACTAAAAAAAAAAAGGTTAGTAAAAACAAACTCCAGAATCGAAGTGGTAAATTAAATTGCCAATAAGTAATGGTAACTGTTCAAAGAAGGCCGTCAAGGGGAAGGACAAAATCGCCGTTTCATACTACTGAGAGTGACAGTGCACAAGAATTAAAGGAATCTCGAATAGTTAATCCCTAGCTAAGAAGCTGACAAGTGGAAAAGACCCTCATTATATTCAAATAATTGCAAGATTAGCTCTTACCTGTACCACCTGGTATCCTGATGGACTATATTACCCTTTTTGTGGTTTGACTATATTTGACTCCTCTATTCTCTCACTGAGTCACTGATTCTCTTCTGTCTCTTTTCCCCAAATAAACCAAAATATCTCTGCTAAAATATGACAGTGAGAAAGAAAGAAGCTCATTTAGATTCTCAGCAGGCAGACTTGTGATGGACTTCAAGCACAATTAAAATGCCACACACCTCTTTGTTTTTTTTTTACAAACTTTAATTTTTATACATAAACGGCATAAAAATATATTTATATAATCGAATCATTAAATTATAATTACAGATTATCAATATCTTAAGAAGTTATTAGTAGTCTAAAATGAATATCAATAACTTATTAGGAGAGACTAAATTATATTTTTTTGGTTTTTCACTCTTTATCTTGTGTCCGTTTTGAAACTCAATTAATTCAAATTCGCACAAGAAAATCCAACTTGGGTTTAAAGAAGCGTTGAAACCTCCGATTAAGAATAAACTAATTAATTATACTGATTTTTTATAGTATTAAAATTTTTATATTGTCAGTATGTATGTTTTAAATTCTTTTGGCAAACACAAGAATACCCTCATCACTCTTCCATTACCTCGAGCCCCTACCATCTCTTCTTACTCACCTTTTGATTCTCTCTCTCTCTCTCTCTCTGAAATCTCCCATTCTACTCCAGCATTTTTACTCTTAGAAAAAGAAACAAGTAAAAAGAAAAGAAAGGAAAAAACATCCTCTTTCCCTGACAGTTTTTTCCCTCTCTCTTTCTTATTCAGTTTGAGAAATTTGCTCTCTTTGCAGAGGTAAATGGCTATTGCTCTGGCTAAGGCCAAGTGGGTACTACTACTTCCTGTCTTGCTTATCCCAATACTTGCTTTTTTACCTGAAAACCTCTTTTTATGTTTCAATGGGTGGTTCTA
Organism: Anisodus acutangulus; assembly: GCA_029783415.1. Classification (NCBI taxonomy): domain Eukaryota; kingdom Viridiplantae; phylum Streptophyta; class Magnoliopsida; order Solanales; family Solanaceae; genus Anisodus; species Anisodus acutangulus. The sequence continues at coordinate 62,725,800 of CM056489.1, read as the reverse complement.
AAAACCATCCTTAAAAAGGGGCATTTTTTGACTACCTGTTTTGTTTCCCTCTACAGTAAAATCTCTGTTCCAAAATAAACAAAGAAGAAACTTTCTCAAAACCCCATCCCTTTTCACCCCATATCCCTCCAAGAAACCACCTTTTTTTCAAGAATCTCCTAATTCTTGGTATCTTTTTTTGCAAGAACAAACCTTTTTTGGTTCTTTTTTTGCAAAGCTGTAAACTTGCAGCAAGCCCTGAGGAGTAGGGGAGAAATGGGGTGTGTTGCATCCAAGTTAGAAGAAGAACAAGTAGTTTCCATATGTAAAGAGAGAAAACACTACCTGAAATTAGCTGTAGAGAGAAGGTATACTTTAGCTGATGCACATTACAAGTACTGTCAAGCATTGTATGGAGTTTCAGCAGCTTTAAAACTCTTTGTTGCTCGCCATTCTACACCAACTTCTCCATATCCCATCACTTCCCCACCACCTTGCCCTTCTTCTCCAAAAAAAGAAAATAATGTGGTTTCAAACCCTTTGTTTCTTCAGCAAACACCTACTGAGCCAACCCAAGAATCCATTTTCTGTGGTGGGCCATGCAACAAATCTACAACAACCCCATCAGATTCTTCTGAGGAAGATAGAGAAGAGAAAGTTGAGAAACAGGAGCAGCAACCACCAGGGTATGGGTATTTTTACATGGAAATGCCTCAAATGCACCAAATGGTGCATTCACCACCAACAGATTTTGGTTGGGATTTTTTCAACCCTTTTAATAGTGTTAGGCCAGAGATAATTAGTAGGTATCATAGGATTTCTGAGGAGGATTTAATAAGGGAGCAAGAAGGGATTCCAGATTTAGAAGAAGAGGAGGAAGAAGAAAGGGATGAAATGAAGGAAGAGAGTAAAGTAGTAGCCACTAAAGAAAAGGAAAATATGGAGCAAAGAGAAAATGGGACTGAAGTTGTACAAGCAGCAGTGCATAATGCTAATGTAAGCCAAGAGGACACAAAAAAAGGTTTGACAGTTGTGGATAATCCATTACAGGGGAGGGAGTTACTTGAAGCATTGACTGATGTTGAAGACCATTTTGTTAAGGCATATGAAGCTGGCAAGGAAGTATCAAGGATGTTGGAGGCAAATTGGGTACATTCACATCCTAATTTGGGGGAACCCAAAGGTAGTGAGAGATTTCATTTTTTAACTTCTTGAACAAAGCCCTAATCTTTCATTGGATTACTTTTCTTTAAATATCTTGTTTTGCTTTAGATTTGTGTTCCTCTTCAGTTGTTTTGGCTCCACTACTAGTTCCTATTAAGGATATCTTGCTATTGGGCTTACCTGATAATCTTTTGATTTAGCTTTATAGTCCTCTTTAATTGTTTTTCTGGTTCCACTAATATTTCCTGTTAAGAAGGATGTGTTGCAGTTGGTCTTACCTGATAATCTTTTTTCCTGGAAAAAGAAGTGACATCCAATTGTTCTTTAGAAGGATTTCCAAGTCCATTATCATTTACTTCACATTTTTTATTAAGTAAACACTTCTACACTACACACTAGCTGGTCAATGAGGATAAGAGATTATTCTTGGCTGGCCAGTGTGGTAAGAGGTTGTTCTGTTGATGGGAGTTAAGTTGCTTAACTTATACATACTACCAAGTTCTGTATCTGGAGTATGCTTGAAATTTTCAAGTTCAAGGGTCTCTATTTCATTATTTTCTGAATTTGTTCAATTATCTGATGTATGCAGACAACTCAACGAAAATCATCCCAGCTATTACTTGGAAGTCTCCTGCATCTCGTTCACCATCATGCAAGAGTCTTGTAGCGTCTAGTTCAAAAAGTTGTTCCACATGGACAGAATTCAAGAATGATCTATTTGATGACTATGGAGGAATGGGTTCTGGTAGCCACTCGCTGACGCTAGGAAGACTATATGCTTGGGAGAAGAAGCTGTATGACGAGGTTAAGGTATATCCATATTGGCCAAGCCTACTATCTTTTTGTCATATAAGAACACTATGAAGCCCGTCTCACCTCCGTCATTCCAGCAATATGATTTAATTTCTTGATTGAAGCCAATCAAAGTCTGCATAGGTATCTAGCTTTCAATATTCTTGTCAAATTTGCAGAAGAATTCACATAATTAAGGGAGGCTAATTATACTTTTGAGATCTTGGGTATGACCACCACTTGGTTGTCATAGGACTTACGGTTTCTTTATCTGTCTGTACATAAGCTGGTATATGCTGTCAATATGTGCAAGTACTTGACCCCATATCAGTCTCATGTGACCCCTAAAATAGCAAAAATCATAGCGTTTGGCCCTGGACCTGTGAAGACACTGGTGCCAAGATGGTACTATAATAGTACAGAACTTTGAATGTTATTACTAAGAGTATTAAATAGCTGTAGGGTGTCCAATGATATCTACCTAATTGGGCTGCTATTAGGGGGACACTACACATGGTTAAAATAATGATTCAATTTCGCGCCATGTCTTCACTGCTAGATATGCCAAATCCACAAATATATTAAGCTTGTCAAGTCCTGTCATTATTTCTCTCATCACTGTTCATTTTGGCTCAGTTCCTTACATCTAGACTTAATACCATCAGGCTGGAAATAGCACTTGGAAATCATATGAGAAGAAGTGCAATCAACTAAGAAATCATGATGCCAGAGGAGATGGAGGACGGACAACAGACAAAACCAGAGCAGCAGTAAAAGAACTATATAGCAGGATCCTAGTCACAATTCGAAGTGCCGAAACCATATCAAAAAGAATTGAGGAACTACGTGATGAAGAACTGCAGCCTCAAATCATTGAACTGCTTCAAGGGTAAGGATGATAGTTACCTGGGTAGCAAAGTATCACTTAATTCAAGATATTCATTACTAACTTTTTTACCCTTCTCTTTTTGGTACAGTATGATGAGAACCTGGAAGATCATGCTGGAATCACATGAGATCCAGAACAAGATTATATTCGACGTGAAAAGTTTCACCTGTCCTACATATGGGAAGTTCTGCAATGACTCTCATCGGTTTGCAACGAACCAGCTTGACGTTGAGCTTCAAAATTGGCGTGCTCGCTTCCAAGATTATATTGTTGCCCAGAAGGCTTACGTGGAGGCACTCCATGGATGGCTGTCCAAGTTCACAGTCCCTGAAGTTGAATACTACTCCAAAAGCAGGAGTTCAACTCCAGCTTTTCGAGCTAATGGTCCTCCACTTCTCATGATTTGTCACGATTGGTTGTCTGCCATGAACAAGTTGCCAGATCGAGCAGTTTCTGTTGCCCTAAAAGGCTGTGGAAAGGACATAAGAGCTTTGTGGGTTCAGCAGGGAGAGGAACAGCAACAAAAGCGAAAAGTTGACAGCATGTCCAAAGAATTAGACAGGAAAACACTTGCATTCCAAAAGGTAGAGAACAAGCTTTATGAGTTCAAGCTCACAGACCGAAGCTCAGAGCTCGAAGATGATCATAGAGCTGAGTACCTGAAAGAGAGGAAAGACTTGCTGGACAACTTCAGGAAAAGGGTTGATCTAGAGAAGGAAGAACACCAGAAATGCATGCAAGAAACTCAGAGGATTACACTGAACGGCTTTCAGACTGGGTTTTGCAGAGTTTTTGAGTCTATAACAGAATTTTCCAGTGCAGCACTAAAAATGTACAATGAGCTACTAAGCAGAGGTGAGAAAGCTGAGAAAATTGGTAACCCGCCATCTATAGAGAGCTCCCAAGCTGGTGAAGATGCCAAAAGATGACTTTGGCTGGTTTAGATTTCCTTATTTAATGCATAGGCTGAACTGCTAGTTTGTATATTATGGTGGCATCAAAGCAGCTTGCTGAGATGTAGTCACTTGTATTCATGGTTGAGTTTCTTGAAGGTCAAAGGCCAAATTTAGTTGGACAGTTTATAATTCCCTTTTTTCTTACATCTAAAGTGGCCATAGACCCAATAAACTAAATATAAGAGCGTTTTCTGGATTGTTCGGTCATAGTTCCCGAAAAATAGTCTGTACCAGTAGTGTTTGGCTCAAAGGTGATAACTGCCAGACATGCGATGAAGAAAGTTTGCATTCTAAAAGAATAATTAGCCCAAGCAACCAGTTTGTAGAATCCTTAGATAGAAGTCATAGGTTCAAATACTGCCATCCCTACCTATTTGCTTATATAGACCTCATTACTATATGCATGAAATAAGGGCCAAAAAGAAATCCATTTTTTAAACTTCAACTACTAATCATTTAGAATACTATGATTTGGCCTATGCGTCATATCTAACCTTTCAAAAAGATAATAATCTTAATAAAACAAATGAAAGCATACTCTAAATGGATTACTTTGCAAAGGAGTTAACAACTGCATTTCACTACAACAACATACCCAGTGAAATCCCATAATGTGGGTCTGTGGAGGGTAGAGTGTACGCACACCTTACCTCTACCTTGGTAGTTAGAGCGGTTGTTTCCGAAAGATGCTCGGTTATGGAGATGCTGCTAACAAAAGCAAATAAACCATGATATCGCATTCTGGAAAAAGAAGTAGTAACTAACACAGATAAACAAGATAAACAAAGTACACTAAAGAACACATAGCGGCATAAATCAAACGACATGAGACTATAAAACACTAGTATGATAGGCTAAGCAGGCCTACAATAATGACAATACAACTACCAGTTTGTAAGCGTAAGTAGGACTACGCTCGACTACCTACTACCATTCTACCTTAATCTGTGTCCTCCACAACCCCCTATCTAAGGTCATGTCCTCATTAAGTTGCACCTGCGTCATATCCCGTTTAATCAACTCTCCCCAATACTTCTTCGCCCTATATCTACCCCTCCTGAACCCGTCCATAGCCAACCTCTCACACCTCCGCACTTGGGCATTAGTGTCTCTCCTCTGCACATGCCCGAACCATCTCAACCTCGCTTCCCACATCTTATCCTCCACCGAGGCCACTCTCAGTTTGTCCCGGATATCATCATTTCGAATTTTATCCCTCCTTGTATGCCCACACATCCATCTCATCATACTCATCTCCACAACTTTCATTTTTTGGATATGTGAAGTCTTGACTGGTCAACACTCCGTTCTATACAACATAGTCGGTCTAACCACCACCCTATAAAACTTGCCTTTAAGTTTTGGTGGCACCTTTTTACAGCACAAGACTCTAGATGCGAGCCTCCATTTCATCCACCCTGCACCAATACAATGTGTGACATTGTCATCAATCTCTCCATTCCCTTGGATAATAGACCTGAAGTACTTGAAGCTTCCTTTCTTTGGAATGACCTGAGTACCAAGCCTCACCTCCACGCATGTCTCATGATCGCTCCCGTCACTGAACTTGCACTCCAAATATTTTGTCTTGGTCCTACTCGGCCTGAACCCTTTAGACTCTAGAGTCTGTCTCCAAACCTCCAACTTAGCGTTCACTCCGCTGCGAGTCTCATCAATCATGACTATGTCATCTGCGAATAAAATACACCATGGTACCTCCCCTTGGATTTGTCGCGTCAGTCCATCCATCACCAAGGCAAATAAGAATGGGCTAAGAGTTGATCCCTGGTGCAGTCTCATCATCACTGGGAAGTGCTCCGAGTCTCCTCCTTACTATCCATACCCTAGCCTTGGCTCCATCATACATATCCTTGATCGCCCTAGTGTACGCCACAGGTACACCTCTAACCTCCAAACATCTCCATAGAACCTCCATAGTGACTGTCATATACCTTCTCGAGGTCTAAGTCTCTCTTCCTCTCCCTATACTGCTCCACCAACCTCCTAATAAGATGAATGGCTTTTGTAGTCGAACGCCCCGTCATGAATCTAAACTGGTTCTCGGAAATAGACACACCTCTTCTCACCCTCATCTCTACAACGCTTTCCCAAACTTTCATAGTGTGGCTTAGCAGCTTGATACCCTATAGTTGTTGCAACTCTGGATATCACCTTTGTTCTGGTACAAAGGAATCATTGTACTACACCTCCATTCTTTGGGCATTCTCTCCGTCTTAAAAATGACATTGAACAACTCCGTCAGAACAGCTGCATTTCACTGCAGGAGTATTATCATCTTGTATCCCTTCTGTGGGAAAGTAATCAGAATTTGCTAATCCCAATTAAAACATAGAAAGCCACAAATTTTCATCAGATCAGACGAGGGATTAAAATACAGTTGATAGAAAAAGCCAAGCAGAGAATCTATACTAGCTTTATAAAACAAATATCAGAACTTCCAGAGTTTTAGGAACATTCTTTTTGTACATTTCACAAATTACTAGTCCTAGATAAGCACCTGAGTAGGCAACACAGCCAGACCTTGCAGTAGCAGTTCATACAAGCCTTTGTGTTGCCCTATATCAGATACAACGAGACCAGAAATTGCGAGAAAAGTATAAATTCACTCACAACCGTAGCAGGAGTGTGTATACCCAGAAACGGGACAATGTCTACTTGCAACCAATTTTCTACTGCTGAACCTACCACCGCACCAGCAACCAGTCCACCAATTGTTATCACACTTGCTTTCCCTGTTCACAAGTAAAGTATGTGTCACTTTTCTCAGAAAGCCAATATCTAGTTCTACATAATTTGGCAGAAATACAGGTTAGATGAATAAAGCACCAAGTACAATCATAATTTAGTACACCATTTTTTTTAGTTGGTAACAGCAGTACAATTCCATTGTTATTTCCAAGGTCTCATTCGCATTATCCAAAGCCAGTATGTCCGCATGTATCAACTCCTTCAAAGCTTCATTGGCTCTCATGTGGCTACTACTGATGTTGTTGCCATAAAAAGTATAAGAATTATCTAAACCAGTTTTCAATAAAAAGTCACGGTCTTCACTCTCAACTACCTTAAAATGCTGTCCACTTCTGCAAAATGGAAAGACTGTATAATGTGATTTTTCCCTATCTATTTTTCAAATTCAAGACACAAACTTTAAGGAACATACTATTTCCCCATTCGATATTTCTTCCCACAATCGTACGAAAACAATTCTGCAGTTCATAACACTTGAAGAATCCAAGTATACATGACAAACTTCTTCCTCGTTTATATTGCATGATACGTATTCGAATTCTCATCTCTTTTTTTTTTAAAAAGGAATCCCCAATTCTCACCTTAATAACTCTCACTAAGTCAAATCATCACATAGATTTTGTATTAAAGGAAACATCAAAGGAGGTCTTCATCAAAGAGTCAACAGCTTTAACTTAAATGACGTAGATCCATAACTAGCTAGAACAAAACACATTCAACTATTGACAATAACCCGAGTCATATTAATTGAAAAATAAACACAAATAGCAACATAGGAAAAAACTCGCATATTTTATTGAGTACCTGTTGATGAAAAAGGCGCTTCTTACCCACCAAAAAAGATTTTCTCTGAAAATGAATACTAGCATAGGCATTGAGACAAGGTCTCTTCATCTCACAAGGTTAAAAGTTATAACTAGCTTTGGCTAGATCTATGGAATACATATATATAGCTATGGTTTTCCCTAGGGTTGTTGTAATTGTGAAAGCTAAAGTGATCGAAAAATAATGCTTAAGATCCAGTTAGCATAGAATGTCAATGAACAAACTTAACACGTATATACTTCAACTAACATCCTGGCCATTACTCTAGCGTGACTGAAATCACATACTAATGTCTCTATTTGGACTCTCAAATTTATTAAATTAACATAGGAAGGAAACAAAGAAAAGCAACCTATTTTCCTTACCCAACTTGACATTTTTCTTGGTCATGAAGTACAAGGTGGCCCCAAAGCTTGTGGCTAAGATTAGTCCAGGAACATCAGCTCCATATGATACTCCTGAAGGTGTTGACGCTCCATTAACATATGTTAAGACCATTAAGGCTCCATAAACTCCTGCTTGAACACCTAGCTCTTTAGCAACTGGTGCTTCAACTGAGACTGGTGAGCTCTTGACAGTCGTCTGCAGCCACTTGGGCATTGATCCCATCCCAGAAGTATTAGCAGCTTTAACATCAGCAAAGCGTACACTACTATCCACAACTTTTCCAGATCTCCTCTGTGATAAGCTCTGCATGAGAAGCATATCATATGCAGCCTCAACCTGAAAGTTGTTTAAAGGTGCCACTTCTTATAGTCAGTAACACATACACATGGAGGAGGAGAAAGGCAGATATTGATTTCCACCCAAAGATCGTTTCTTTTCCATTCCTCCTACAGTTTTGACTTGATGCTTAATATAAATAACTCTACCAAAGCGAGTTTCAAATAGCTGGTCCCAATTCTAAATAAGGAGGTAGGTTGAGGGTCAGGAATAAAATAGTCATAATATATCATGAATCCTCTAAGCATTTACGTACTCCCTCCGTTCCATAATAAGTGGTGTCTTTAGCTTATGCACACCCCTTAAGAAATTGCCCACTCCTAGAAAATTATGAGTATTTTTACTAACTTACCCCTAATTAATGCCTAGAAAAGAAAAGCTACTTAATGATTATTGATTATGTAAATAAGGGTAATTTTGGAAGAATAAGGTCAAATTATTCTTGAAATCCTAAAACACCACTTATTTTGAAACAAACTGAAAAGCCTAAAACAACACTTATTATGGAACGGAGGGAGTAATTTGCTAGAATGTGCAGAACAGATGTAAAGTTCTTCATATAGCCTGTCACAAATAGTTTGGGATTAAGTATAGTTGGTTAGTTGATTAATGACTATTTGACATAAAATAACAGCTGGTGGAAATTGGGCAGAGACAAATCTTTTCCAGTATTTATACAACAACAAGGCAAAGCAAAACATTGAAGTATTCCCACTGTTCAGTATACTAATCATTGTTCCAAACTTCCAATCTAGTCGATTCAGTATAGGTTAAAACCCAAAACATTCTCTAAACCTCGTAGCAATAAAATTTAGAGTTAAAAGTAAAAAAAAACACGTAAACTATCACTTTTTTGCGAGTTTCACACCCCAACGATCAGTTATTCCCTTTTCCTACCTGAACTATCACCATCTATGTATTAAAACACACCCCGAAGTTGATTAGGTCACCTAATAGTTGTTCCTTTCCTACCTGAACTATCAACTAGGTGTGTTTTAATTTTAATATATAGATGGTGATAGTTTAGGTAGGAAAACGAACAACTGATAATTTTGTTGCGAAACTCGCGAGAAAATGATAAGGTGTGTTTTTAAACATTATATCTAAAATTTCAAACAGAGCTATGGAGTTTCAAATGCACAAAAACATAGACGATCAGCAGGGTAGCTACTAAACTTTTCATATTTAATAACAATTTAACTTTAAACTTCCTATTTTGTACTTAAGATCATCTATGGCCACCACAAATATATATATGGCTTATTTTGGACCATAAGTTTAAAAATAATCCTTTCATTCTTAAACTCGGTGTACAATCAAACACCTTCACATGAATTGAGACTGATGTAGTACTTAAAAACAGCAATTCTACATTAATTGAAGAAAATATAAGCAGAATTAACTCGTATACCTGCGCAATAGTATCTGGATCATCTTTACAAGTAGAGATAATTGATTTTTTAGCACGAAGAATATCATCGAAGCTCGCACCCTCACTAACACCTAACAACTTCAACGCATTCTCTACCGACATCTCGAACGGAGCCGAATCATCAGCTCTAGAACCTGCTTGAACGGAAGTATCCAATTTCCGGCGGTGAGAAGCAAACGCCAACCTCCGGTGGGACCTCCGGCGAGAACAATCGGAGTTCGGTAATTTCGGAAAATGAGCGGAGCGGATTGGTGTAGGCCGGACTGAACCGGCCGGGTCACTACCGATGATAGTACGGTTGGGCCGGACCGAGAGAGATGTGGCCATATTTTATTTAGGTACAGTGAATATCTGAACGTGTGACTAACCGAGCGTACAAATAAGAAACCACGGAAAATTTGTTGTCAGTTGTTCTGTTGTCAATGCCTCATTAAGTTATATTCGTGATTTACTGTAGTAATACTGAGGAAAACAAAATGAAGTAAGACGCATTCACTAAAGAAAATGAGCTGATAAATGGATGAATATACGTTTGATGACGCTTTCTTCAAACTCCAATTCATATTTTTTAATTCATATTTTTTATAAAGAAATCTCGATAGAACAAGATCTGTTTTGCATCATATCTAGTGATTTCTCGGTTATAAAAATAATAACAGTATTATTATGAGCTATTTTAGCTCTTGCTCAAAAAGACATTAAGAGAGGTTTAGCCTATTTCACAATGTCTCAATTGAGTATCGATTTTTTAGCAAGGTACATAATATATCATCAAATATTCAATATGATTCCGACTTCCCCAAAGCCTCGGTAGCACAGCCAGACAGCTCCTGCGGGGATAGAGCACAAAAGTTTTTTTGAAAATTTAAATTGAATATAAAAAATAAAAAAACCGTTGAAGCAACTCAAGTGTGTGGCGTTTCTAGTTAGGCAACTGGTGATGTGTAAGTTAACTAATTGCTATTCTGATCCACTAAGTTAGTGTTCATTCCGATCTCATCCATATAGTTTGAAGGATCTCCATTCTAGTATTGTACTTTTTTGGCGTCACATTTTTAGGATTCTTTTATTTAAAATGTTTCTGAAATACTTTTACTACTAAAAAATTAGTAGTTCAATGGAAAAATTATCTCATATTTTTATTTGACTAATTGAATTATTAAATGCTGTGAAAGTTGTTTATGATGATTTTATCTTAAGGTAAAGTGCACTATTAGCTATTTCTCGTGTAGTTTAAAACATAACCAAAATTAAAAAAAGAGTGGACTCACTCTTCCTTTTTTTCTTCTTCTTATTCTCCACATTGTTGCTACTTCCTTCTTCTTTTCTAAGAGCAAAAAAACTTTGATGGATATAAATTATTCATATAATTATAATTATAAATTTTTAAAATAAAACATAAATAATAATATCATATCCACTTATAAGATTACACTGAATATGTTAATATTGTTGAATAATAATACCTTAATTTCATATTTTTATAACAAATTTCCCAAGAAGAAGAACATATGAAGAGAGGAGAAGCTAAAAAGACCAATCATTTTTTTATAATCAAAAGATCACTCAATTTTATCTAAACGTCGTAAATTTTTTATTTATGTTTCTTTATAATGACTTTATGTGATGTTTAGGCAAAAGTGTGCGGCTTTTTTACTAAAAATATTTTATTGACTTTCGTAATAATTGAGTAAATTAAAATTTGAGTGATTATTCGTAAAATTAGTCGGCCATTCTTCATCCTTATTTTTTTCTTTTCACAGATTTTTTGAGTGTTTCCAAACCACAATATTCAAACCCAAAACTTGCAAGTATTAGAAGAGGGGCACGGCTTATTGTTGGTCCTGCCAACCAAGCACTCAGCTGGCGTGCCACCATTTAATTTGAGTAGGACATTTGGACTTTTGGATCATCTACCACTACTTTCTTTTTCAATTGAACAATTTTCTTAATTTTCAGAAATTTAAATTTATTAATATATTCAAAATTTGGAGTTGATATTTTATCAATACAACCAAATTTGTAATTAAAATAGATATCATTTACTTCACTTAAGTAAGATTATAACAATATATCTCAACCAACATAATACTGTATAAAATGAAAAAAAAAACATTTCGTTGGGACTGCCCCTTCATGAATCCCGTGCTTGTAACAATATCTTTTTGTTAATTATTTTATATTCATAATTTATTAGAACAATAATTAAAATTTATCTGAATAAATTAATTATAAAGTATTTTTATCAAATATTGTTTCATATTCAGAATCCAAAACCTCCTATTCTGAACCCACCACACCCTCTAATGCAAGAGTAACAGAGCAAAAACAAATAAATAAGATCACGTTGATAATTTTTATAATTTGCTAATAAACTTTATTTAGATACTGAAGATGTGGCATATTTTAATTGAATATATGATAAATTATTTTTATTAGACACTTTTAATTTAAATTTTAGAAAAAATGTTATTATCAAGCACCTTTTAGGTAGATAAGTCAATCACTTATCACATAAGGTACCTCCTTTAGTTATACAAATCAAACTTAATTAAAATATGATTGATGTTTTTTTACTTATTAAAGCTAATGCATAACTTATATATGTAATAAGCTCTTAAAAATACACACAAAAACATTTTCAAATTGAAGGTGTTTAGTCGATACATATTATCGTATAGTCCGATGTTCAATATAAAACAAATTATCACAATTTTAATATCTAAATAAAATTTACTCATGAATTTAAGGAATTATTAATGTACTCTGTTAAAAAATATACAAAACCAAGTTGAGTGGTACCAGTGTTACCCATGTAACAACGTGTTGATTTGGCTATTATTAACCCATCTCACGTTCCTATATTAATTTTATTTCCATTATTATATAAAATAGTCCCCAATTATTTATCTGTGGCATTCCCTTTCTTAGATCCATTCGATTTGGTAATTCTACTCAAATCTGACTTTACTTGTATGTTCCAGTATTCTTCAATCTCTCACTGTTGACTTTTGTGTTCGTATTAATTTGCTAAAATATGTATTGATATTTGATGTTGAATGAAGTAATTGGATGTGTTTATGCGTTTGAACTGTATTTCTTACTTGCCATTTTTGTGATCTGGCGATCGAAGTTGAAATATTATCGCTTTTCGCGGCCACTGATTGTAATTTATCATTTTGTTGTGATATTCAGGTTAAAATATGGGTTCTGCACCAAACAATATTGAGATGGAGGAGGGAACACTGGAGGTTGGAATGGGTAACTTTATTTGATCCTTTTCTTTTTTCCGTCTCCAAGCCATCTGTTTGGGACGATGTTGTGCAGTCATATAACAGCATCATTTGTTCCGATATTTCTTTGGTTGCTATAGTGAAATGTTGTTATAGAGAATATATAATATAACATAACTTGAAAGATCGCTTCCACAGAAAAGATGGGTGTTATAGTGAAATTGTTGTTATATCTTATAGAGAGGTCTGACTGTTGTGCATTATGGCTAAAATACTTGAATTGAAAATAACACATAAAGAATTGATGTTGAAGGTAACCTTCATCTTGTATGATATAAGGTGAATATCTTACAGTTGAGGTCAATTGGATTTTATAAATTCATATACAATTCTTTTAATCTTCTCTTTATGGTTCCAATTTTATGGGATGTCATCGGAGGGATGATTTGTATGCATTTGATTTATCCAGTGGATCATCTAGTAAAAGCACATGATTTTGCAGCTCTTTCTTGTTGAAATCAATTTAAATTCTTGTAACCGATATAATACCGGTAATATTATATGGAGGAGTTGGGCCTATAAGATCCAATATATACAGGACGAATGTCATTGGAATATTGATGTTAAGATGAATTTTGTAGAAATGTTGATGTCAATATTAGAAATGATCACACCCAGCAGAAGGTACAAGTAGCATACATAAAGTATAAAATAATAGAAAATTGTTTGAGATGGTTTGACTATGTTCTACATGTACTTCCTAATGCACTGCTATGTAGGTGCGATACAATGATTTCTTTTTCTTCTTTTAAGAAAGTGTGCACTATGGTGATTGAAGGGGTTAAAATCGAACAAGATCGAGCTAAAATCACATGGAGATTCACAAAAGTCTTACAATCTCTTGAAATTTATTTGGATTTAGTGAAGGACAAGACGTAGTGGTAGCAAATGATTGATACTAGCTAGTAGAGATTAATGCTTAGTTGTTTTGATACTCTTACATAGGTCTAATGTTTGTCAGGACTGTTTGGGTATTGGAACGAAACAGGTTCCTATGTGCGGAGTGGATATTGAGGCTTCATGTAGCCAAACTCAACTAGTTTGATGTCGATGCATTGTTTTTGTAATATATGAACTCTTAAATTATTAAACCTGTCAGTTAAAAGTATGATGCAGATTTCTAACATTATGTACAATTGCAGAATATAGAACTGTCTCAGGTGTTGCTGGACCGCTGGTCATCCTAGACAAAGTGAAGGTAATTTTTGTGTGCTTTGCTAATGCCCTTTTCTGGTTTTTCCTTAGTGTGATACTTTTATTGTACTTGTTTGTGTTAATGCAACTGGAAGGATGTGCTCATGTATGATCTCTTCAGGGACCCAAGTACCAGGAGATTGTTAACATTCGTTTGGGAGATGGAACTACCCGGCGTGGACAAGTTCTGGAAGTTGATGGTGAAAAAGCTGTTGTCCAGGTTCTTTGGAATCACTTTGGCTGATTTAGTTGTCCGCAATTTATAAATATGTCCATTTATATTAAAACTTTTTATAGGCTAGTTCAATCTTCGTAAGCATGGTTATTTTCTCCTTTCTTCCCAGGTTTTTGAAGGAACATCTGGAATTGACAACAAATACACAACAGTGCAGTTTACTGGGGAGGTACACAGCTGCTAGTATTTGCTTCTAGACTTCATTATAGAACCCAAATATGTAAATCCTGAGTATATGTCCTCTAGTTCCTCGTGTCTCTGATGGTTAACAAACAGTGGTCTGAAAAATTCACATTCTCAACTTACTTTAGCCTTTAATTTTCTCACTTGCATTTCATCTTTTTACAAACTCTTATATTACAGAGAGCAGTCAATAGTAAACATGAAAATGTTTGTTAGAGTAGTTCTGTATTTGCAATTGGAGAAAATAGTGGAAAACCAGATGGATCCTAAGATGGAGACAATTGGATTATTTAATTTTGTTTATAGTACTGGATTTGTTTTTGTGTGGTTCTGTCATTTCGTGTTTATACTGTTTACTAATAGCGTGAAATATGCTTTCAGGTCTTAAAGACACCAGTTTCTTTGGATATGCTTGGACGCATCTTTAATGGTTCTGGCAAGCCAATTGACAATGGTCCTCCCATTTTACCCGAGGCTTACAGGGATATTTCAGGCAAGTACTGAGTTCTGCATAGTCCATTATCTTGGTTTTTTATTTGTGATTTCCCTCTAACCTCATCATTTTGTAACTTGTCAACCTTAGGAAGTTCTATCAACCCTAGTGAGAGAACATACCCTGAAGAGATGATACAGACAGGAATTTCCACAGTAGACGTCATGAATTCAATTGCTAGAGGGCAGAAGATTCCTCTTTTCTCTGCTGCTGGTCTTCCTCATAATGAAATTGCAGCCCAGATCTGTCGTCAGGCTGGACTGGTGAAGAGGTTGGAAAAAACTGACAACCTTCTTGAGGTTAGTAGTTTGTCTATTATTTTTTCCGATGGTATCCAGGTCAGCGTGTGTGTAGATTATCCAATTATTATAATGGAGTAGTTTAAGTACCTTGATAATGGATGTCTGCTACAGTGCTTGAGAGTTGAATGGAATCATTTGGCTTCCATCTAGCTAAATGTTTCTGATTTTTGTTTGAAACTTTATCACTATCCTGACTTGATTGGCTTACATTTGCTGCATTTTAGAGGACCTGGTCACCAGATTATGTCCAAGTGCCGCAAGACCAAAATATGTGTCCACGTTTTTCTTTTCTTGCCTTCTGATGGAGTTCATTATCATATACCTCAAAAACAGCCACATTTGTTGTCCAAAGTAACTAGAGGTTAACCCTTTAGAAAGTTTAACTAGTTAGTTCCTCGTGTGTTGCTTCTCTATTTACCAGTGAATAGTTGGACAGGCGCTTTAATGTATGTGTTCATTATGCATGTTGATTATTGTATGCAAATTGACATAATTCTCACTTTTTCTGCCTGATGCCAAAGGGTGGTGAAGAGGACAATTTTGCCATAGTATTTGCTGCTATGGGAGTCAACATGGAAACAGCACAATTTTTCAAACGTGATTTTGAGGAAAATGGATCTATGGAGAGAGTGACACTTTTCTTAAACCTGGTAATGCTTGGATTTTTTACAGTGATATTTTCTTTTGTGGAAACAAACACAGTTATTGAAAGTGAATGTCAAGTTTGATTGGAATATTATGTTTTTGCAGGCCAATGATCCTACTATAGAGCGTATTATTACTCCCAGGATTGCTCTGACAACTGCAGAATATCTAGCATATGAATGTGGAAAGCATGTGCTTGTAATTTTAACTGATATGAGTTCATATGCTGATGCTCTTCGTGAGGTATTGTTCATAAAGTGTATCTTGTAACCTTTTCAATTGCACCAATCATGATTCTGTATTTATGAAGCATTTTTGGACCTTTCAATAGATACAAATGGTTTACCTGTTGGTACCTTTTTGGGGGGGGACTTCTTTTTTTAGACTTCTGACACCATATTACTATAGAAGGGAAGCCTTAGAGTAACTAGTAAAGTTGTTTCCATGTGACCTAGAGGTCACGGGTTCAAGCCGTGGAAACAACCTCTTGTAGAAATGTATGTTAAGGCTGTGTACAATAGACCCTTGTGGTCCGGCCCTTCCCCGGACCCTGGGCATAGTAGGAGCTTAGTGCACCGGGCTGCCCTTTTTGGCACCATAATACTATAAATTGCCCTACAGGTATCTGCTGCCCGAGAAGAAGTGCCTGGAAGACGTGGATATCCTGGTTATATGTATACTGATCTGGCAACAATCTATGAACGAGCTGGACGTATTGAGGGACGAACGGGCTCCATCACACAAATTCCAATTCTGACCATGCCTAATGATGGTAAATCACTAAATCCTAGCCAGCAACACTTTGTTATTATTACTTTGCTTTCTAACATATATTGATGAATCTCTAATTTCTCTTATAATTTTGAACAGATATTACACATCCAACTCCAGATCTTACAGGTTATATCACCGAAGGACAAATATATATTGATCGACAACTTCACAATCGGCAGGTATGTTATGCACAGTCGCACACTTGTGAAGGCGAATTATTTCTGAATGTTAGAGAAGTATTAGAAAATGAGCTATTGTTCGAACTAATATAGGAAGTGTATGCCTTTTGCCTTTTCAATTTTTTTTCTCTAATTTGCTCATTTTATTTGATTCTAGATCCTTTTATTTGATTTGATTATAGATTATCTGAATTAGGTTGTGCATAACCTGAGATTTCTCACTGAATTGGATAACTACTTAGTGACTCAGCAGAGAAAGCGATCCAAAGCCTCGGCATTTAATGATTTAGCATTACTAGGAGGATACAGCTTAGCATTACTATTTTTAATAAACTAAAACTAATTTAGTCTAAAGGTTTTGCTTTTGGATAAATGACACATTGCTTGCTGAGTCAAGTTATTCCTCAAATTAGCTAACCAGCAAGTCACAGCGGTGGAAGGTTCTCTTAATTGCGATTAGCTATGAATAAAGCTTACGAGCGTGGATGGATTGGATATGTTTTCATTTTGAACAGTGTTTGGCTAATGCATAGAAAAAATATTAAATGGTTGTTTTTCCTGTCTGAATTCTAACAGATATATCCACCAATCAATGTGCTTCCATCATTGTCTCGGTTGATGAAGGTGAGCTTATGGATCTGTTTGGATATGAATCTATTTAGATTTTCACAAACTAAGGGGACACCAAACGTGTGATATGTTAATTCACCATTAAAATTTTGCAGAGTGCCATTGGTGAGGGTATGACTAGGAGGGATCATTCTGATGTATCCAACCAGGTAAGATCAACTTTCAGTAAAGATGTGTTTCATCACTGTTCCTTCATCATCATCTGTTCAGTAAGACTCAGAGCCGTCCCTGGGGCGGTCGAGGCGGCGGCGCCGTACAGGGCCGGCGGGCCTCCTCCCCAGAATTTTCATTTTTCTTTTATTGGTTTCAAATATTAAGATATGTATTAAAAATGTCTCCAATCTTATCAGTGAGAGCTGTAGCCTAGCGGTTGAGGGCTCCCTTCAAAAGTCCTTCCCTAGTGAGAGAGGTCGCGATGTGAATAAAAAGGACCTCTTTTTGTTTCTCGCACCGGGCCCTTAAAAGTATAGGAACGGCCCCGCTAAGACTTCGATAATTATTTGCAATAAATGATGCTTAATGGTAGTATTATTAAAAATTTCAGTTGTATGCAAATTATGCTATTGGCAAGGATGTCCAGGCAATGAAAGCTGTGGTTGGAGAAGAAGCACTATCTTCTGAGGACCTGGTTTGTAACTTTAGATAAATTAGTTGAGCTTTGTTTTCTCCCTAATATCGACAAGTTTTCACTAATTGAATCCTTTCTGAATAAAACAGCTTTACTTAGAGTTTCTCGACAAATTCGAGAGGAAGTTTGTTAGCCAAGGAGCCTACGACACCCGCAACATATTCCAGTCGCTTGATTTAGCTTGGACACTCCTTCGCATCTTCCCTCGTGAGCTTCTCCACCGTATCCCTGCAAAGACCCTGGACCAGTATTACAGCCGCGATGCTTCTAATTGAAGGAGCCATCTTTGTACTTAATTACCTGTGTGATTGCCTTGGTATGAGCTTGATGATACGTATCATGTGATTTCCTCTTTAAATTATGAATCTCCTTCCAGCTCAACAATAAAAGGTCTCTCTACTGGGTTCCCAGAACCAAGGCTCTCCGGCATTTGCAAGACATTTATATTCTTTTGAGAACAAGTTAAATCATGGTGTAATTTATTGTGTTGTGTTATCTGCACATATAGCAGGGTTTGTGTTCCTTTTTAAATTCTACATCAGTAGGGTTTCTAGGAATTACAAAACCCTTTTTATATATTGTGCTCATTTATTTGCTTTATGTGGAGCATGAGCTAATTCTTTGGCATCCGTTTTGAATAATGCACTTTTTGTGAGCTTCTTGTATACTCTAGGTTTAAGATATTTCAGATAAACATAAAATGAAAGGAGAAAATGTACTCTTTTTGAATGATGGCAACTTAGGTCCATTCTGCATTGGATTTTATACTCTTTCAGACATCTTGTTCAGGCTTTTTGTGACTTTCTACAAAGCTGAAACATAGAACTGAACACTATTTGCATTCACTTTATTTATTGTGTCAGATAGCTACAGGCTTTGAAAATGCTGTTGCCTATTAGGTTATACTCCACTAGACATCTTTATCCAAAGCCCAGACGGGTTTCCAAACTCAAATACCTTGTCCATTACTTTGTGAAGGAGAAAGTCCCGAAGGCGAAATCCCCCAATTATACCAGAGGTTCTTTGGCCAGGTGGGATGTAAATCGAGAGATATGCGCGAGTGGCAGCTCTGCAAGGGAGAGGACCAACGGGACACGAACCCAGCAACATCCCTTGTAATATTTCAGCAAAGACTGTCACCACACGGATTCGAACTCACGACGTCGGAGTGGTTGTACCCCAATCACCTTGCCACTTAACAACTCGTTTGTGCCCTGGGGGCTAAATACCTTGTCCATTACTAAGAGAGGCTGCATTCATAGATCCGTTATATTTGATTGAAGTTAAAATAATGAGTGTCTGAAATATAAGTTGAAACGGAGCTGTGTTTGGACATTAATTTACCGTAAAACAAACATTGATTTGCAAATAATGCATAGCACACCTGCTTAATTTTCCTTCAATTATTTTAACGCCCCTTTTCAAGATTATTTAATGCGTATGCTACTAACCTTTTTCCTGGGAAAGAAAGGGGAAAGATGTTGCTTTCAATCGATGCAAGATATTTTGTCCCATTATTTTGCAGAAAACACGTGCTTGGAAGTTGAAACACATTTGGTAGAGCAATATCAACTATAAATATTGCTCCGATAATTCAAGCAACTTTTAGGCTTCTTAACTTGAAAAGAGCTTTTAACCAACCAAAAAAAAACGTGAAAAGAGCTTTATTTGACTGGGTAAGATAAAAGAACCAATCTGGAGGAAAACATTTTATTCCCGCGTTTGGTTAGTCATTGTGACAAATAATTTCTATAGGAAAATAAATTTCAATAAAAGTAGGAAAGACAGGGTTACATAGTGGCATTTCACATTAATTGCTTCCTCCCCACCCTCCAAAACATCCTCCCCCATCCCACTACCCCCGCACCCCAACTCCATATCATAGTGTTTGCCTAGATTAGGGGTGGACGTATATCGGTTTGGTTCGATTATGTATCAAAAAAGTATGAACCGAATAAAAATAGATTTTTAAAAATAAAAATCGAATCAAACTTTTTAAAAAAATGATATATCGGTTTATATCGTCGAACATATCGGTTTATATCAATTTTCAATTCAAATATAAAGTCCAAATGATTTCTGTTTTTTTAAACACCAACAGCAAATTTTAACAACAAATTTCAGCAAAATTTCAGCAACAACAACAACAAATTTCAGGAGGATCAGCATCAACAACTTTCATCGGAAACAGCAACAACAACAACGTTAGTGTTTCAACAACAACAATAGCAAAGTTCAGCAGGATCAGCATCAGCAACTTTCACCAAAAACAGAAACAACAACCGCGTTAGTGTTAGCGTTTCAGCAGCCAAAAATAAACTTTCATCAGCAAGTGGTTTCTGTTTTTTAAACAGCAACAGCAAAAATTACAATTGTCAAGTCCTAAACTGCTTGTGGTTGTTCTACTTATTGTGATTGCGGTACGATTGAAAATTTCTCAAAGTCTACATACAATTTTTGCCAAAGCGTCAATATAATAAATAAAATGTTAAAGTATAATCATTCTATTAAAAACAATATTGTTACCCAATTCAACTTCTTCATAAAACTCAGTTTCTTCTTCGGTTGGTTGCACAATTTGTTCTTCTATAAGAGTTAAGCGAAGCCAATTCCGTATGCAAATTAATGTATTAACTGTCTTATGAGTTAATGTACTCCTAAAAGGGTTAAGAATGCCCCCCCCCCCCCCCGTGCTAAATGCTGATTCGGAAGCCACGGTAGACACAAGAATTGCCAAAATATCTTTGGCAATCTTTGGCAAAGTTGGATACCTAGACGAATACATATTCCACCAACTCAAAAGATCAAAATTCGGATCATTAGGACTTTCATTACGCTCTGACAAATATTTCTCAACATCATTCTTCACTCAAAAATCATCATTTCCAGTTGCTTTCATCTTTTTAAACAGTTGAAAATGATCAATTGATTCTTTTCTATTGCTACCACTATCACAAACTTCACTTAACTGAACATATGAACTACTACCCACACCACTATTTGGGCCATCATCATTATAACTTTCAAATAACCGTAACAACGACTCTTTGATATCAACTTTAATTTCACCAACCTTCCTACTATCAAATATACTTCTAAAGCACCAATTTATAAATTCAAATTTGCACCGAGGATCAAGAACATTTGCTAAAATTAATAGCTTGTTCACCTTTTCTAAAGAAGTACCCAATATTTCACAAACTTATCTCTCATGCCATTAACAATTTTTTTCACCAACAAATTAGTAGATTCCAATAGTGAGCTAAGATGGAGATAAACTTTCCACACTCATTCAAAAAATCACTAGAAGTCACACATTTTGTGTTGCTGAATTTTAATGTCAAATCATAAAAAATTGACAAAAAATATACTAACCTCTTAGCATTATTCCAATCCACAAAAATTGGTGGCCCAACCCTTTTATCAAATACACAATGAATACAAAACATAAGACAAATATTTCAACAAACATGGTTCAAACATAGCATGAAACAGATGAGAAATCATAATTGTACCTAATACACAGTCGAACATGACTTTAACAACATTATTGAATACAAAACGCCTAATTCATAGCTTCTCCATAATGTTTCGACAAACATGGTTCAAACATAGCATGAAACATATGAGAAATCAGACTTTTACATAATACACGGCCTTAATACATAGTCGAACATGACCTAATACAAAACGCCTAATTCATAGCTTCTCCATAAAGTTCGAAACGATTTGATTAAAGCCTTGAAGCTAGAGATGGCAATGGATCCTGGACCCGGTCCAGATCCGTTTTATAGGATATGGATCTTCAAAATTTGAACCCGACGGATCTGGATCGGACCCGGATCCGTTTCTGACGGATCGAATCTGGATCTGGATATTGTATTTGAGATCCGTATCCGGTCCAGATCCGACCCGTGGATCCATTTTTTATTAAATATATTCATAACATAGAACGTAATTTTATAAGTATTTTCTTAAAATTGCTAAGCACATCCTTGCAAGTTTAATTTTCAAAACAAGTTTAATTTATCCCCACGTTAACTCAAAAACCAAAAAATAAAGAGGTAACTTCGATAATAAAATCAATGTTATATTAGTGAATGACTAACATCTCCATAGACAAGTAGTTAAAATTATATTCACTTCATTTGTGAAGATTCCTAGCACATGCAAGTTCTGCATTGTGAAAATACTAGTCAGCATTTTCCACAACTATTGTCATTGTCCAATATTTTCAATTAATAGCTCACAATCAAAATGAGACAACGAACAAAATATCTCATATGAACATTTCAAAATTGAAACACTGCAAACTGTTAGCTACGTAAAAATCATTTGTCAGTTCAAAAAAAAATTCTTAGCAAGGCAAATTTTTTTACATGTGGATCTAGATCCGATCCGTGGACCCGGCGGATCCGATGGATCCGGATCCAGATTTGGATATGATTTTTATGGACCCGATGGATCTGGATTTAGGTATGAAAAACGGATCTGAATCTAGTAAGATCCGGTTCAGATCCGATCCGTTGCCATCCCTACTTGAAGCTCGAGAGAAAGAAATGAGTAAGGGATTGGATTACCTTTTGTAGTGGCACTGGCAGTAACGGGATGTCGTCGGGTCGGTGATTGATGATTAAAGCATTGAAGTTTGAAGATTTATGGGTTAGGGTTTTTTCTCTACACATCGAGCAGAAGAGAAAAGAGCTGCAAAACGATTTAGGAATTAGGGGTTAGTTGATTAGGGCTTTAATTTATATTGGATATGGTTAATTACAAATATGCCCCGATTTTTCGGTTCGATGCTTCAATAAATCAAAGGAACCGAACCGAATCAATTACAAATTTTAATTCAATTTTTTTCTAAAACCGGTTTTTTTACTTTGTTTTAACCAAACCGAATCACCAGTTCAGTTCGATTTTTTCGGGTCTCCGAATTTTTTGCCCAGGCTATATACAATTTTTTTTTTAGATAATATTTTTTGCTTACTCACCAAACACCAGAAACTAAGAGACCCACTTATTTTTTCCAAAAATCATTTTTCTTTCCGACCAAACATACCTTAATTCTATTTCTATTTTTTTTTTCATGTTATCTTTTGGTGCGGAATAGTCTGTATTTACACATATATTTATGGAATCAAGAAGTATTAAATGAGAAATGGCACTGGCGATTTGACCTGTCAGGGAAAAGAGGAAAAAATAGCACCCAAAGAACTTCAACAGTCTCAAAGGACAAATCATCTTTCTGCAAGGTTATGCACTTGTTCTGTGCAGATGCAATCCCTTCCATGTCCAAAAAGCAGAAAAACATTCTTGTATTCTTAGACAGCCCTTCTCCGGGCCTGCTAATGCG
This sequence comes from Anisodus acutangulus, assembly GCA_029783415.1. Lineage (NCBI taxonomy): Eukaryota > Viridiplantae > Streptophyta > Magnoliopsida > Solanales > Solanaceae > Anisodus > Anisodus acutangulus. Next base: position 62,702,362 of record CM056489.1, on the reverse strand, counting down.
AGATGCTTTGTGCACCCGGTTGCCCTTTTATTTTTGACAGTTCTACGCGAACTACTTTTTCAGATGAACAAACAATAGATTCAGTTCCAAACAAAACCTCAAATTGATGAAGGATAACACAATGTATTACACTGTTATTCAGAATTTGGTGGAGAGTTACCTCTACAAACCAAATGTGAAATAGAAAGGAAACTCCAACCTCATCCAGCTTTTGAAGTTCTCTTTACAGGTGGTAATACAACCGAATCAAGATCCCCTGGATAAGGAGTCCACAAGCCTAACCCTCCCCTACTCTCTTTCAAAACACCAGTTTTATCCTTCTTAAATTCATCCAAATATTTTACCCACTCTACTTTGGATGAATGTTCGCGGGTATGATTGTGTAGAATAAAGATAGAGTTATACTCACAATTAGGAAACATAAAAAATTTGAACAGGCCTCCTAACCTATAGACAACATATCCAAAGCTCAGCTGATCTCTCGGTGTGAAGAGGTGAACTTCATTGAACCACAAGCAACTAAACAAATTACTTAGTGCAGTATGTTCTCTTATGATAACGGCTCCTTCTGGAATATCTGCAAATACCAAAGAGTTGTCACTACAATGGAAATAAATGAGAAGTGACTAACAAGAAAAAATTGATGTGCTGGAGAAGGGTTCGATACCTGGTTGGCACATGTGTCCTTATAAAAAAAAAAGCACTTTAGCTTACCACTAGGAGTACTTTTCTGTGGATTCCATGGTTCCATTCCCTCATAGCGATATATCTTCATATGAAGATCAATCAGCGGACGGGCATATCTTTTTCTCCTTTTGTTTGCATCGGCCTCTTCGTAGACATTGCGGTGATGCTTGTGCTGAGCAATTGCAAATGTATTCTTCTCACGCCACAAGTATCTTCAAGTAGCCACCGTCTATGTTAGACCACTCATGCTCAATCAAGATTCAATACTTTCTAAACAAAGGAGACTTTTCTTTGGTTGGTTAAAATTTTAAAAAGGAGATTAACAAGACAGAAATTGATGTACCAAGTAATAACTGTTGCTCAGTTGTGGCTTATGTATCAGGCAAACAGTTCTACTGGGTTAGGCTCCTAAATCTACCAATTATTACTTAACCACATACTATTCCGGTGAATCCAATAATCTGACAATACTAGCTACTAGCTAGGGGTGTCAAATGGGCTGGATTTGGACGGGTCAAAATGGCCGAGATTCGTTGGGCTAAAATGGGCCAAAAGGTGGGTCATAAGCCAACTCACCCAATTGTTACTAAGATTTAATTAATTTGTTTGTTCTTTTATAATTTTTTAAGTACCTAATAAAACTATTTTTTCTTTTTTATTATGACTATATATAACATATTAAACATAAAAAAAGGCTTTTTGAAAATATGTCGACAAGGTTTCGGTGGATCAAAATGGACTACATATAAGCCCATATTTTAGACGGGTTGAGATGGATGGGCTGAACTAATAAATGGGCGGGTCAAACTTGAACGGGTCATGGTTTCATAGGCTAACTTTGTCACTCCTAATACTAGCAATCAATTTCACACAATTTGGGTGGGGGGGGGGGGGATAAGGAACGTAAAAACGAGAGCAACATAAGTGGACCATGAGATATCATAACTAGTACCATACCTTTCAAGTAATAGCAATGGGTCAACTATCAGCTCCATTTTACCATCAATCCAGATACTGTACTGTGCTTGAGGAAATAATCTGTGGGTTAATATTTTGGGAACTTTTCCATTCCTTCTGGGCTCATCATATGGAGGATGCTTCAATAGAATAAAACGCCAGATACCAACCCATTCTCCCCCTTCGTTGTCCTCTCTAACAGTAACATTTTTCTTGATGAACTCAAGGGATACTTCATCGACAACCATAAGAAAGCAAAACAGCTTCTGAGAACGTGCACTTATATTTGATGGCTGGTGAGGTGTATCATATCCATCAAAAATACCAGATGCAACAACAAACCGACACTTCTTGACATATTTGACGTCTCTCTGAGCCATTTCTGCACCACCATTTCGTATAAATCCACAGTGCACCTATCAGACGAATATATATATCAAAGCTGGAAATATATGAAGCAGTAAACTCAAACTGTTTTTGAGAATGCCAAAAGTTGAACCTGAATTGTACTCAAAATATAGTACTATGCCAAAGGCTAAAGGTAGATTTTATTTTCAACTCATTGTTCACTCCTTTTATGAGCAAAATTTGGTCTTTACCATAGTTTTAAAAAAAGAGACGAAACTGGGCCTGGTAAATGCAACAAACAGGTAAAGAAACAGCTGAAGCCTAAAATTAAGTTAGATACGAGGGTATCTTTAGTAACCTTCATGTTTGGTTTTACTTTAAAGCTCTCATCTCTCTGTTGCCATGTTACATGTCCTCCGAATAAAGGTGGTGACTGAGATTCATTGGTTGCTGTAACATCCTCCATAACGTAAGAAAGCGATTGCACATATTTTTCCGGAGATCTCCTTTTTGGAATGACAATCTTATTTGGGTCATCCGCTACAGGAATAGAACAACCTATACATTTGCAAGAGATAAAAGAGTAATCTTAACATTTCTCCGATACATTTAGATACAAAAAAATTGAATTTGATAAATTTGAGAAACTCACGATGTGGAGGTGTCACAAGTCCCAGGGTCTGTATTGCTCCATAAATTACACTGCTTCTGTTACAAAGGGCTGCATGTCAAGAAAAGAAGATAAATGCAGAATCCCATTTTCAAAAGGTAAAAAGTATATGTTGCTATTAAATTTCTGAAACAAAAATGGCAGTAACAAGATCATACATACTACTTCCAGCTTCAAAAACGCCATGGTTCCATTAACCATAAAGTTAGAGAACTTGTGAAAGAGGGTAATGTTTAGTTCAAATTTACAGTGCATGTGCTAAATATGCTAGGTTTACCAATTGGATTAGGCAATGATAAATCACATTGTTCATTACCGCAATTCCCTCATCCTCCAAAGTAACTCGAAACAAAAGCAAAAGTGAATGCTACTGTAAATATGGCAAAGGAAAAGAAAGCAAGAATGTGTGAAATAGTTACCTGAAAAGAAAGCAATAGATGACTGGCAAGACCAAGCATGAAATAACAATGCAGTTAGAATGAGCAAACCCCAAATAATTCCAGCCACAAGAACCAATCGAATGAACCCCCTTTTCCATATAATCTTCATCGGGGAGTCTTGATATAACTTCCCACTAGCAAGGAAGCCTTCCTTACCATCTGCATTCACAGTTAATTATTCCTACTCAATTTCAACAGTAACAGTGCAAATCACCCCTTTATCATAATTATAAGGTCAGAATTCTCTATAATAGTCATCCTATAACAACATTTCAGTATAACAGCCATGTATTCGTGGACCAGACCCCGCGGTGTGGGATCTCACTAGGTATGTTGTTGTTGTTTAGCCATGTATTCGTGGAACCGATCTATCGTTATGTTATATTACCATACCAACATTTCGCTATAGTAGCCAAAAAATATCAGAACATAAGGACGCTATTATAGAGAGATTTGACTGTTCTAATTTCCAGTTCATGTTTGATAGTGACACAGGGCACTACTATTGAAGTGCCACAATGCAAGACATCCTTTATCATAATTGCACTAATTTCAAATTCAGTTTCAACAGCGATAGAGGCACCATTAGAATGCAGAGCACCTGTTTATCATAATTATGAGACATAGATAATAGATTTCTCTAAATAACTAAGTACGTGTTTGGCCATAGATTTCAAGTATTTTTCACTTTATTTGGAATTTATGAAGACGGAGAGAGCACTTCTCCAATTTTGAAGTTGGATTTCGAAATTTTATAACCAAACAGCCTTTCTATCCTGTAAATGCAAAAGTACGGTCCCTCCCCAGACCCCACCTGTGGGATTAATGGGTTTGTTGTTAGTAGTAGTGAAAAATTATACTGGGAAGAAGTAAAGAATTCAAAATCATTTAACTAACTGAATAGTATCAACTATGTTAGACATTTCAAGTGTATCATATAAATTGAACAGAATTAAGTACTTGCCAAAATTTGGATGTACCTCTAGATTGAAGATGGTTACGTTCTGGTCTTCGGTTAGCTCTTAAAGAAATGGACCGCAAGAAATTGCTGTCCATCACTCAATGCTGCATTATATAGGGGATGATCCTCAAGCTGATTAGAATTACTGCTTCCAACACAAGATCCAGTGACTACGCAAATAAGCAACCCCACATTCCAAATTAATCAAGATTAACACTAAATTGAAATGGTTTTTAAGCATTTTACCTTTCAGTTTGAGGAAAAACTGATTTTCTGCCGATCTATGGCTTATATTATAGAGGTTGAATAAAAATTACTACTATATTTATTTAAACAAGATTGTGGTCCAGCCCCATCTCGCGCATAGTGAGAGCCCCATCTCGCGCATAGTGAGAGCTTAGTACTGCCTTTTATATTTATTTAAACACTTTAGTGCGCTTTTCTTGAATCAGAGGCTAACGAAGAAGGAATCAGAGGCCGACGGATCTTGATGAAGAGACCGCCTAACGACGTCGTTTACAGTATGCCCATTATTATTATTTACGCCGTAAGGGAAGGTGCCATGATTTTAAGTTGGGACACCAGGGGGAGTAGTATTTTAAGTTGAAAATAGTATTTAAAATTAGAGTTATATTTGGATATCAATACAAATGGGAGGTGTTTTTAAATGTTTTAGAATTTAGAGTGAAAATTATGAAGACGGATTTTTAGAGTTTTTTGAATTTCAGAATTCACATCAAGTGAAACAGTGAAAATAATTTTTTGAAATAAAATTAATAATATAAAGCTAGAAATAGACAATCCAAAAAGATTATGTAGCACATCTCTTTGTCGAAGGATCTTATTTATCTTTCTTTTTTTAGGTTTTTTTTTCTAATTTTTTCCACTTATTTTATATTAAAAAAATATTTTCATATCTCACTTCATCTTCATGATTTCTACTCTTAATTAACATGAATATCCATAACTCACGACCTTTCATATTTATAACCTCCTAATTATTTAATGTGTAAATTAATCTTTGTCATATCTCTCTAATTATTTAATAGTATGAATAAGGATTTAAGACCATGATTATCATTTTATTTATATAAAATGACTACCAATTAAACTTTCTGCAAATAGTCTTTTCATCAAGAATTTGTCATCCTTCTCAAGCTATGTTAATTCTTTCTCTCTTTTTTTTCTATCTTTTTGTTTATTCTCTTTTTGAATTTTAGTCTTGCACATTGTTACTTTTAATATCCGGCTATGATTCTTTTTGACATGACCTAAATCTATTTTTCCTATAGCATCTTTGATTATTTATCAATATATTATTTTTTTATTGCTAATTAAAGTTTTCTATTGTTGGTACTTCTCTCAACACTTAATTTTGAGATCCAGAACTGCAATTTTCTATTTTGATGTTTTTTGGATATTAGCTTTTTGAAAATGAAGGCATGTTTGTCCACGTACTATATTTTTGATGTTAATGGTCTTCTGTTTTCTAAAAAAAAAAAATTATCATTCCCTTCATTTTTGGAACAAACAACTTGGATCCTTCGAATTCTTTTTCCATAGTTAACTGAAGAGTTTAAGCATATTTGTTTTTAGGTACTATCGTTGAGAACTACATTAGTAGTAGTACGGGCATAAGTTATTTTAAAATAAGTTTTACCAAATAATTTTACATATTCTTATGAAAATTAATTAAATATTTTCATCTGTTCAATTAAGAATTGTCAATAAAATTGAAGATTGAAATACTTGTTTAAATTTTTGTGGATTATCTAACCCTTTTTTATGATGTTGTGTATTGAACTAACATCTTAATTCATTAAAACCAGATTTAATAAAATCATATTTATGCATTAAATAGAAGGCCGATTTGACATTCAAATTGAAGAAACTATGGAAGGAAAATTGGGCTCGAGAGCAGTAATAATTTGATTCCCTCTCAATTTTTGACCCAAAAAAACAATAATTTAATTTAAGATTTCAATTTCAGTTGTAATTACATTTACTTACATGAATAAGAGTATACATCAGAAAACATATAAGTATTCATTCTATCTTTATCTCTCGTATTATACTCTTTCATGTTTCTTTGTTGTTTTTGTTTCTTAGTTATTTTTGTTTCTTCATTTTATTTATATTCCTACACCCGAGAGGATTTTCTTTTCATCATTCTATTTTATACTACTTGGATTGATGTTAAAAAAAGAATCATTAATTTTCAGAAGATAAGAGATAAATTGATCGATGAGTAAAGATTGATATTTCTTATTAGAAAAATTAAATAATAACTATTAGTTATATTAAAAAAATTTAAATAACCGAGCAAAGCGCAGACGAATTCACTAGTTTTAAAAAATGAAAATAATTCATGGTCTAATGAACACTTAATTTTTATTTTTATTTTCATTAAGCATGTGATATTAAAATGTTCTAAACTCATAAGAGTTGTTTGATAGGATGCATTAGAGAAAATAAACATGCATTAATTTTGTGTATTATTAATATCTTGTTTGATATTCTTTTTTAACCTATGTATATTCTAATTGGTATTATCTTATGTATAACTAATACACAGCAAACCATGATATTAGTAATACAAGGGTTTAATGCATGCATAAAAATGATTAAAGACACAATTACCTCAAAAGTCTCTCATATGATATGGTATGGAGAGATTTTTGTAAAAAAATAATTTTATTTTAGAAATTATGCAAGGCATGTTGTTTATAATACATTAAACCAAACAAATGATAAGAAATACTCTCAGCATAACTAATACAAACATTACTAATACATCATATTCACCATTATTCTTATACACCTAAGGGGTCGTTTGATAGTTGGTTAGAGTTATGCAACTATTAATAATACATGAATTAGTTATGAGATAATTTATGAATTATTTTATGCAGAGATTAGTTTTGCATAGTTTAATTATTCATGCACTGGTCATTCCACCTTCTAACATACATAAAATAATACATAGATTACCTCATAACTGATACATGCATTAGTTATACGAAATTTATATCTACATAATGTTGGGTATTACAAAGGATTTGCAGGAAACGGAAATTACAAGTAACTACTTATGTAAGAATTGAAATTACAATTCAACTCTAAAACTGAAAATTACAATATAACAACAAACTGAAATTACTTATTTTGTTGATCAAGAAAACTGGAAAGTTGTTTTTGCTGAGTCGAGTGTGACACTCTGTCCTTAAGACAATATTGTCCCGTATGTATCATTTATACGTCCTGGACAATTCGTCTCCCAAGATAAAACAGCAATGGAACTATTGAGCAAAGGAAACTCAAAAGCGACCGTGAAGAATATTGAATAACGAAATGATGCTTGGAAGATTAGGAAGAAACTGTTTGCTTTCTGCTTTGTGTATTTTCGTGTATATCAAGTGTGCCTCAACAATGGTGTAAGGGGTGTTTATATAGGAGGAAGAGGATCGTTGATCGCCTCCATAATGACCATTATTGGCCAAATAATGACCATTATGGAGGTAGTAAAGCCATCAAATAAATGGAGAAAATTGCCAACGGATTGGCCATTATTGGAGGTGTAATTCACCAAAATAAATGGTGAATTGAGTCCGGACGTTTCGCTCGGACCGTCGAATTCGACTTTCAAAACTTCAGGACCAAATCAGTACATCTTGAAACTTCAGGGACCAAACTGTACATCTTGAAACTTCAGGGGATCAAATCGCACACAGCGGACCATGGACCGAGAACCCGAGAACCCGAACCCTGAACCCGAATCCTGAACCGAACCAGACGGCAAGGCGGCGGCAAGCGTGTGGTCTTTCTCAACCGAAGCACATCTAGGTCCTCCCTCCTTTAAACACATGGGATACCCCTTGGGGTCCCAAACCCAAACCAATTTCGAGTCTTATATACACAACAATTCTTTCTTCCTCTACCGATGAGGGAGAATTGAACACAACACCACACTTTCCATGCTTCAAACACCTCACTTCGTGAACCAATATCTCTTTCATTTCTCAATGAAATTTGACGATTCTTGGCCCTACGGTTATCTACGTACTTAGTACATCATGCATGTGTGAAGAACCGGATTCTCCAACATACGTAACACTAGTGTTTAAGCCGTTAAAGTTGATCGGTCGCAACTCCCGCCAAAGGCTAATTTCCAACACATAATTCACCTCAAAATCAGCTACCAAGCGGCCTAGGATAAAACGTGTTTTACCGGAAAGATTTTCATATTTCGAAGCTTGAGCTCAGAATTTTAGTTAAGGTTAGACTAAGGGTGTCCAACAGGCGGGTTCGGGGAAGGGCGGGTCCCGACGGGACTGGAGGAGGTCGGGACCGGTCCTCCGGCGGGATTGGCCAACGTCCCGTCCCTCATCCCGTCAGAAAGAAAACGTAACAACAACTTAGTGTATTTAGGTTTCTTACCTTATTTTGTAGAATTCTTGTACAAGTGTAATTAGGATATTAGTGTTATAGTAGGAATAAGATTTTCAATATTTAGATATTATATATTGTATATATAGGCCTCTTCATTAATGAAAATAATCAAGGGATTATTTCTTTCATGATATCAGAGTCAGGCCTATTTCTTTGTTCATCAATGTTGGGCCTCCAAATTATATTATTCGTGGGGTGTTGAATTCTCCCACATCGGTAAAATAAATGATTTCTGATTTCTGCTTGGTAATTCTCCTTCTTTTAAGCTAGCTTTTAGGATTGAGACTCAATATCCCTTTACAATTTTATCTTTATTCGAAGAGACATTGTAAAAAATGATTTCTCCATGACACAGTTGTCTCCAACCTTTTTATTGGACGGTACCTCGACGACCCTAGTACTCAAAATGGATCTAGGATTTGACGTCTCTGTTAATGGTAATAAATATGAACTTCAGACATACACTCACATACCTATTAATACTACTATAGTGTAGTAAAAATAGTAGAGTTGAAACGTCTTTTTTTTTGTTTATTCATAATCTCTATAATTTTTTTTTCCTGAAAATTGATTTTTTGTCTCGCGCGACATTATGTAAAAATTAAATTATGCGGCATATTTTTATTAAAAAATTTAAATTATGTTGAGTGTTGAAAATTATGCCTTATACATCATAGTTTGTGTGGATGTTAATGGAAGGGATAATTGTAATTAAATAAATGATATCGGGTTATCGGTTCTCCTGTTAACAAAAGTGGTCAAACCAAGACCCAAACCAATAACTCATTAACCCGAATCATTAACTAGAACCATTAACCCAATAACTCATTAACTCGAACCATTAACCCAATAACACAATAATCGATTAGGGTTATTGATTTAACCGTTAATATGCAGTTTGATTGTGTTTATTGAGTTAGACGAAGCTCAAATTGATGATGTTTTTGCACGGATTGTCCTTCAAACACACTGGTCTTTTATTTTTTCCCCTCTTGGTCTTTAACGTGTCTGTTTTGTGGAGTTTGATATGTTTTTGACTAATTTTATGTTGAATTTTGAAAGTTTGATACTATTGACACCCGGTGGCCCAAGTATCTTAAAAGTCATTTTTAATCTTTTCAAAACAATTCCATTTTCTAATCATTTTTCAACTAATTTCAGCATGTGTATATAAAGTGTATCATTTTTGTATAGAATATGTATCACTACTGTATATAAAAAATATATCATACGTATAGAAACTGTATCATTATTGTATAGAATATGTATCACTACTGTATATGTATAGAAAAATGTATCACACGTATAGAAAATGTATCATTATTGCGTAATTTATATATAATAAATGTATAATCAATATATAATTACTAATTATGCACATATTATAAAATTTCATACACATATTATACATTTTTAGAGATATTTCTTGAAGGCAGGGACCGAAGACCCAACCTTCATATATTATCTCAACAGTATATGTGTATAACATGTATAACCACCCTAAAATGTTACTCATCTATGTTCCCTTAAAAAATTTAAAGAAATTGTCAAAATGGAAAGAAAAAAAGAAAAAAGGAATGAAATAAAAGAGCGACTGACTCAAAAGCTATAAAACAAGTAATTACGCTTCTTCAAAGCAAAAGGAAAAAAAATTCAGGTTTCAAGCTTTTCGCTTTACCAGCGTAAATGAAACACGATAATAATTTATTTTTTTTACCTGAATTGTGGAAGCGAGAGAAGGAGGATTGGCAGAGGAGATAGCTGCCGGTGGATGTAAGGCCGGACGGCGAGTGTAAGGCCGGCGCTGTTGAGCAATAAACCAGGGAGCTGCGTAGCCATCGGTTGCAGATTATCGCTTCAGACTTACCCACTGCACTGGACATATGAACTACGAAAAGCTTGTTGTGTTAATGGCCAATTCGGGTACTTTCAATATTTAGGCCTTAAATTTGTCCTTATGTTTGGCCGGATGGCTACGTGACGTCCTTTCCCTAAAAAAATTAATATCACAATTCACAAATTTGGAGAGTAAAAATTAAATAGCACCCAATATAGAGGGATTTGTGCGAAGGATCCCAAATTGACCAGACCTGACAAGTTTTGGGCTAAAATTTGTCATGGCTTATTCATCGGCTCAGCCCCGTCTTAACTTGCCCATAAGTAATACCCTACCAATGAAAATTGTTTTAGATAAATACGTATTTGTTTTATAATATGGTTCATTATTTTAACTTTAAATTTGAAATAGAAAATTTGAAGTTCCAAAATAGGGTTGAGGAGCATTTTAATTTTTGACTCATAAAAATATCATTTTAAAAGAAATTTATTTTTTATGTCCAAACTCCAAACACTACTTACTTCCAAAAATTCAAAAGAAAAGAAAATATAAAATATGCGTACATGTTACCTCCTCACATACAACTTTGTATTATTATAGTGGGTATATGTTGTTGTTTGTTTTAAAAGAAAAGCAATGAGGGCAACATGTTAAATTTCAAAACCTCAGGGGAAATAGTGCAATTTACAGAACTGCTCAAGTCATCTTTCCCTATTTTCTAAAACAACCCCATTCGGATTTTCCCATTTCGAAAATTGTCTGTTCGAAGGAAATCACTCTCCGACGAATCGGACCTAATCGGCAATCGCACAATAATAGATTTTGGAAGTCCAGTTGGTTCGTCAATGGAAGCGATCAGAAAACAAGCTACGAGGCTTAGGGAACAGGTCGCTCGCCAACAACAAGTACGATCCATTTCCTCTATCTACATATACTTATTTGTTACTCTGTAATTCGTAAATTCTATAGGTTTTTGATGTCTGTGTAGTCTATATATTGATCCGTTGTAAGCTAATTACATCGATTTTTACATTGTAATTGTTCAGTGATTGGATTGATCTGTGAATTTGTGCCTTGTAATTGTGCATCTGTAGCTTTTACATACCTATTCATTTCAATGATATCTGATATTTGATAATTTTAGTATTGGTGAAATGTATATTGATTGATTTTACGTGGTAGACTAATCATTTTCTATTACTGTTAAAAGTAGTATGATATCCTAGTAATGCTAAAAAATAATCAATTTTACATTAAATATCCTATCGTGGAATTATGGTAGTGAAAGTTGAAATTTGTTTTGATTTATATCTAAAATATTCAAGGAATCAGAGTTGCAATGTGTACTAAATCTCCCTGGTTTTAGACAATTATGTTTTTGCTAGGTCTGACAAGCTAGTATTTTTGGATGCTTTAAGATGATAAACTCATCATCTACGGAGATGAGAATGCATTGTTTGTTATGAAATGTCGACAATGTGAAATCCTTATGACTTGCCTTAGGCACTCTTCAGTTAGTATGACACTTGTACTATCTTTTAAGCTTGTTCGGTCTTTTGAAATATTAGATATTGAAAATCTTGAACGTGAAACCTGTTGTTATAGTGTAGTTGGGGTGTGTGGTACTCAAATTCTTGTAAACAATCTTGCAACAAACTTCTGAATGCTCCTTAATTTATTTTTTTAAGTGATTTCTTGTCCAACTATTGCAAAATATTGTAGATTGAGTCATATTCTATAGTTCAAAGTTCTCTACTCATAATTTATGTTATTATATATTGTGTGTCCCACGATGTCCATTACAATATTTATCAGTACCTCTATCAAGCTCCTCCTTCATTTATAGATTCTTGATCCAGGATAGCTTGTCCAGCTTTAGCTTTGACCTCATGATTTGTCGCTCTAATTCATCCATCTGTGGCCTCAAATTCTTTATTTTACGTTTTTTTCTGAATGAATAGTTATGTGGTATTTAGTTGCTGCAACTGATCAAATTGCTGCTATTGGAAGTACTTAATACATTCTTCACTTCTCTCTTTTCAGGCTGTCCTCAAGCAGTTTGGAGCAGGGGGATATGGTTCAGATCTCGTGGCTGATGAAGCTGAACTCCAGCAGCATCATAAGCTTGAAAAGCTTTACATATCCACTCGTGCTGCAAAGGTTGCTCTTGTCGGCTGATAACTCTCCTTTTTTCCCTGATCTGTAGGAGGCCTTTGTAATGAATTTAGGAAGTTGAGTCACCTTGCATACTAGTTTATGTAATCTCTTACATTAATCAAACATCTTATCTTCTGCTGCATGGTATATCTGTTTGAATGTAGTTTTACATAATCAGAGTTCTGAATATTCTAATTTATGGAGTCTTTCTAAAGATGAACTAAGCCACATACTTGTAATGATTTAGTTGCATTACTTTGAATCAATATTCAGTCAACTAATTCTCGATTCAAAATGAGTTGGGGTTAGTTACATAAATCCTCTATATCCATTTCTGCCCTAATCAAAGTCCATTCTATTCTAATTTTAAAAAAAATTGCTTTTTAAGGAAAACCAAATTTTCCCTAAATCTCACTCTTACACCTACACCTACAGAAAGGGAGTCTTGGAGTAACTGATAAAGTTACTGTCATTGTGACCAGGAGGTCACGGGCAAGCCGTGGAAATAACTTCTTGCAAAAATGCAGAGTAAGCCTTCGTACAATAGACCCTTGTGGTCCGGCCCTTCCCCGGACGCCGCGTATAGCGGGAGCTTAGTGCGCCGGGCTGCCCCTTTTTTTTTTTTTTGCCTCACTCTTACACCTACAAAGATAACTAGTTTTAACCCAACTAGTTGTCATTCCTATATAGATCGCCTCTTTTCATTGTGTTTTACCCTTAGCTACGTCTGCGTTGACTCCTAACTATTGAGCTTATTCTATTGTCAATATTTTATTATTTCTCCTTTCCAACTGTAGATACATATACAGATACTTTGAGCTATAGCCTGAATCTGAAAACATTTATCATCTTTTCAAATGCAGCATTTTCAAAGGGATATTGTTCGTGGTGTTGAAGGTTATATTGTTACTGGGTCTAAACAAGTTGAAATAGGTCATTTTCTGACCTCTTCCACATTGATGATTGTTTTTGAGGTAAAAAATCTACGCTTATATATCAGTTGACAAGTATGATCTTCTCTCCAACAGGAACTAAACTGTCAGAAGATAGCAGGAAGTATGGCGCTGAGAATACATGTACAAGTGGTACTACATTGTCAAAGGCTGCATTAGGTCTATCACGTGCTCGTGCACAGATGGAGAAGGAGCGAGGAAATCTGTTGAAAGCCCTTGGAACACAGGTTAATGAAATAATCTCAACTTTATAACCTTCTCAATTTTATTTACCGCCACTCTCTCAAACAAGATCTATCTAATTGTTGTATTAGATGCATATTTTTTGTGGTTTATGTTTGGTATTAGGCAGAAATTAAAATGAATTGGCTCCAAAAGTACTCTGTAGTCTGTACTTGTCAGCTTCTTAAAATATGCCGAGCACTCTGTCAAAGATAATGAATGAAGGACTTTTTATGAGAATGGTATTCATTATATTCCTTACACATTACAAACCTAGTGGAGATGTCTTATTTAATTCATCTTTTTGTCACGTGCTGTCTCTTTTTAGTCTTCATGAACCCTGGACGTGTTAAAGCTTTTCTTTTGGGGTAAATTAGGCCTCATCACAGTAAATGAAGTCAAGCAGAATGATGTAGGTTCTTGAGATTGACCAAGGTGATAAGAGAACTTGTTAAAGTGCAAGTGCCTAGATATCAAGATTTGGGGGCCATTGGTCGTCCTTGAAGTTCATTTGGGTAATTCAAAGAGGGGATTGGAATGAATCCATTAGATGAAAGATGAAGTGGAGTTGTATGTATCCTTCTAGATAACAATGTTCTTTAAGGTTCCAATATCTCGCTGCTTTAATCAATTGATGATTTTGGTTTATGTTCTATTTGTCACTGCCAAAATTTGATGAGTTCTAAAAGAAGTTATTTCTCTTAGATCTGAGACTTAACTTTTTCTTTTACGTAAGTTGAAGTCCAGAAACGAACACTTCATTTTGGTCCAACTGTTTAGCAATTCTGTGTGAGGACCCTCCAATTGTTTTATGTCTAGCATGTCAATCCGTTTCAAGCCATCTACCTGACTGATAATATTGTCTTTCCAGGTTGCAGAACCATTAAGGGCCATGGTGATGGGAGCTCCATTGGAAGATGCTCGACATCTAGCTCAAAGATATGATAGAATGCGACAAGAGGCAGAATCACAGGTATTTAGTTGCTTCACTGTTTTAAATTGTAAGGCAGGACTTCAAAGCAATTGATGTGCGAGTTTATTCTTTCACATAATTTGTTGATGATGGTGCCGCTTTAAGTTACTTTAATGATAGTAAAAGATATGGAGAAGTTAATTGCACTTGCTAGATGCCAGTTCTCTTTTCTGACTAACCTAGATAGGCTGTTGAAGTATCCAGACGACAAGCTAAACTGAGAGAAGGAACAGGTCATCCTGACATGGCATATAAACTGGAAGCAGCTGAGGCAAAGTTACATGACTTAAAGTCAAACATGAATACATTAGGAAAAGAAGCTTCAGCAGCTATGGCTGCTGTTGAAGCTCAGCAGCAAAGATTGACACTCCAACGATTGATTTCCATGGTAACCATCCTCTTAGAGCTATGGAACATAGTGCTGTTAAAAGTTACCACATAAAGTGAACTTGAGTATTTTAAATGTTATTTCATCTTTATTAATAGGTTGAGTCAGAACGGTCATACCATCAGAGAATCCTTCAGATTCTTGATCAGCTAGAAGCCGAGGTACGTGTAATTCGTTTAAAAGATTTCTGAATATGATGACACCCCCTGATTTTCCCACTTTACTTGAGCAACTAAAGAGAATTTGCTTTTATAATTCAGATGTTATCAGAGCGCCAACGTATTGAAGCAGCTCCTGCTCCTGCTCCTAGCATGGATACTATGCCTCCACCTCCCTCATATGAAGAAGTAAATGGTGTCTCTACTTCGCCAGTACAAAATGGATCAACTGATAGTATGGGTTACTTTCTCGGAGAAGTGAGTATTTTGAACTTTCAAGTAAATTGATAGATTTACCACTGTGATGACTGATGAGTGCTCAATAACTTTTGCCTCTTTCTGGGTCGGTAACAGGTCATGTACCCCTATCAAGCTGAATCTGATGTGGAACTTAATTTGTCTGTTGGAGAATATATCGTTATTCGCAAGGTTTGTTAGTTTATTTTCTTGATTACTTCTGCATGGTTGTGTCATGTTTTCTGAAATTTCTCATCTAGTAGAACATTCTGGAAGCTTTTGATCCCAGTGATATAACAGTTACAGGCGTTTTACAGAATCTCCTCGGCTCTATTCAACTCCTATTGATCTGAATTTAATATTGATTCACTTGCAACCTCTACGGCTAATAGACTTCTAGAAGTATAAGATGCATTTGAGAGAGTGATATTCTATCTCGGAGTTGCCCATGCCAAGTTTTTTGTTATAATTCTTTTCGTCAACTGCACCATATGTTTTTCAAATGGTTGATTTTATCCAAAATCTTTTATAGATAATTAGCTAATTTGTCTCATTGGTCTTTGCAGGTTTCTAATAATGGTTGGGCTGAAGGTGAATGCAAGGGCAGAGCAGGATGGTTCCCTTTTGGTTACATTGAAAGAAGGGATCGTGTCCTAGCTAGCAAAGTGGCCGAAGTTTTCTGAAATGGAGGGATATTTTTTTTTTCTAAAGGTGCCATCGGGTTTCTGTATCTTCTGCTGCCTGGAATCGTTGCTGCCTTTTTGTAACATTCTCTATGTTGTTCCCTTAACTACTTATAGGGGTCTTTCTTTTTTCCCTCTTTTTTTGACCGTTTATTCCATTTGTAGGTAAATTTCTTATATATGGACTTGGAGATGATTGTTGTATGTTGCAATTGTTGTGATTAATTTTGTAGCAACGGCTATCCCAGTAACATCTGTTTCTCTCCCAACTCATTTTTATATAACTTGTTCCTCTTTTTATTGGGTCTCAGAGAGAGCAAATAATTGTGTTTTGCCTTTAGCAAATAAGGATAGTAACTCTTTGATAATAGCAGAATTCTGTAACAGAACATTTCTTACTGCAAAGACTGCGTAACTAGGAGGCGTTCCATGCTCCATAAAGGGAAAACCACACTAAAGAAGAACATTAAAAATCGTTGGTCCTCTTGGATGTGGCCAGGGTGGTACACTCCAGAGGGCTAAAATATGTGTGATGGCTCCACTACCCATTAACCTACTGGAATTCCTCAATCAACAACTCTCACTAGAAAAGACTGTAAAGAAGAGTGATGGGCAGGAAAAGGCTGTAAAGAGCATGGAAGTCCTACATGGCGAATCTGGGAGTTTCAGTAGGTCCGAGCATATTTGATTCACTTCCGATTAGAAGTAAAAAAATTCTAGGACCTGGACTATTCCACCGGTACTTGCTACGTTCCGCCAACACAAGTACCGGGTAATCGTAACCATTTTTGCTTCCACTGGTACCGGGTAATCGTAACCATTTTTGCTTCCACTGAGATCCAAACCTGAGACATCACAGTTCTCTTCCCACTTTAATAACCACTAGGCCACACCTTAAGGGCACCGGAAAATTATCATGGGTAGATGAAGACAAGGATAACGTGAATGTTCCAGGAATGGTCCTCAAATAAAAGTGTTTTCCTTTGCGCGTATTGAACAATAAAAGTTTGTACAGCTTATGGGCTCTCAAGGAATATTGCACCCACTTAGAGACTAGTCACTCAAATAATTGAGTAAACTTTTCATCTCATTTTCACTTGAACGATCACACGATATGAGATGGGCTCACTACTGCAATTGCTTCCAGTTCTGGGAAACATCCGGAAATATGGAAATCAGAATACGACAGCTATTCTATAAACACGTCAATTTACCACAAATAAACAGACTATTAAAATGAAGTGTAATATGGCGAGGTGACTCTACAACATTTGGAATTCGCTTTCGTAGCTTGCAAAAAAGTATATACCCAACAAACTACAAAAAATTGGGTTGCGTAATTATCTTGTCAGGTTAAGGGTGCAACAATAAACTTAATGAACATAGTCATACAGACGTTACAATTTGGACTAATCACATAATTGGCCAAGAGCTTGTACTGTCTTTCTTGACCGTACTTTTTTGTAACCCAATCTGCAAAGCAGGACAAATTAAACCAGGTTAATGATCTCCACGATGAAGCTGACAAATTAGTCTGAACTAGCAGGTAAGAAATATAAATCACGATTTGGAAAATAACCGTGCTTATTATTTAAAGGTTAGAAAAAGAAGTCCTATAAGGCTATAATGATCCACATGCTTATCATTAGACATTAAGTCGAAAGCTTAGGTGCATAGAGGATATATTTCTGAACCACAAGGCATGCATTCAGATAATTGGTAGGCTGCTCAAGTATATTGTAATTAGATACTTACAGATGGTCTAAGATCGGTTTCCAGATAGGTATGCAAGAATAATAGCCAGCATGATGAAGATGATAAAAATCTGCAGTAAATTTGAGAGAATAAGAAAATATTTAATGCAGAAAGGCATATTGTATCTAAAGCATGAATAAACAGTCAACATTTACCCGAACTGGACTGTAATTAGGCTCGCTCTTGATTACGTAAGATTTCCTGGTGATAGGTACAGGCATTAGTTGATATTCACAGCATTGTGAAGATGAGAGCAACTAGGATATGTACAAACCTTTTGTTCAAGGTTCCCGAATCTCTGCAAGTTTTCAGGATTGCTTCAAGACTCTTCAAAGTTTTTGTTGTGTTTGGATCATTATTATTAACCTAAAATAATAAAAAGGCAGCTTTAGTGGCACGTCTTCTCACCAAGAAAGGAAACTTTTGACATAAACAAAGGAACACAGATAGCAGACAGAGTGAAAACACCTTACTCTTGACCCTTAAGAAAAAGCTTCACCAAATTTTGTACCACCAGTTCAAATAGTTGTTAGACGTATCAGTTCAAAGGCTAAAAGGTATCAGTATTGTAATAGGCACATCTTATGTTTAGAGGTGTAGTAATTTCTTCTATTCTTGTACTACATCTTTGTACATGAGAGAGAGAGACTCCTGGGATAACTATTTTCTAAACAATAATTTAAGTATTTCTGGAAGAAAGCTCTATATCTACTGACAGGCATCTGTAGTAGGAACATGGTTCATAAACCCCATCACAATTTGTATGCACAAGGTTTATAGTACCATGATGCAAGGTCCACGTAGACACTAAGAGCCACAAAGGCACACAGCACATATACTTCTACCAAGACAAGACATGGATTGTTAATATTAAACAAAAAGGAAGGTGTAATCCTTAATATGACCAAGCAACTTCAACATGAGCACATTATAACTGCTAATTAGGCATGGTCAGAAATAAATAAGTCCCACACCTTGGATTTCAGCATACAAGAAAAGTCAAAAAAAGCACCATATACATCTGCCATAGTCCGGGTCCGGTCAATGACCTTAGCAGTCAGACCTAGAAAGAAGAAACAAAAAGTTATTAATTATGACGGGTATGATGGAAATATTAAGAAGCCAAACAAGGATAGATGTATTAAAAACTGAAAGCCACAATAATACTAAAAAACACAAAATCTATTTTAAATAAGTACAATCTGCAAATGTAGTAGAACATAGATGCATGAATAATACATAGATAGATATAGAGAGCTGCGGAAAGAGTTCTGAAAGAAATGACCAAACGACAAGAAAGTTAGATCCTATACAATCAATGAATATACAATAGACAGTGTTTAAGATTAAAACCCCTCCATTACATGATGAATTTCTAGAGGAAGAAAGTCATTTTGCATATTATATCTGGGTAACAGAATTGCTATTGGCAAAAGGATGGGATGCAAAAACAAATTGGCCAAACTTCAAGAGGTCAGATTGCAATTGGGTATGAATTCACAAAAAATGCATGTTGAGAATCATAATTCTTACCACGCCTCATTTTTACCACTCCTCTGAAGACTTCAATGTTGTCGTAGCACATAGCTAATGTCCCAATTGCCATCACCTGGTACCATTAGACAATACAACAAGGCAAAAGCATGGTAAAGAAGGATTCTTAGCAAATTACTAGTACAAAAACAATGTTTCTGGATGCTGTAAAAGGTATATTATTGAACAAAAACAGTGACACAAATTTCTTCTTCCCTAGCCTACAAGACCATGTTTAAAGAAATGTACACTATCTTTCTTTTTTATCGTTAAAGGGGATTTTACACTATCTATTCATTCACCACACTTAACTCTATGGCAAATTACCCAAGCATGAATATCAATCATGGCAATAAGACAATATGGCAGTACTGAATTTGCTGAAGCAAACTCTGTCGAATCAGCACTTCCCAAACACAGAACATAGTGTTCCATCATAAGAAACACTTTGAAAATTTGAATAAATGGGATGAACAATAACGGGGATTCCAAATGGTTAGAAAGGGAATCATCAACTGTGACAGAAGAAATGTCTTCATGTACGAAGCTTTTAGCTTGATAGACAAGTTAAAAGGCTAGAGAGCCTAGAAAATAACCAAGAGGATATACCTGTGGAATAGCACAGAATCGAAAGATGGGAGGATCACGCAAATTGGACATGTAAGTCAAACAATCTTCTACATGTGACAAAGAATTGGTGATCATGTCATTGAGACATTGCACTGCCTTGACCGAGTTCTCCTCGTACTTTAAGTCCTGTGGGAAACAAACAGAAATGTAAATTAAATTATGAATGAAACCCGTCTTTGAACTTTGACCGAACAGCAGCACTTGCTACAACACACACAAGTTAATTCGATAACTATGATGACAGGGGGAAAACAAAATGAGAAGCTCATACAAGACCAAGGAGATGAGGAACTCAAACCTCAAGCTTGTTAACATATTTACTCCAAATCTCACGGGGCCAGAACATACGGCACTTGGGTACTTCATTTATGTCTTCCAAATAGTCTCTGATGATGTTTGTTTTCTGCAATATATAGCAAAAGTGTTAGTATTACTGCCCTCAACAAAGAAGAATCTAAACGATGGACAGTTGTGCCTGCCAGAATGCCACACATGTTAAGGTCCGAACCTGAAGAAATAAACCCATGGAGTTGGAGAGAGAATCTGAAGCCAGATCTTCTTTCCCAGAGGCATGGAACAGTTTCGTCATAATCATCGGTTGTTTCCACCTGCAGGAAGAGATTTGTTGAAACTGAAATGCACAGGGACTGAAGAGCATTCTAGAAATGAAGCTTGGAGCAAAAAATTATTAACTCAGTAAAGTAGCTACACATTCGGCACACTTAAAAGGTTAAAATTACCTCTCAAAACCTAACAAGATTTTAGCGCTCGTCAACCAAATTCCATGTACTTGTTTTCTAGTGTTAATAGCCTTGTTTTGCTTAACAAACAAAGACAGACGATATTTCGACAAAGATGACAGTATTCGTACGGGCTAACAACGCTTAACATCATAGACCAACAATATTCTAATAAAATGATCAAGAAATATATAGGTGAAAAAGACACCTAATCTGAAATAGCATAAATTCTCTAGTAATGACCACATCAAACACGATGTACTGAAGCAGAGACCATGGTTTATACTTTTGAGGTGGATTCCAGTGGCCTGAAGACGAGAAATTGCATAAAAAGGGAAAACTTAGAGATCAAGTCAATTCATACAAAACAAAAAAGCAAACAAGTATAAACTGCATTTTGTGAGTATCAGATAATTTGATCCTGTTCTTCATGGTACATCTTGCATACCTCCTTGCATATAAATTTTGCCATTCCTGCACCCATCCTCATGGTAATATCCTCAATTGCCTGCTGATAACTGCACAGGTATAAGAACATAATCTTCATTATAACCTACTCATACAATGGGACCCAGAGTTTATATGTTTTGAAATTCAGACTACAACCCGAGTTCACATGTTTTGTTCATGAATAACAACGTTTAGCGATTTTTAGGGTTGAGGAGGGCAGAGGAAAATGCATCCGCTCATAAGTAACATTTCTGTTTTCACAATAGGGACAGATATCCCGCGGACACTCTACCCTCCCCAGAGCCCACGTTGTGGGATTTCACAGGGTATGTTGTTGTTGGACAGATATCACGCAGATCCAGAGTTGAGTTTGGATTTCTCCAAGCCTTGCACAGAGTTTAAATTCTGGAGGATCCTGCTACATCATATTCATTGTCTGTTTGAATATTGACTCGTATAGATGTGAGACTTGTCGTTCCATTGACATGGATTGCCAGGGAATAATCATCACAAACAGGCAATTCACACAAAGCAATTATTTGAATGAGAAAATAAAAGCCAAGAAAGCCTCTAGTTTTGGCAACAACTGTTCAGTGATGAATAAATATCTGTTTCATGCAAAATGATATCCTAAAATGTCTGGTAGAAAGCTTCACGCTCGCTATTCCATGAATCTCTTACAGGTTTCCAAGTAAAGGGACTTCTAACTTAGTGTCATCATAAGATCACTCAAGTAATTTCAGATATTACATGATAACTATTGTATTTTGTACAAAAAAAGAAGGGTGGGCCCATTATCCCTGAGTTTTGAAGGTTGCAGTTGTCCTAACAGTTGGCCCAAAATGGATTTCTGGAAACAAAAACTAATATTTTGTACAAGTGTACAAATATGCTGATTGTAACCTCTTAATTGAGTAAACCCTATATCAGAAAAGCATACAAGCTAGGTAAGAACTCACTGTTTCCCAAGCTCCAGAAAAGCAGTTGAAACATGATGGAATTGGTCCATGAGAACCTTGTACTCCTTTGTACCACCTAACATGTTAAAATTGGGATTAGGAAATCAGTCTATAATACTTCGACCAGAGTCAAAAGAGAAACATTTTTGGGCAGCCAGTGAATTATTTTGCATTGGTTTCTATCTAATTGATTTTAAAAAGGTTCAATATTAACTTCCAACAAGTAGTTGAAGTCTTTCCTAGTCGGGATTCTTCAATTGCAAAAGCACACTCGTTATAAGAGAAAAGCGATATTGAGAGATCGACAAGTTGAATTCAGAGACTTACATGAAAAATGCCATTCACGATCATAAACATGCTGATGAAAAGAGATCAGAATAGGTACTTTAACATCAGTGGGAATGCTGGTATCATCCTCTGTCCAGAATAAGAACATCCAAATATGAAAAAGAAGCAAAATATGAGTTACCAGCAACCCTTGAATCAACTAGGTTTACAAGCTAAAAACTACCTTATGAATGTCTGGAATGAAATGAAAATACTAAGTAGCATAGGATAACTCATACTAGTATGTAAGCAATAAAAGTTAGTCAAATCTTGTTCATAACCAAGAAGAGTTCCACAGAAAGCTGGTAGGCAGCTCGGAATCATCTAAACTAACTATCAACTACCGATTAATTAGAATGAGAAGAATAACTTTGTTATTTCCTTCTTTTTAAAAAATTAATAAGCAGTTGAAGTTTCCAGTAAGTTATTATACTCTCTCTCCGCATCTTTCTTCCCTAGTAAGAAGCAACTGAAACCAAATTTGTACACACAAGATCCAACTTATAATATTCTATGACTATACTTGAATGTGAGTCTTATCATGTTTGTTAACTAATACTCATCTACTTTCTGAGTTTCATATCTCCTCGGAATTCCTAAAGTATAAACAAAATTTAGACGATAGTACGTGAGCTTACCAACAGTGTCAAGTGCTCGAAGGACCAAATAGAAAATGCATACCTGCAAAGTTCAACGAAATCAAGAAAATAAAAATAAAAATCAACAAAATATCAGTAATCGAAACACACCGAATCCAGAATAACAATATTTTGTAGCAATTCCGATCAATTCACAGAAGCAGGAAATAAATTATCTCCTCAAAATCTCTCCTAATTAAGCAGAAATCCAAACTTGTATAAAAAGTTAAAAACGAATACACGAACACATACAGAGAGGTCAAAATGCCACAGAAATATATAACTTACGGCGTCGCGAAGCTCGACAGGAAGCTGTTGAATGACGAGAGCAAAGCTACGAGAAACCTTATGAAGCATTGAGTAACAGAAGCCCCAATGTGGCTCCGGCGGGATCTGCTTCTCGGCGTGTCGAGCCGCTAGCTTTAGCTTC
Source organism: Anisodus acutangulus (assembly GCA_029783415.1). Taxonomy (NCBI): domain Eukaryota; kingdom Viridiplantae; phylum Streptophyta; class Magnoliopsida; order Solanales; family Solanaceae; genus Anisodus; species Anisodus acutangulus. The sequence goes on along the minus strand of CM056489.1, from coordinate 62,678,780 downwards.
ATCAATGGAAACAAATCATCTGGATTCTTCAAAATTGCCCTCAAAGTCCCCATTCGAAAACTGTTCCGATCCACAACGCAATTACTTATTGAGGGAGATTCCAATTGGTAGAGGAAACTAGGAGAGAGTTTGCAAAATGGCACTATATATGAATTTGTGGAAACGATGATACCTATGTGGGAATATAATAAGTCTTCACGTCAAAATAATAATAGTATTTATTTGCAAAATTTCTTTTACAAACTTCTTTTTAAAAGTAATGTTAGTGTAAAAACACAGTCTAATATCCAGATAATCTTTTCAGACTTTAATTTAATTTTTATTTATCAACTTCAATTAAACATTATTTAAAGCCTACTTGTTAATGTTGTGTTTATTGTTGTGACATTTGACCCAACATATACTCTGAAGTATTGTTGTTGAATACAATGTCACAACATTCAAACCAACATTTTTTTTATAATAGTTTTGTCTTACTTCACGATAATCAATAATAATTTTACTGAGTGATGGAAATGACTTAGGCGTATGAATTAGGAGCTGTGTAAAACGTGGGAGAAAGAGTCAAAGCTTGGGGAAGAAGTCGAGTAAAGAACATGTCAAAGTTGTTGAGATTTTGACTCCATGATTTTCTCCGACAAACACACCAACTGCCCACATTTCCCTCAACCTCCTCAACAGATCGATGAGTCGTTCAAAGAAGACTCTCTACTATAAATTGAGAGGCCACAACAATGAATCGGTCATTCAGAATTACACTGCAAAAATACCAAGAGAGCTCTCGGAATCTCAACCTAGAAATCTGGATCATAAATGTTGCATGAGTGTATCGACAACATTCTGTCCAACATTACAATTGCTATTTAGATTCTAGATTAATTTTATATGGAGCGATTGTAATGAGAGGTTGTCTATGTCTACGTAGTTAGATTTTTCAGGCAGAAGTCATCTGCGACTTCAACTTTTAATTCCTTTCCGTTTTATATTGTAAATTTGTAAAGAAAAGAATTTATAATTTTATATATAATATATATACAATACTTCTGGTCATTGAACATCATAAGTTATATCAACATATAACTTATGAAAATATAAACATTTGTGTTCTTTATTTTTCCGCTGCATTTTACTCTTAAAGTTTTTCTATTTTATCGAAGTGTTGTCACTTGTGTCAGGCGACATTATCACTGACATTCGAAAACAAAATTGGCATTCTATTTATTTTATCTTTTGCGTAGCCTTTTGACACCCTTCAACAGTAAAAATATTACCGCTTAACGTGAAGTAAGACAAAACTGTTATATAAAAATGTTGGTCTGAATGTTGTGACATTTGTCCCAACATTTTATGCATTCAACAACAGTACTTCAGAAGATATGTTGGGTCAAATGTCACAACACCAAACACAACATTAACAATCTCCCCATTTTTGTCTTTCTTCACAAAACACATTATAAAATATATAGACGACTTAGTGCTTTGTCACGGATGTTGTCCAGTACCTGTGATTACAGAACTTCTCCCCCTTAGCCTGTGATGGTATACAAACAAACAAGTGTATACCACTCTATAGGATTAGAAAACTATATTTTCCCACATATCATCCGATATATAGAACACAAAGAGAGAAAAAAACAGTTAGCACATTACATATCATCCATTTATATGGATTTATATACATACCAAAAAAAAAATTCATTGTCCACGTAAATCAACATCCATCATGTCAAACAGTTAACTGCTTAGAATGAGCAACATTCACAACCTTATCACCCAGTAGTAACATCTCCTCCTAGCTCATCATACAACATCAGCTGCCTAAATAAATTTGATAATTATCTGTAAAGGGGTTAATTGTGATTTTTTACTTTGACTAGATTTGGGATACGTGCCTCGCGCGTCCCTCATATTAGTAAGAATAATTCTTAAAAATAACATAAATAATATTTAAAAAACGTGTTTGCGTGATAATGTAAAATTAGCAAAAAATTTACAATTTTCAAATGATAACTGTTACGTTTAAGGATTTGATTTGATTCACTCCAGTGATTCTTTAGTTTGTTCTAATATTTACTTTATTGCACAAAAGCATCATAAAGTAAGATTTGATTGAAAGGTAAAAACATCGTCCGCTTTTACATGAGCACTTGAATACGTGCATTGCATGTATACTTCATATTAGTTATTACAAAACTTGTGTCCAATAGTTTACTCATATTTTATTTATTTTATGAGAGTGCTAAAACTTGTATCCTCGTTTTATTAATATTTTATAATTATATGATATTCGAAGTCGATAATTATTAATATTTTTTTGTGACAAGAGAATCGGCAGCCGCTATCCTTCAAGTGCGCACAGTGTAAACTCCGCTCCTGTGCAATAGCCCGCAAACCACAGAGGAGAGATAATTTAATTATTAACAGTTCCTATAAATTATTAGCTCGATTGTTGTCTTATTCTACCTAAAATTTCTTTATGAAGTACTTTATTTACACGCGATCAATTATTTCCTGTTTCTAATCGGTATTTGTACAAAATGTTGATCACTTTCTTACTCTTTTAAGATAGATTTTACATTAGAAAAACATTAGCATTTAATTATTTCTTAATGTTCATGACTTTGAAATTAATTCGATTAGATAATAATCGTGGACAAAAAATCTGAGTTACTTCCAATTTTTAATCCTTTTACTATCAGTCGAAATTGTTCTAATATCATAATTTAGGGTAGAGAGAATGCAATCAAACTATTAAAAGGTACGTCAGTACATTTCTAAAAAGTTACTTTAATGAGTTAATCTCTCTGCTCCAGTTATTTAGTATGTTATTTTTCTTTTATCACTTTCTAAATCTTCTACGATATTATTTGTGTAAAGCCTAATTACAATGAATTGTAACTTAACATTATTAGCCTACTAATAATCATTTATTATTATTAGCCCGCATTGTTTGACGAAAGAAGCCCGAGCTTCCCGTTAAAACGGAGTATGAAGTTTGGCAGTTAATGACTGAAAGCCGCGTTTGGCACGATCTTATTTGTTTTTCCTCCATTTTTCTATGGTGCTAATTTAACTGATTGAATGGACTTCCAGTTTTCTTCCTTCTCTTGGAGGTAATAATTCACTAATTATGATGGATTAGGATTTTTCCCACTGCTCAAATGAATTCTAAGTGATTGCAACCCAAAAAGATAAATTTCAGATATGGTCACATAACTATCATTTTTTCCACCAAAATTACTTAATTATATTTTATAATATAAAAGTTACATAACTATCATTTCCCCCCACAAAAGTCACTTAACTACGTTTTCTAACACAAAATTCACATAACTATCACTTTTATTCACCAAAGTCACTTAACTATGTTTTCTAACACAAAAGTCACAAAACTTTGAGCTTACTAACACAAAAGTCACAGTAACCGAAAAATTCAACTTTCGTTGGGTAAATATTTTTTATTCTTGATTTTTTTAATCTAACAGATACAAACTCAATTAAAAAGAACTGACGCGATCAAAACTCATATGCAGATATTAAAATTCTTAAAGGGTGAATAAATTTGAAAAATATTATTACAAGATTATTACTCCACTTTTTATGCAAATATTAATAACTATTACTTACTCTATAAAAATCAATTTTTTACTATCCAACAAAATGTAACACTTTTTAATATATATTGAAAAAATGACCAATATGTTGATTTAGTGTAAATTAACCGATGTTACTAATATTTACATGAAGTAATATAATATTTATAAAGGTAAGTTTTTTTCTCAAGAACAACTCTCCAAAATTTTAATCATTGAGCATATAATTAAGTAATCAAAGACAAGCTTCTCTACGGTCATGTCCTCCTCCGGTATATTTTGTTGCTTACTACAATCGGGTCGGTTCTTTTTAGTTGAGTTTGTATGTATTAGATTAAAAATATAAAAAAATATTACCTATCGAAAGTTAAATTTTTCAAAAGATGTGACTTTTGTGTTAGTAAACTCAAAGTTTTGTGACTTTTGTGTTATAAAACATATTTAACTAACTTTGGTGAAAAAAATTAATAGTTATGTGACTTTTGTGTTAGAAAACATAATTAAATGACTTTGGTAAAAAAACGAAATAGTTATGTGATCATATATGGAATTCACCCCAACCCAAGACCACTCGAAAGAATTGGATATGTCAAGTAGATATTTCTAGAAGTTACAAAATATTATTATTTTCATTGCTTTGTCAACTTCAATTATGTACATAGTAGCATCTAATATGAAGGAAGTATAATTATCTTTTAATTATTAGAAAATATTTTTCAGATAAACTTTTTTCTTATCAAAAGAGCAAAATAATTTTCATCATTCTGAAAAAACATTATATTAGGTGCGCAAACAAAGTATTATTTAATAGCTGAAAAAATTGGTAAGCTACATATAAGGGGTAGAATCCCCTTATAGTGTGATGTCTGTCGTGAGGACTTGATCTAAAATGGACAATATCACGCTATATTAAGAGTTTTTTTTAGATTGATTTAGCCAAATAACTGATATCAGAGTTCAGATTCAGCTGAATTAGTATGCCAAAGGTAGATGATGGCGTGAACTTGGTTTACTTCTTGTTACGAGCTTAGAGACGCACACATACGAAAAGGAAACTAGTTGCAAGCTTCGAATGTCATAAATATTCAGATGATGTGGGTGGCACACAATGGATCTCGAAAATCAAACAATGGATTGTGGTAACGAGCACATAAAACTTAGTTCAAAGGGAAGATCCATTGATAGTGGTGATGGTCACGTGGAACTTAGTTTGGGGGAAGATTGTTGGGTGTGCGAACAAAGTCTTATATTGGTGATTGAAAAAGATTGAGAAGTTACACATAAGTTGTAAGATCTCTTAATAGTGTTAGACCTTTTGGGGAAAATCGTGCAAGCTTGGCCCAAACCGGACAATATCACTACATGTTAAAATTATCTTCTTAGCCTAATAAATTATTTTTTTATTGAGAAAATATATCTTTTCACTCCTAAATTTGTCTCGAAAACTCACTTTAACAATTAAATTTTATGAGCGTTTATTTACTCTCATATACTTATTTGAATTGAAATAAATATCACCATGAAATTATAATATAAGTCTTATGATGTCATGTGTAGGACACGCGTGCCACATTGACAAGTCAATATCATGTCAAAGTCACATCAGAGCCACGTAAAAAAACTATCTAAATTTTAATTTTTTATTGGTCATCATTCTTTTTATTATTTCACAATTTCTTATTTTTTCTTAATTATATGTCTTCTTCTTAGAGAGAATAAGAATCATCTTTATCCTTCTGAACGTCCACAGAAATTTCTCAACTGCCATGTTCACAAAATGGCTCCACATTTACCAATTACGTTATTTTCTTTCCAAGAATCACCATGGCAACAACTTCAGCTGTTCCAAGGAGCTTATTCTCCCCAATCTCCATTACTCAACAACTCTCTCTCAAATAAAGGTCAAACTTTACAAAACCCACTTTGAATCCTTTCTCTGCGATTCAATGTGACCTCTAATGGAGTCCCTATCAAGAGAAATTTCGTCGAAAATTCTGTTGAGAATATAATCAAATATTAAAAGTGTGTTTTATCTAACATCTTAAGCTTTTAAATCAGATGATCATATACTTCAATATGGTATCAAAGCAGGCCAAAAATCATGGGATCGAACCTCACTATCACCCATTCTCAAAAAGAATTTTTACATGTTTAGACTATGAAAAAAAAATTAGGCCAGCACGTGAAGGGACGTATTGAGAATATAATCAAATATTAAAAGTGTGTTCTATCTAACAACTTAAGCTTTTAGATCAAACGATCACACTTCAGTAAATTCACAATCCCATTAAATGGGTGTTAAGAGAACTCACTCTAGTAGAAGATTTATTGTAAAATTCATGGGATCATACAGTACTATTACCTCCATAGGGTTATCAAACAAGAAAAAAAGAGAAAAAAGAAGATGAGGATTGAGGAGCAGACGATGAGCTTGAGAGACCGGCGACTGCTTCAACGGTGAGAACCGATGCATGCAGTCACCTGAGATCTGAAATATTCCGGCCCTATTCATATTTTTCGATGTAACAGATCTAAGAGAAGGAGACAATATTTTTCCTTTTCTTTTGTTCCATGGAGAGAGGAAAAGTACAGAGTGGCAACGAGAAAGGGGAGCGAGCAGTTCAGAGCTCACCGAAGTTGGCAAAAACGGAGAGAGGGAGTTCGCCGGAGTTGGCAAGAACGAAGAAGCCCACTGTCTTTGAGGAAGATGATGATGAGAAAAAATGAAAAATCAAAATATTTATTGTATAATACACATATCAGAGCGGGCACACTTTTTTTATTAGTTACGCGCTTTTATTTTATTTTTTATTTTGCCACATCAGTATTTTGGGTGATAGACTTTATGGTAAGGATGCGTACAATAGACCCTTGTGATTCGGTCCTTCTCCGGACGCAGCGCATAGCGGAAGTTTAGTGCACCGGACTGCCCTTTAGTATTTTGAGTTTAGGTAATATTTATTTCATTTCAAAAAAAGATAGGGGGTAAATATACGCTAAGTTTAATTGTTGTATTTTGAGTTTAGGTGATATTTATTTCATTTCAAAAAAAGATAGGGGGTAAATATACGCTAAGTTTAATTGTTAAAGTGAGTTTTCGAGATAAATTTAGCGGTGATAAGATGTGCTCTAACTACTCTTTAGTTGTTACTATTGAGATCTTTCATACTCTAAAAAATTATCAAATCACTTATCAATTTGTTATTATTGTTATTATTAATATATACTTTTTTCGGAAAGAAAATTTTACTCACCAACCAGCCATGAATCTTTTATGAAAATTTTATTTTATCGTACTAAATTCACCCTTTGTGGAACATGTCTTTCATTTAACTCTCTCACCTTTCCTTTCTGAGCTGTTTCTCTTTAGTATTAATCGTTTGATTGAATTTTTTGGTATAATATTGTTAAGAGTCTCACATCAGATATGAACAGGGAACATGCACTTCTTATATGAACTTGAACAATACTCACCCTACAAGTTAACTTTTTGGGTTGAGTTAGGCCCAAGATACATTCTTTACATGGTATCAGAGCTATACCCATTCTAATTCTTTGTTCACCGCTGTTGGGTCTCCAAATTATATTATCCATGGTCCAGTTAACAAGGTCTGTGCGTGAGGGGAGTGTTAAGAGTCTCACATCGGATATGGAATGAAAACATGAACTCCTTATATGAACTTGAACAATCCTCACCTTACAATCTAACTTTTGAGATTGAGTTATGCCAAGATATATTCTTTACAAACACGAGAAACAAAAGTTAGAATATATAATAGTTTAATGAACAAGTAATAAAATATGCAGCCTTTGATTATTAATTCATGTGACATCTCTTTCATATGGGGAAGTTTGTAATATAATGCACTATGGGTCCATTCCAATATCTATACTAAATATCCAGCATTATAAATGAGTTATTCAACTAGTGGATTTACGAACGCCAGTTGTTCGTGATGAGACAATTTTGCTTTGATGCTTTTTTTTTTTGTCGACTTCTATATTATTCTTTTCCAGCTACAAATTTTTAATGGTTAGCCATGACCTAAAAATATAGACGAGAGATTTTATTCTGGTTATAGTCTTTCGTGTTTGGGAAAGATTACACTATTCGGAATCATTGTATTGCAAAGAAAAAGATAAGATTTTCTCCTATTTTAGTCTTCAATGATGCTTGATGGATAACCTAGCAAATTCAACAGAGTAGAATTATTAATTACTGTTAGTGAGCTTCAGAAAAATTACACATACCCATGAAAGATATTTGGTTGCATATTGAATCCGTCCTTTGAACTGTGGCTTCGGCCATTACTATAACCAAAGGATGTGGTGAATGAATAAGTTCTATTCATTCTTAATCAGAGGATCTGAATTTGAGTATTTTTGGACATGAGAAAACTCGTGATACGTAAGTAACACTTTCCACTTTACGGATCTTAAAACATAAATCAGAATTAGTTGATCCCAAATGTCATATGCTTATTTAAAAGGGGGAAAATGATGCTAACATCAAAATCACTTCTAACAACCGGTGGCCGGGGATTTTCTTCTTGTCCCCCACTGTCCCATGCACGAGGAACGACTAGTAACACGCAACAATTAGGTCGGGCCAATATTTTTTAAAATATATCTCAAAGTTTCATTATTCCTCTTTATTTTTTCTTCTAATGATTTGATTTTCAAATTAGAGAGTAATATTTTCTATGAAACACACTTTTCTATTTTCTTTAATTTGACGTTCACTCTTTTTTTTCCCGGGTAATAAATGGCATCGTCAATTAAAAAAGAATTGTACATGTTGACCCCCAAAGCAAATTAATGATCCCTCAATTTATAATGTTAGAATAATTAGGAACATAATCCCTAATTATTTTAATCATATTCCATCATATCAATCATGTTGTAATTAGATCATATAATTTGGATGATTAGATTAATTATATTAATTAATATATTATTAGAGATAGCCTAAATTGATTATGTAGAATTGTATATATTGTATACTTGGTGATGAAATAAACTCATGAAATTCATTTCCTTCATATACTTATGAAAGAACTGATTTAAATACACCTCAATCTATTTTCAAATGAAGAAAAAGATACATATACTCTTTGTTTTCATGTTTCGTGTTTAAAGAGTTTGAAGCTGGTAGATTATAATAAAGACCTGAAGACGACACTATGTGATGTCTTAAATACTGTTAACTTAGGTTTAAGGCACAACTCATAATTTATTCGTAGCCACCTACGAGGTAATTAAGATGTAATAAAGGAACAAAAAAATTGGTGGCTAAGTTCAGTATTGTCCATGAACTGGGGAGTAGGTAACTCACTTGGTCCCCATGTTTGAATTTTTGTCGTATCCTTTTAAATTTTTTGTTTGATTTCTCGTCCAGAAGCCAATTCAAATTTTAAATTTAATAATTCAATATTTAAAGTTTTTAATCCTGAATTCTTTTGATTATTTTCATAATCAAACATTGATACGATCTTTCAAGGGGTATTTTATTTACTATTTTTCACCAACACAAATATTGAATATATAATTAACTTTGTCTACCAAGATACATTTTTTATCATGTCCGGTATTTGCTTTAGCCAACTAACTCAATTTTGTGTCGCATAAGAGTTATTACAAAGGGACTTCTGTCAAAAGAATGCTCAAATTTAAAATCATTGATTAAGAATGAGGGGATCATATATTTATTCCACTACAATACTTGACGGTGACATGAGGAATTCAAAGCTTGTACCAAATGTGTGTCCGTATTTGAATGTCAAACTATATATAAACGAAACTTGTTCATATAACTAAGATTACATTGGGGTAGTTGAATAACACAAACATCCAAAACTTCTCATGTAAGAGGAGAGTGGTTCTTGACATATAACACTTTAAAGGGATACTTATTTTTTAGAGGGACATATGGCAATCTATTCATGATAAATGTAGCAGTAAAGATGCATTCTCATAGTATTTGATTGGTAGTTTGGATTGAAACAAAAGGGCTCTTGAAGTTTCAAGCAAGTACTTGTGCTTTCTTTTCACCACACCATTTTGTTGTGGTGTGTATCGACAAGACTTTTGGTGAATTATTCCTTTGAACTGGAAGAATAGTGTGGACTCAGTGATGTTAAATTCTAGCCCATTATATGTTCTAATGGTTTGAATGGTTGTATGGAATTGGTTTTCAATCATGCTTACAAATGCTTTGATTATGTGTAAGACATTACTTTTGCAACTTATTAAATGTGTCCAAGCGGACCTGCTAAAATCATCCACTAATGTGATGAAATATTTAAAATTGTCATGTGTAGGAAACTGGCAGGGGTCCCAAAGATCAACATGTAGCAGTTCAAAGATTTTGGTGGTACCGTATGATTTGGTAGGAAATGGCAACCTATATTTTCTTGCCATTGGACAAATGGAACAAAGAAAGGGTTGTTTGGAAGAGAAAGTCAATGGTATGCATGATATACCTTTCATTTTTGTAAATGGTACATGACATAGCCTGTAATGCCACAACAGGTATGTACTTACTTCATGAGACATAGAAGACATATTAACAACTGCATTGCTTTTATTATTATGAATGGATCTTTGTACAAGTGAATGTGAATGACAAAAAAAGACTGTACAAATGTAGGAGAATGACAGGAATGAAAATGACAATTACAATGCAGCTTATCTACGTGAAAAGAATGACATGAAGCAGAAAATACATTTGAATCTGAGGCCTTGCTTGAAGTCTTTTTCAAACAGTCTGAGCAGAGTAGATACAAGCCATCAAGTACTCTACCAATCTCAAGAGGCCTCTTTAGTGAAGGGGCCTACAAAAGGCATGAAGTATCAGAAAAGGCAGCAATATATTTTAAATGTATTACCAAACAACTAATGGAGATTAAATTATATTTAAAAGAAGGAACAAACAAGACTCTATACAGAGTGATCTAGATGCAAGTTGTACATTTCATACTTTCGTGACCTTCACTCTATATCCATTTGGTAAATTCACTAATAATGGGTAAGGTAGGGTAACAATGTTTGACATGTGATTTCTATTAAAGGTCATATAGTGGATTGCCCCTGAGTCCAGTATCCACAAGTCAGACCTTACTTTGAAACAACCACATGAAAGTTTATCAAAATCAACTGAGGAGGTGCAGGTTATGATACATGCAAAATTGACTGCTCTATTAGTCATTTGCATCTCACTTTGATTATATGTTGTATTCTCAAGTTGAAAGTGTTGCAAAAGGTTGAAAAGTTGTCCATATTGCTCCTTAGCGATGCTGATGCTCGGACTATCAGTTTGATTGCTAGAGTCTCTTCCTTTGTTGTTGTAATAATATGGTGACATCTTCACAACATTTGCTGAAATTACACTCTTTCCCTTGTTATTATATCTCTGATTTGGAACATATCCTTGCCCAAAAATGTTCTGATGTCTTTGATATTGACCACTGTTATGACCACTTGATTGATTCCCATTGTAGTTATTTCTATTATGAGGAGCATGTCCTGAGTTTGGGTTTGGATTCTTTGGATAACCATGCAGTTTAAAACACCTAACTTTGGTATGCCATGTCTTCTTGTAAAAATCACAAAACAGTATTGACTTGCTGGTTGAAGGGTTGCTTGACCCTGTGTAATTTGTTTTGAAAGGCTTCCATCATGATGAACTTGTGCTACCATATGAATTTGCACTTGTATTTAGTGAGCTAGACTCTAGAAACATCTGATTGTTTGGCTTAAATTCCCTTTATTTTTCTTGTTGTGCCAACAAAAGCAAAAGCTTGTGCCATAGATGGCAAAAGATTCATCATGAGTATACTTTCCCTGATTATGGTATACACCTCATTTAGCCCCATAAGAAATTAGATTTATCTTCTATCTTGCTCGGCTTTATGCATTTTATCCTTAGCTCCGCAAATGCAAGCACAACTACATTGACTTTTGAAGCTCAACTTGCTCAATTCTTCCCACAATCTCTTCATTTTAGTGTAGTATGTAGTGATGCCTAACACTCCTTGATTCAAGTCGTTTATTTCCTTATGAATTTGATATAATTTTGCCCCATTTGTTTGATCATATCGATCTTTTAATTCCTCTCATAGCTCTATGGTACTACAAACATACTCTACATTATCTGCAATGTCATTTCCGAGTGAATTCAGTATCTAAGATATAATCATATCATCACACCTTTCCCATTGACGATAGGTTGGGGAATTTAGTGCTGATTTCTTACATTCCCCATTTATGAACCCTAGTTTGTTTTTAACCGACAACGACCTGAGTATACTTCTTCTTCATGATCGATAACCAGTGCCTTCGAAAGGAACTAACACAAGAGGCGTACATGTACTATCGGAAGGATGCACATAAGAGAGGGCTACTCGCATCAATCGTGACCTATGCATTTCGATCTTTGACTTCAGCCATGGCGAACAATTAGAAACTTCTAGAATTTTTGATGTAAAGTCAATTGAACACTTCAATCGATTGTATTTCAAATGAATCGTATGAATTGATTGTGAGAGAAACTCGAATCACAAAACAAACTCAAACGAGAATCGAAGAAATTGTTAAATTGGGTTTATATATCGAACACAAAAGAGTAGGAATAACGATGTCCTCGCTCTGATACCATGTAAAGCTCAGTGATGAGCAACAATGGTGAAGCAATGAACTCACATACAATGGTAAAAATGAAGATATGAAGCTCACCAACAATGGTTGAACTTGGTAACTGACACAAAGTAGAGAGAGAAATATTGCATTCTCATTAATGAAAGAAAGCTCAACTAACTAATTACATCCATGGTTCTTGCATATATACACATTGAAGAAGAAGTGAAATATCTAAGCTAACTAATGACTCACTAAATGACTGAGTTGACTCCTAACTAACTGCCAGGTTGGTAACAAATTGTGTAACTAACTCTGCTAATTAATAATATAAATATCTTAATAACCCCAAACAAATTTAGAAATTGACTGGACTGATAGAGGATATAACATATGATATATTAATGCTGCAATTCCATCTATAAACCGTGCGTAATGTTCATTCTCTTGTGTGGTAATAGAATCTAAATACAACATGCAAACAAAATAAAAAAAATATAGTGAGAACTGAATTTTGTTTTCCCCATTTATAATCAAACTCAGATATATTTTTACTACCAACAAAATCAAGACAAATTGTATTTAGCATAAGCTTAGGAACACAGAGAAGTCTAGCAATGCCCTACTTATGTTATTAGACGCATCAAATCAATTTGGATGTCAAAATAGCTAGGGATAACCCTTGCCTTTCACCCGTTTTGCCTATCCATTTCTCCTTGCTGCGACCTGCGAGCTTAATCATATTACGAGCCGATTTACACAAACATCCCTTTTAGACCGCTATTTAAATTTTATCTCTAATTTTAAAAATTATGTGAATATGGTCCTTGAAACTGATAAACCATTAGACGATAAAAACTGTCGTCTAATGTTTTTGAAATTTTAGACAGTGGTTTAATATTTTCTCATAAGATTCATAATTTGCTCAAAATGATCTTTAATATGTGGTCTAAACTGTTCATAAATTGCAAAAGATGTAAAAAGAAGTTCGTACTAAACAACTATCCCAATTAAAAGAGAAAATCGACGAAAATTTCTATTTTACAAATCCAATAAAAGATAAATCCTTATAAAGTAAAGGGAAATTTTCTTTGATCAATATGTAATGGACTCTTCTTTTTGAGACACAACTTTTCTAATGGGCTATGATAGCAAACGTAGAGCGGTGAAATCTAACAAATTAGTCAGTCTTTAAGACTAGTTGAGAAAAAACTAGATAATGCTTGGGTGAACTTTCTTTCTTTTCTCAAAGCATTTGTAAAAATTATTTAGTATACCAGGTCCAAATGAAACTGTTAAATTGTCGAGGAAACAACTTTTCTAAATACAATTCCAATGAAATTCAGAGGATGAAATATGGTTTGAAATCACAAGCAGAATTTAAGCATTTAATTGCAGGTTTGCCATTCAAATATGATGGCCTTTAATTTTTTTGTCCCTCAAATAGGTATACGCTCTTTAAAGGATCCAGCACATGTTGTGTTGGATTTCTTAAAGAGCATATGCCCTAATAGGCATAAGTTCCATTTGAGGGGCAAAATTAAAGACCAGCACAATATAGGGATAAAAGTGCCAATGACCCGAATTTAAGAACATTGGTTTAACCGGGCTTCCAATACAAAATATGTGCTTTGGCCCAAAACAAATTATTTGGGTTGGCCCAGCAAGTGCTATGTGCCTTGACGCCATCTTGCAGCCATTTCCGAAGACCAAGGGTGTGTTTGGTAAGCCACCTGGTAATTAGAACTGATGTAATTACTAGGGTAGTAATTATACAGCCTAGTAATAACAACGACCTATTTGTTTGTCATCACATAATTATAGTGTAATTACAAGTGTAATATTTAGTTGCACAAGTGTAATTACACAGTTAATTTAATTTAAAAATTAGATTTAATTATCAAAAAATTAAAATTAAAATTTGAAAAATATGTGCCTTTATAAATAATATTAAATTATATATTTAACAACACAATATTTCTTGAAAATATATTTATTGATAATCATATATTTGTAACTAATATTGTAAAATACAATTGATATATATATATATATATATATTTAAATTAATAATATATTAATTTTAATTAATTATAAAAATTAAAAGCAAAATTTTATGTGAGAACATCGTTGATCGGATATTTGACCAAAAATAATAATATTATATATATAATGCCATAACATTATTCGAATGTCTGACAAAAAAAATCTATCAATTGTAAGTGAAAATTAAACAATATGCAATGTCAAATAACAAGTCAACAACACTAAAGCAAACAAATTAAAATAAAAAATATAACCTAAATTCAAAATCTCAAAAAAAAAAAAAATATTCTTATGTAAAATTCCAACCTTACATAAGTAAGTTTCAAGGTAACTTAAGTCGATATATAATTTAAAAGAAAGGAAAAATATAAGTATATAACCTCATTTACAATAAATTTTACTTTAATACCATCACTCATTATATGCTAAGTTTGTTAATGACTCGGTCTTTTTATAATAAGAAGTGTAGTTTCAAAAAATAGAATAATAACATAGTTATGCTAAATGAATAAATTAAAAAAATACGAGCAATTACATGGAACCACAAGAAGTAAAGGTTGGGAATGAGAAAAAATGAAATGAAAGATGAATAATATAAAAAGAAAAAAAAATTTAAAAACAAAAATAATTAAAAAGTAAAAATAATTAAAATTAAATAAATTAAAAAAAGAAAGAAATTAAATTAAATCAGAAAAGAGAGAAACTAAAAATAACTATGTAATTACATGAGCGTGTAATTATACCTCTCAATTACACCAATTCCCGCATAACCAATAATTATTTGATCAAACAAATAGATCAAACTGTGTAATTATACTCAATTACATTTAATTTCAATTACCTGACTGACTTTACAAACAAGCCCTTAGTATAGGGTACATGAACTAAAAAATATAATTTCGAGGACATAGAATGGTCAAAAGTGGGGATGAGGGTGTTAGGTGCATGTTGGGTGAAAAAGAGATAATGAACTTCAAATAACTCATAAAATTTATTTAATTTTATCTATTTTCATTAAGAAAGTTATATACCTCAATTTTTAAAAAAAATTAAAAACATACTTTAACTTACCACATTAAAAAAAAAAGTTGTTCATATCAAAGTTCAAACACACCCATTTTTGTGTTTTGTAAGAGGGCCGTTTGGGAGAAGTGAGGACAGTTACCGAAACGCGGCACCTCAAGCATATTCTAAGCAGCCGCCAATTTTCAAGTGGCTCAAAAAACATTTCTATTTCCGGCAATATTTTCCAGTGGCTCAAAAACTCTTTTTCCATTTACATTTTCCACCTCCCATTTTTCTTCTTCCAAAATATTATACTAACGCACTGCCTTTTTTATTGGAGTTGTTCAACCAAGCACCAACTCTTCGTTTGGAACAATGAATCTTGAAACCCTAACTTGTAATTCTCACATTTCAATACAAAACCCTAAATTCAATGTTGATTTCTCTTCGACCCGCCTCCGAACTTATCGGGTTACATCATTGACCCGAATCTGCAATCACCGCAAGCGAATAATCACTGCTTGCGTAAACCCTAACCAAAAGATTGTAAAACTAGAAAGCTCGAATTTAAATTCATGTACCAGCGAAGAAGCGGTAACAGTTCGAGAAGAAATTACAGTGGTAGATTCTAATGATAAAGGAGAATTTACTGGCAATGAAAGCGTTTGGGCTCAAATGGTGGAGATTGTTAAGTTTTCTGGGTCAGCAGTTGGGCTTTGGTTATGTGGGCCCTTAATGAGTCTCATTGACACTGCAGTTATCGGTCAAGGAAGTTCCATTGAACTTGCCGCTCTAGGTACAGAACTCATAATTTTATACATTTTTCATATAATGTTTGTTTATGTTAAGTGATTTAGCTTGATTTTTGTAATTGGCAGGTCCTGGAACAGTGTTTTGTGATAACACAAGCTATGTTTTTATGTTCCTTTCAATTGCCACTTCAAATTTAGTTGCTACTGCACTTGCCAAGCAGGTACATTAGTCGAAATTTGTTGTTATCTTGTGACTGTAACTGCTTTTGGGAAATTATAGGAGCCTGGTAATTGTAATAGTTTGGTGAACCTGTATATCAATATAGTATTCAGTATTCCAATTTTCCCATGTTCTGTCAAAAATTTTGAATAACATTTTCTGTAGGAAAACAAGTTCCTTAAAACTAATGAAAGTAACTTCCCTAGTGGAAGTAGGGAAAACAAGTCCCACACGTGTCATTTCACCTTAATTGTGTCCTCCCCACCCTCTAACACACCTCATCTTAACCCCCACCCCCAATGGCCCCCATCCCCACCACCCCCACCTCCTTCCATGCTATTTGTCTTAGATTATATACAAATGACTTTAGAATAATTTTTTTTTGCTTATGTTCCGAACACAAGAAAATAAGTAAGAAACCCACTTATTTTCCTGGAAAACATTTTCCTTCATACCGAACACTCATAGTAGTCGTATTTTCTGTTGCATCCTGAACATCTTGGATTATGGTGCATGATAAAGATGAAGTGCAACATCAGATATCACTCTTACTCTTCATTGGGTTGGCCTGTGGTGTTGTGATGTTTATCTTTACAAGATTGTTTGGTACTTGGGGCATTACTGGTAAGCATCTCATTTTTATTTTGGTGGTGGAGTTATCAACATTCTATATGTATACTATTCAGAATGTCTTTTTCTTCCTTCAGTAGTGATATATTTTTTATGAGCAACTGATGGTAAACTTGTTTCATTTTCAGCTTTCACAGGGGCAAACAATACGGAAATAATAAATGCAGCAAATACTTATGTCCAGGTTATTATGCTATTAATTATTAGCCTTTTAGCATCTTTCTGACAATCAAAAAGAGTCAAAACTGCCAGTGCTTTTCTTGTGCTGGATAGTAAGAAAAGTATTTATTCTGTTGGTCTTTTAAGAGGCTTCTTATCTAGAGTCCGAGGAGTCTAAAATAATGTAAAATCTGAATGCTGTACTGTTTCATATAGCTGTTAAATGACTTATATTTGAAGGTCCAGTTAACTAAAACAAGAAATATACTTCTGGAGAAGGAGAAAGAAAAAAGTCGTAGGAGCTGGGACGTCGTTAGCAATTTGAATTTAAGATTACAATTGATTATCTAAACTTCAATGTGGGGTGTCATCTGTCTTAGTTCAAACTTGTAGATAAAGACATTCAGTCATTTGTTATACTTTCTGAATTCATATGCTATAGCAGGGATAACAATATTTGGCTGAAAGTTTTATCGTTCTGGGATGATCAAGTAAAATCCACTTATGCTTGGTTACCTGAGCATCACTTCATCTGAATTGAATATCTTTTCGTGATAGATTCGAGGATTGGCATGGCCTGCCATGCTGGTTGGTTGGGTTGCGCAAAGTGCAAGGTACCATCTACCTACCTATACTGTAATTTGTATAGCATTATGTAATCAGTGTGCTTTTAGATAATTTGTACTTGAATTTAGTTGGCTGAGTGATCTATAGGGTTGTGTAGCAATCCATTATATCTCTCCTTCATATTGGCAGCTATGCTTTGACAAGAACCACTAACATATGCACTTAGTTCCTATGGCTACAGTTCGTCAATGTTCTTTTTCTTGTCTGCACAGTGTCGTGTTTCATGTTGTTCTTGCCACATAATCAATTACGGGCGCCTAATTTTCTTTCTCACCGTATTTCGTCTTCCTCTTCCTGTTTGTGCTTTCATGATGGATGCAAGTCCTCTTCCTCAGGAAGTACTCATCCTGTTATGTGTTTACATGATTATTTATGTCTGATCAGACTTTGCTAAACTGATTAGTCCACCTTTCTTCTTTATATGACAAGTGTAGGACTGTTAGTGAATATTAAAAGACGTACTGAACTCTTAGTATATGATGAAGATGAGCACAATCTTTTTAGATAATGAAGATGAAACAATTTTTATAAGCACAATAAGCTTATGACCGTATTGAGATGGACACAGTGGACTTGAGCTTAGTTTGAAAGCAGTATTTTTAATAAGCAGAAGCGCAAAAAAGCAGTAAGGTCCATGAGGCTTGAAGCAAAATGCAAGAAGTAAAGCACACTTCTTTGAAGTGAAGCACATGGTTTACGAATTAGAAATACGAAGTATATGTGAATTTAGTACTGTAATAGTTAATTGATTTACAACAACTAATTTCAGCATCCGATATACAATGATTCTGACAAGAGTCTAACAACAACAACATACCCAGTGTAATCCCACAAAGTGGGGTCTGGGGAGGGTAGGATGTATACAGACCTTACCTCTACCTTTGTGGAGTAAAAATTACATTAAGCTGATGTGCTCTCGTTGAGAGTCGAACTCAAGACCTCCCTCTTACTAAACGAGTCCAACTCTTCAAAATTGAGATTCAAACTGCCGAGCGCTTCTCATTTGCATGATTCTTAAACACACTTTTATCTGAAGCACATGACTCATGGCTGCACCCGTGAAGGGATAACCCCTCCATCAAGTGATGAAGCGATAGCTTTTGAGAACACTGGTTGAAAGACATTTGAGCATGATTGTCCTTGCTTGACATTTCCTTGATTTATATAAATTTGTTATAATTGACTGTATCGTTCCTGACTCTTCTATTTTATTACTTGGTGATGAAGCTTCTTAAAGAAAGAAACTACACTTACATTTATGCATAGCTGTCAATACTGAAAGTTCTTAATTAATGGCTTTCTGTCAGTATTTATATGTGTAAGAAAGTGCATTACTCGGTCAGTCTTTTGAGCTTTAAATGTGAAAACTGTTTATGATTCTCTGCTGGTGGTTTTTGTGTTAGCATAAGTGCATTGGTCAGTCTGTTTCAGTGTATAATATATGCTTTGTTCATGGATATACAGTTTAGGCATGAAAGACTCATGGGGACCTTTAAAGGCTTTGACAATTGCCACTGCTATTAATGGCATTGGTGACATAGCCTTATGCAGATTCTTTGGATATGGTATTGCTGGAGCAGCATGGGCAACGATGGTGTCCCAAGTATGCCAAATATGCCTTTCTTTCCTCTAAATGAATTTGATCTTCTCTTCAACTCTCTGTCTCCCTCCCTCCCTCTATTCAGTTTCATACTCCTTATGGTAACATTCCTAGCTTACTAGCAATATTTTAGGTTGTTGCAGCTTATATGATGATTGCAGCCCTGAGCAATAAAGGGTATAATGGTTTTGCCATATCTGTCCCATCATTGAATGAACTTCTACAGATTTTCATGCTTGCAGCACCTGTGTTCCTAACAATGATGTCAAAGGTTTGTTTGACTCAGCTGCATTTTTGGTTTGCATGAAAGTAGTGACTGTGTTATGCATCTGATAGATCTTGAACTCCAGGTGGCATTCTACTCTCTACTTGTCTACTATGCTACATCAATGAGCACACAAACTGCTGCTGCACATCAGGTTAGTTTATGTTGACTAATATTTTATATGTATTTTCTTTTTGCATCTTTCTAATTCAAGGCCGGGTGGATATTAACACTGACATATTACTTTTCTTATTAGGTCATGCTACAACTATTCTGCTTATTTGCAGTATGGGGTGAGCCTCTCTCAAACAGCGCAGTCATTTATGCCTGAATTGTTATATGGAGTGAATCGGAACTTGTCGAAGGTCATAAGTTAAATTTATGTAAAATTTACAGTATTCTGCATCTATTTTCTTACTACCACATCCAAGCTAGAAAAGCTATCAAAGAAACTTTCCATTATATCTGTATAAACCTCTTCTTTGATAAGGCTTTGACATCCTAGAAATTTTGACCGTGATGTCCATGTGCACTGTTGTTTCTACTATATTCTAGTTCTTGATTCATTCCCAAGTTTACAACTTTAGAGCTGCGTTCCATGCAATTTTTATTTAATAGGATATTCTAAAATATGAACACACTGAATCAGGCCCGGATGCTGCTGAAGTCCCTTTTGATCATTGGAGCATCAAATGGATCTGCTGGGATCTGCTGGAGTGTCAATATCATGGGTTTTTCCCAATATATTTTCATCTGATCCTTTGGTCATACAAGAGGTTAGTTGTGTACTCCCTCTTTTCTCTTTTAAGTGATTTTTTAAGAAACCAAGAAGATATTAATTATTATTTTGCACAATTAATTATTATTTTGCACAATTACCCTTGTCTAGTAAATACTTTAACAGATTATTATGAAATCTTTCAAAACCCTTTACATTAAAATAACCAGTTAATTAATGTTAAAAAGTGGCTTTCTAATGGGCGTGCAAAAGGCTAAAAGATCACTTACAAGAGAATGGAGGGAGTATTATCTTTGACATTTCTTATCCTTTGACACCGCAATGTAAAGATGAAGCGCATGATGTCACATTTTTTGGTCTTGAGGATATTAATCCTCTCCGCGCTCTGTTTTTTATGAATAATTTTTCTACTTTGAGCAAACAGACTGATAAAGAAAGAAATACTGCATTTAAAAAGGCAAAGAAAGATGTGTTGACCAGGTCCATGTTATATTGGATTAAGATCGTGTAAGCATCATTATCATCATCATCATTACTGGATCAGTTATTTCTGTGGTGTTAGTTCTTCCTTTCCTTATTCCCTGTTATCTTTCATTACTTCATAGTAGATTAGCCAAACTCAGAAGCTTGAGTCCATGAAGTGAAACCTATTTAAAAGCTCAATCAGAAATAATAGAATCTCGTAGGTGGCTCGGTTGACACAAATAATACACTTGCATCATAGCAGCATAACTAACTGAAGGTGATGGAAAACCATGTATAGCTTGGGTGTTTGCCATACTATGTGCACTGCTAGTTGGAATATAAGAACCAAATAAAGATTTTATGTTACTGAAAGTAGTGTGTTCTGATTTACTGATTGTTTTCACCTTTTGGTGGTGCAGATGCATAAAGTACTGCTGCCATTATTTCTAACTCTATGGGTGTCGCCGTGTGTTCATAGTCTTGAAGGAACCTTGTTGGTATGGTTTCATACTTTCTCCAAATTATATTTTGACCATTGTAGATATTTTGGTTGATTATATCGATTATTTTTATCTGAAAGTCCTATTTATTTTGTCAACGTCTGCCATTAATTCAAGGAGTATGCTCTGTTTCTTTGGAAAAAAATATAGCATTTCAAAGTTTATTGAGGGGTAAATACTACTGGGTAGGAGGGGCTAACTAGGTTGAGTTTATTTGCACTAGCAATTAGCATTTTTCTTCATGAAGGAGTTTCATTTATTAACTATTTGCAAAATCAATATAGCAACTAGTAAGTACATCATTAATCCCTGTGAAAACATAATCCGCCAATCAGCGAATTGATTATTCCAAAAAACCATAGAGAAGTTTTACCATAAGCATGTGTAGTATGGTAGGATGCCATCTTGTATATTGCTGAAGCCATTACTATTTGCCTTGCTATTGTTTACATTTATAATATATTTTTATTGTATGATAAGATATTTCTAATCTTTATTACTCTAATTGTGGTTTTTGAAGCCATTATCTCAACTCTGTGAGATTACTTTCTAGTCTGGAAGAGACTTAAATTTTATTAGCATATCAATGACCACCATATTTGGTTTGGCTTCTCTTTTAGTAATGGTAAGCCTTTCCACTTATCTCCAATGAGTCCCCTCATGATTTAGTTTGCAAAATAAGTTTTTAACCCTTGCTCTGGAAGCTAGAGTTGTTAATCTTTTTGTAAGAAAAAAGAATATCACTGACCAATAATCTTTTTTATTTCAAGCAGCTCTTTAGCAGTAAAGGATTCGGTTTGGCAGGATGCTGGTTTGCGCTGGTAGCATTCCAATGGGTAAAGAGCCATGACTGTTTTTCCACTCTGTTTGCTAAATACTGGCTCGTTGTTTTCCATTTAATTTTTTGACTTTCTTTTTCTTTCCAGACACGATTTTCAGTAGCTCTACGGCGACTCACTTTGGCGGATGGCATTCGGAAGACTCAATTCATGATGAGTGACAAAAGTTGAAGGCTGCATAAGTTTAATATGCTCAATACAGTGTCCACATAAAAAAATTGAAGTTTTGCATTAAAGATTCCATCCTCCAGCTGCTGCTGCAGTGATTAATCATTAAAATCATTTTTTTATTGCTGCTTTTACCTGTCAATATCAATTTTTTTCAAATCAATATTTATCCAACATGTATCATAACTCAAATGAGTTGACAATGAATTACTATTTACATCTCCAATACTGGAGAGAGCTATGGTAATAGTTCTGTCTGTTTGAAAATTTGAAATTCCTGTAAACATAATTAAAGTTTATACATCAAATCCTGAATTAGCAATCTTGTTATTGCTATCACTGACCCTAACGTGCTGTGCAATAAAATCTTTATTTGACATATAATTACTTTGATGCGTGTCATTCGTGTAAGCTACATCAACTAAACAAATATAAATGAATGACGAAAAGAAACGATTAAGCATAATAAAAGGGCTTTGCCCAGTGTAGTGACCACAATTAATTAGAACTATGATTAGGGAAGTGTAAATTTAAGACATCAAGAACCCATGAATAAAGTCTACTATTTCTACACTAGTCAGAATTGACAATTTATTCTTCTTGATTTCCCGCCGTCTCATGAAAATTACAAAGATACAAACGCAAACTTCTCTTATATAAATTTCTTCTACTGAGATAATATCAAATGCATTGTCTTTCTTCCTAGGATCATCTTCAGACTGAAACATATGTGCGCCTATCCAAAGGAATACTTGGAATTTTAACCGAGCCATCGGAGCACTGTGGTGGTTACTGTAGAAAGGAAATGAAGAAATGAACCACAATGAAAAATCAAACACTGCTACTTCCTCGGCGACCACGAGCATATGGTCTCGGTACCTCTCCTTTACCCTGCACATTAGGAGACCCCAATATGAGCAAGGATGATCATGAAAGAAAGGAGAACAAAGGGATAAGGAGAACAATGTGTGTTTATTTGCACCCAAGGGTGTCGCTTAGCTGTCATTGAACTTGGTGAATACCATAGGAAACCAGTTCCAAATTCTAATAGAGACAAAAAGTGCTGGGTGATTCTTTTTCTATCTGTCTAAGACTTGATGGGCAAAATTACTCGGTACATGTTCACAGGTGGAAGGTAGCATGTACCCCGGTGTATAATTGGAACCCAATAAAATAGTCGAGTCACACACAAGCTTAGCCAGGAAACCAGTGTTATAAAAGAACAATGTATTCATTTATTAAAACAAGATAAACGAAAAGGTCACCTGAAATGATCGTCTCTCTGCGTATTGTTTTTGTTTTCTCATAAAAAGAATTTGATTCTGTTTCTTCTTCTCTTCAGCTTTCATTTTTGTCAGGCTTGGACGGTAGAGAATCACAGTCCTACCAATTTGACCAATAACCACTGAGCCAGTTGCTTCCTCTAAATGCTTCACAATATCATCCAGCTCTCCTCCAGGACAGGAACCATGTATTTTGAGCTGCATATAACAATGCGGCCATCAAAAATCGAACCCAAGGGCAATGTTTTATCACATTAACCAACAATGAACACATTGCTAAGAAGATAAGCATGAATTCTCATCAACAGAGCTGAAAACGTGAGCATTCACCTTAGTTGAAGCAAATTAAACTCTAATTCATTTCCCACCGCGAAAGGCCCTTATTCCTCAACAGATTAACTTATTATCATCAATTTGAACATTTGTCAATTTTACTGAAAAAAGGCACATTCTTTATGAAAATTGAGCCTCTTGCAATACCAGCTTTAGCCTAAACCATATTGATCAATATTTCTCATATTCCTATTTTTTTTTTTTTTGAAATGGTAAAAGTTTTATTTATTGGAAGTACCAAGATGGTACAAGTACAAAAACAAAAGAATGCAGATCAAAACAAAGATCCCACATCTACTGTCTTCCCCCTAGCAAATCCAAAAATTCTATATACTCATTTGTGCTACCAATAATACTACCATTACGCCAGAAGAAAAGGTTCTGTAAACATCTGTTCTTAATTCTAGAAAAATGATCTCTTTGTCCTTCAAAACAAGCTATATTCCTCTCCAGCCATAAGATCCAAAATATGCATAAAGGAATAGTATTCCAAATCTGCTTCAAGCTTTTCTGAATCCTCAGTCCGTGCCAACACTCAAGAAGGTCCCTTATGTTATTAGGCATTGCCCAAGAGATACCACAAATACTCAGAAAAAAATCGCAGCACTGTCTAGAAATTCTACAGTGCAGAAAAAGATGTTCAACTGATTCTTGTTCCGCCTCACATAAATAGCACCTGTTAGCCAGAAAAAAAAACCTCTTCTTTGGAGATTTTCTTGCAACCTCTACTTGGTAGTAATCAACTTCAACAACTTAATATAAATGCAATCTCATTAGAGTTATAATGATTCCATAAAATGTTTGTGCAGAATTTAGCTCCCTGCTCTCATGATCCAGCTAAAAACTTTAAGCAATAGAGGTACCAGAACATTGGAATTCCTCTGGAAAGATCAATACTCACTAATCAGTTTACACATTTTGTTACAATGCACATTATCAAGAACTAAAACCGGTATGCAAGCACAAAAAATTCCACCAATTGAACAGCTTGTTTAAGTTAGATTCACAGCAAGATCCATCACCAATTTTTACCTAATTATTAGTAGAGGGTGTTTGGATTGACCTATTTTAAGTGCTTTTTGGCTTTTAAGCCTTTTTCTACTTTTTGAGGTGTTTGGGTGAGATAAAAAGTGATTTTAAGCACTTATTTTTAGGTTAAAAAGGTGCAAAAATAAGCCAAAAATTGGGTAGGACGAACTTATGGCTTTTAGCTTTTAAGCCACTTTTAAAAAGTCAATCCAAACACCCTCTAAATCATCTCTAACTGTTACTTATCAAACATAAAAATCATCTCTACTTGTTAAAAAGTCACTGTTCCTATTTACTAATAGTTCAGTACACTTCAATCTTTGTATAAATTCACACATATAACCCAAATTGAGACAACTCGAAAAGTTTTGAAGGCCAATTTGGCAAAAATGACCAGAAAACAGAAAACCACAACGAATTTGAAGATAACTGTAGACACTGAAATTTTACTCGATTTACGTCGGGCCTCTACAAAACAAGCCCAATGTCCGTTAGATTTTCTTGGAGTTTACTCTACCCTAAACCCTAAATCACGCCTATATAAAGGGGGACATATTGCCCTGAAAATGCATCTCGAAAATTCCATAAATCCCCGGGATATTCACAAAGAGATCAAGCATCAATTACTGTCTTTATCAAGTTGTCCGACGTTCTGGGAGATCAAATACTTCACAAGGAGGTTATCATATGTTCGAGAAATACGCTACTAATGACCCTCAAATTATGGAGAAAATTCAGAGAAGAATCAAGGGAATAATCAGAATTGTACCCACACTGTTTATCAATAAAATATGAAATAAAATATTCATATTTTATTGTGGTTGCAGTCAATTTCTATCACGTAAAATTTGTTGAAAACAATAGCCTTTCTAGCATAACAATTCAATATAAACCCTAACCAATTGCCTAAAAACTGAATAAATTGTTTGCCCGCATAAAAAAAATGGGAAAATGTACCTTGAGAAACTCCTTAGATTCAAGAGTCTCATCCAAAGCGAATACCACATTATCAGTAACACCAGACTTTCCAACCTGTTGACTCTTTAGGTTCTTCCCTAAACTGTGTGCATACGATAACAATTCTTTCTTCTCTTTTACTGTAAGGCTTGGTAATTTCGCCCTTAATATTTTTCTCTCAGCCTCGCTGGGTCTGGAAGCAATAACTTCTTCATTTTCTTCTGGAATTTCCTCGTCATCCACATCTTCGGGGGATTCAACCAAGAGAGATTGAGAACTACAGCTAACTGGAAGGTTCGAGAAAGTTCTATAGCGAAGGAAGATTGATGTATGGGTACGAAGAGAAGGGAAGGAGGAGGGGGAATTATTTGTGATGGGGTGAAGCGACGTAGTTTGATGGGGAAGAAGAGAGAGAGATTGCTTAAGGAAGGAAAAAGGAGCGGGTCGGAGCAGGCGATGGAGCGCCATCAGTTGAGAGGAGGAAGAAGAAGATAACATTACAGTATCCATTTGCTGAGGAAAAGACTTAAATGGTCCTTAACTATAGCCGAAGCTTATATACAGGGCGGACATAAAACATTAAAAGTGAACAGCTTTAGTCTTTGCACAAATTTAACGACAACATATAGAAGACCGAAAAAGCCTTTCTTTTTTATACTTGTCCCATCATCAATGTGAGAATTAAAATATTTCTAATTTCTTCTATGTTTTGGCTCCAAAATATTCTTCTAAAGACAAAACTTTCATTTTTCCTCTTCTGTGCTCTACAACAGGAAATGGATATTTTGGCGCAAAACACAGAAGAAATTAGGAATTTTTTAATTCTCACATTGATGATGGGACAAGTATAAAAAGAAAGACTTTTTCTATACTTAATGTGGGTGTGCTGTCGTTAAAATTTGTGCAAGTTAGCGTTAGTATAGAGTCTCAGTTATAAACAAAGACTAAAGCTGTTCACTTTTAAATACTTAAAGGAATGTTTTGTGGGTTATAACAATTGTAGAAATGAAAAATAAATAAATATTATAAATTATTAGAAATGATAAATTAAAGATTACAATAAATTGGAATCAAGAAAGATATAAATTTCTTGTGATTTGCTGAGTTGAGTGATGACACTCTGTCTTTAAGACAAGATTGTCCCGTATATATCATTTTACGTTGTCGGACAATAGTCTCCCAAAATACAACAACAACTTAATAAATGAGCAAGTAAACTCAAGTATTACACTTGGAAAACTTTGAATATAGAAAACTTGCTAGAAAGGAAGAAGAAGAATTCAGAAAATTTCTAAGTGTTGAACAATTGAGGAGATGACCCCTCAACTAGCCAACTAATGACCTTTAATAGCCATGTAATGACACTTATTGAGGTTTGGCTGAATTCATGTGCCAAATAATGGAGATTCAATGCTCCAAAATCAGCCCAAGAGTCAGAACTTTCCATCTTTCCGTCATGACATTACGCCTCAGAAAGCATTTGCTCTAAAGCTCGATGTAAGCCACCAATTAGTCTTGGTAAGCTGCCATGGTGGTGTCGCGGCTCTGACGGTGTTGCGCCGCGGCCACGGCTCATCAGCGATCGTTTATGAAAATTCCAATGTTAGAGAAAAAATAGAGGACCAAAAACCTACTAGTCCGACGTTTTCCTCGATTACAGAGAACATAGTAAACGAAATTGGTGTTTTAGAAAAAGAATTCCAAATAGACAAGAAATTCCTACAAAATGATTTTTATAAAACATACAACCTATAAAAAAGAATTTGATTCTTCAAAAACTTTTTAAATACTAGGAAAAAAATACAAGAAAATTATATTATTTTGTAAATGAACATAGGATTAACATCATATTTTTTTGATTGGTTTGAAATTTATTCCTCCAAAAATTCCATAGAATATCCCTTTTCTAAAACGGTAAATCCCGTTACGACTAGGAACAAGACACCGGAGTGGGAAACCCTAGCTGATTCTAGGAAAATCCAGTCCAACCACCCTCCTCTACAAGGTATTAAGCTAAAGATTCATGGCTGCCCTGTAGACGCGATTCCTCTTAAGAATCCAGCAGAGGATGAAAAAATAAATACAAAGAATATCATCGCACAAAACAATTTCACCAATATCAGTTTTAATACCATAGAAAAACAACTGGATAGAGTGGTAAACACATCAAAAGCCACCATTTAGTCACTATAGATTCCCATGAGCGATTAAGGATACGAAATTGAAAAGCCAAAGCCCAGTCTTTAAACCCTTTCAGGTGTCCAAAGATGGTGTCAAAAACATCCAGCAAAATAAGTCTAAATTTATTCAGGCAATACAAGATCAATTGAGCAAAATTGGGACATCCAACAGTTCTAATACAGAACACACTGTTCCAGTCACCCCACAATCATCCAATAAATTAACAACTTTAACATATGATTCCGATAACGATGATACATTAGAACAATTCCAAAATAATACACTAATTGTTAATAAAATGGATTGGAAACAACCCGTACAACAAGTACAACAATAATTACAGATTATTTCTGCCCCAGATCTAGGAATAGTAAAACCCCTAGCTCAATCCCGTTTCAATGCCTCTTCCATTTATGATTGGAACATAGATGGGATGACTGAATACAATATCCTCAGCTTTCTCCAACAAATGACCATGGCCGCAAACGCCTACAAAACCCAAAATGGTACACAAGACAAGACCATTGCAGAACTGCGCATCGCAGGATTCTCTAGTCAATTGAAAGGTTGATGGGATAATTATCTCACTGATCAACAAAAAGAAGACATCATAAATTCCATCAAAACTGATGAAGAAGGAATATCAATCCTTGATGAATAAAGTGAACCCCCACAAGATGTTGTTTCAACCTTGATTCTCACAATCTCTTTAAACTTCATAGGAAATTCTTCGCATTTGAAGGATAAAAACGCCGAGTTACTTTCAAATCTCAAATGCAAAAACTTTGTGGTTTCTAAGGGTACAATAATACTTTCTTAATCAGAGTTATGCTTAGGGAAGATTCCAACCAGCTATTTTGGAAAGAGAAATTCATGGTCGGACTACCTACCCTTTTAGGAGAAAATGTTAGGAATAAAATCAAGGAGAATTGTGGAAAACAGATTATACCTTACAATGAGTTTACATACGGACAACTAGTCAATATAACTCAACAGGAAGGTCTAAAGATCTGGCAAGACATA
Source organism: Anisodus acutangulus (assembly GCA_029783415.1). Taxonomy (NCBI): domain Eukaryota; kingdom Viridiplantae; phylum Streptophyta; class Magnoliopsida; order Solanales; family Solanaceae; genus Anisodus; species Anisodus acutangulus. Next base: position 62,649,732 of record CM056489.1, on the reverse strand, counting down.
AAATTACATAAACACCTTAAATTGGAGCTAAAAAGAACTAGGTGCGAACTTGGTACTTTTTGCAAACAGTTTGATACAAATTCCACAAAATCCTCTCCAAGTTGTACATGAAACTGTAACAAGACTCACAAATCCCTTAAGAGTACTTCAAGAGGTTACAAAAAGAGGGACTTCAACAGGACTAACAAAGAGTATTATAAAAATCCTTATAAAAATACTCGTTATTCCAGGAGGAAACAAATCCCAAAAAGACTGATTTCAAATACAAAGATATTACGTGTTACAAATGTCACAAAAATGTCATACCTCGAGATACTGTAAAATGAATAAAAAATTACAAGAATTAAAATTAGACGATAAAGTGATCCAAAAAATCTCCAATCTTCTAATAGATTCCTCCAATTCAAACGCTGAGTCAGAACCTAACTATTTTTCCATGTCTTCGGAAGACAATAAGGACCCCCAAATAGATGAATTACTCACAAGTTCATCTGAAAATTCTGATAAGGGCAAAGGAAAGCGCGTCTGCGTATTAACCAAAGACCAAGAATTTATGTTAGATATGGTTAAGCACATAGACGTCAAACACCAAAAGGATTATTTGAATAAACTCCTCAAATCCTTTACAGATGAAAAAATATTCCAGAAGTACGATTTTGCCCAATACTTCCAAAAATATCTATGACCTGACAAATATCCTAAAGAAGGGTAGAAAGATGAAAGAATCCAAAGAAACCCCAGTTCTAGAAGTCCAAAGAGAGATAAAACAAATAAAAATAGAGATTAAGGCTCTACGAGAAAAACAAGAACAAGACTCTCTGCTACTAAAAATAATTCTTTCAAAAGATACCCAGAAAAGTTCTGCGTCCGATGATTCTGACTTCGAAAATTCTAAAGAACCTGAAGAACATTTTGAAAACCGACATCTAGAAGAAATCTCAGAAGAATTCCTTAGCGTCTTGAGACAAATCACGTCCAAGAAATACCTTGTTAAGATAACCCTTAGATTCTCAGAAAACTTTAGGATCACGACTGTTGCTCTTTTTTACACATGAGCAAATTTGAATTACGTAAAAACGAGTCTAATACCAGAAAAATTCCACGAAAAGACTCGCGAAACTCTAGTTGCTGCTAAAAATACTAAATTAGAGATCAATTCTCAAACCAATGCTTCTATTATTAATGATGGAATTACTATAGCAACTTCGGTTGTTTTGGTAAAAGACATACACAATTCCGTCATCTTAGGAACACCGTTCATAAATCTTATCACCCCTATAAGGTAGATAACAATTCAATTTCTTTTGATTTCAATAGAAAGAATTTAAAATTTTATTTTCTGACAAAACCAAAAGTAAGATACCTCAATCTGATGAAAACTTGCTGCCATCACTTAGAAGAATTAAGAAGTGGTCTTTTAGAACAAACACATGAGTCTCCTATCTGTCTTATCAAATTAATTGATAACCTTGCATATGCAAAAAAAAATTAAAATAATTTACAATATCAAAAATATTTTTTTAAAATTGTATTAAATATTTTTTTGCAAATTGATTACTAACGTTTTCTACTATGACAAAAAAACTTTTAACCAGTGACTTTTTCAAAAACAGGAGAAAAGACCCACAGATTCATGATACTGGTTGCAACGCAGAAATGTCCTATCACTGTCCCTTACCCCACTGTTTGGGTTACAAGGACAAGATGTCGAGAAAGGACATGCGAGAATCCGGACAATACTGTCACCATGTGATGTGTGGAGCCTTACTCCAAAAGAGAAAGGATGAAATTTCACCATCAATAAATACACCAATTGTTGCACCTCAACAACAAACAAATTTCATGGCTCCCAAAAAACCCATAAACTCCACCACTTCCAAAACAACAAATTCTTCCAATGAAGAAAAAGAAAAATTTCCTGCCAAAACTCCCACCGAAAAACCCCTGACATGCTATGACGCAATTATGAAAAAAGAAAATGAAAATACCGCAGCATCTGTGCAGAAAACACCAGCAACTCCCGCACAGGAAATAACTATTGAGAACCTTCTACAACTCCTTGCAAAATCTCTGAAACTACAGCATGCATTGATACAACTTCAAATTCCCAAACAAGAAGTTGCTCAAAACTCAGGAGAGGAAAAAACCTCTCAAAATTTTACAAAATTCGAGAAAGGAGAATCTTCAAAAATCCTTTGTCAAAAATAATTTTCAAAAACCCAACTTGTGGTATCACAAGTGCCCAAAAAACCTGCCCTTGAATTCTTCATAAAACCATTTTTTTCAAAATATTGTAACTATTGAAAAGAGATTTTTTTACCAAGACCTTTTTTTAGCATAACAAATTTATTTTGGACAAGAATGATTTTACAAATCATGGATATTTTAAAATTTTCATATTTTTTATCAGGCTATCCTTGAAATATCAGGATCATCAACAATTAAAAATAATTATTATAAAAATAACTCAGATCCCTCTTATTCTATTTGCAAAATACTTAACGTAATGGCTCCAAACGATTGGGGGAATGATCTGTCTCAACTCCTAAATTTTCTAGATACCCATAAAATGAACCATTTTTTTATATTCCTTTTAATTACTGGGATTACCAACAATCTTGGTTCAATTATTTTTTTATTCAAAATACTAACCAACGCCACACTTGACTTTTTCATTTTGATACCTCATGTAATCCATCACAATTTTCAACATGGTGGAATTCATGGTGGGAACAATTCGGATCCTCCCTTGAAATACAAAAACTCCAAGTCACTAAATCTTTCAGCCTTTTTAAATCCCAATATAAACCCAGTGAAGAAGAAAAAATATTTGTGTCACTGCACCCTTTTCACACCAAATTCCATTTACCATGGTTTTCACATGGTTTGTAAATTATTCAGAAAATAAAATCCTGACAATACGAAGAAGATTTAAAGTTAGATAGTGGGACAACTTTAAAATACCAGTAAGTCTCACACCATAAAAGTCTATGAATGGTTAAATGCCCGAAAATCCATTCAGGTACATGCCCCTCTACAAACACCACCGACACCACTACAAACACCGAAATACACCTAGTTCTTTTCACAGAAATCCCAGATGGCCTCAATGCTTGCGGCGGCCAAAAATTCAGAAGAAATGCAAGCCATAATTATGAAGTTTGCATCGTCTTCATCAAAACAAGGCTCTTCATCAGAAGTAGAAGAACCAGAAATTGATATTGAAGACAGTCCGATTTTTGGCAACAGTGGATCTTGAAGAAAATTGCCAAAAGAATTCAAAATACCCGGAGTAGAGTTCAGACAAAATTCCGACATAAGAAAGTGCCCGAAAAAAATACTTTCAAAAAGAAAACAGTAAAAGCAAAAAGATCAGCAATAATTCAAGAAAATGTTGAAGTCAATGATGTCATGGATGTCGTCATTCTCCACTCAGATGAATAGTCATTCTCCAATCGGATAAATAATTAGATTCCTTTTTAATTATCAAAATGTCATGTAAAACTCCTATAAAAGAAGACCATGTTTCCCTTAGTTAGACAAACTTTTCTTTTCTAGTTTTTCTCTCATAAACTTTCAGATTATATAGAGAATAGAGAGCTCCAAAGAAAATCCCCTTTAGTTATATCAAAATACCTTTCATATGATTCAGTTCATATGCCCCAATACCCCTCATATTATTCAGTTCATATGATCCGAAAATTCTAAAATACCTTAGAAATTCTCAAGGTATATCTTCTTGATAAAAATCTTTGTAAGTTTTAATAATAAATATGATTATGAATGGTACTACCTCCTAATCTTTTAAATACTTCATGCTTTTAAATTCTTTAAATTCCCGCATTAAATACTTGACCGATTCTACCGCCTATTTTGATTAAAATTCCTACAGAACATTTGAATTATGGTTTTCTTAACTGGAATCTTAATTGTAAGTTAATCTTACTTTACTTTCTGCATATTTCAATTATCTTTTAATTCTTCAATCTCTTATATCTCAATTACTTCCCTGTCTGTTATCCCCTTTAGATCCTCGGCCTAAGTATATATATATATATATATTAAAAGTAATAATTGCTCTGTCCTAATTTATGTGATACAATTTACTTTTAAGTTTGTCTAAAAAAGAATGATACATTTTAATATTTAAAAATAATTTAACTTAAAACTTACATTTTACCTTAATGAAATGATTTACCGCCACACATTTATCTATGATTTGTTTTAAATTATAAAAATCTTGCTTTCTTTCTTAATTAAATTATGTATCTAATTAAACTATATCACATAAATTGAGACGGAGAGTAACCACAAATTCAAACTTTGATTAACGAAAAATTAGAATTAACCACCCATTACCACCTTTAATTCTCTCTCGGCGCACGATACGCCTCTTCACAGGCGCACGTTAGTGGTTCAACTGACGTCCACCGCCCGACCAGAAATGGCTAGAGGTCGGCCGAAAAAGGAGAAATTTATACCAGCTGGGGGTAAACCTTGCTAAGGTCACACCAGTGCAAGCTTTAAGGAAGAATATGGAAAGGAATGCATGGAAGGGGTTGACGAAAAAGACCACTAGTTCTCAATCGCCAGTGACATCGATAAGCGGAGGGACTTCGATAGTGACGAATCCATCTGTTGTGCAAAAAAAAAGTTGTGGGAACTGATGGGCAAAGCTCTTCTAGTGCGGTGGAGGCCACCACTAGTCCGATTATGGCGGTGGTGGCACAGGTTGGAACGACGGTCGGTTTCACTGATGATATCGTACAGCCACTAGGGACTCCATGTGAACAAATCCTAGTGTCTACTAGTGCAGACACAGTCGAGACGATGGTGGTGGAGGAGGCTCTATCAGAGGAAGATACTGTAGCAGAAAAACCATGAGTCTCATTATTCGAAGGAAATAAAATATCTTCCAAGAGGATTGAATTGCAATTTGTTCCTCCATTGATTAAATATGGCGTTAAGATGATATAATTGGTTCAAGAGGAACTAGAGGAGAGGAGGAGGCAAAACTCTGGAAAACAGCCCTAATTCTGTATGTTCTTGGGAACTCACCCACCATTGCTGCTGTCAACAGATATCTTAACTCTTTGCGTAAGTTTACTCATCCCCCTAAGATATATTACCACAATGATGGTTTTTTTGTGATACGATTTCATACCCTTGAGGAAAGGGATGATGTACTGATGATGGTGAATCATAAGCGGATGATAGTGAAACCATGGACTACTAAGTTTAATTTTAATGATGAAGTGCTGGGGTCCGAAGACTCTAGGTAGGATTGTTAGCAGTCTAGGGAACCCCATATGTGCGGATGAATGTACATCAAAGTTGGAGAGAATTTCATATGCTCGTGTGCTTATGGAGATGAATGCTACTATTCCATTGCCTAATTCTATTAAGGTGATGAATCCACATGGGGATATATTTGATCAAGAAGTGAGATACGATTGGAAACCACAATATTGCCCAACATGTTGCCAAATTGGGCACTTATGTCAGAATGTGCAGCCTAAACGACCTACTGCTCCTTCCCTAGTTGAGCAACAAAAGGCTCAAAAAGCAACAAAGGATAATTCCCAAAAATCAAGTGCAGGTTTGGCAGAACAATGAGATTCCAGAAACACAGACTCAGGTGGACAGGGTGGTGGGTGAAGCTCCTGCGGTTTCTACCAAGGGCAAGGATGAAGATGGGAGGGAAAAAGCTAAAGGGAAGGCCACAAGAACCTCACCTTTGGTCACTCCACATAATGAGGAACATGTTGGCACAAGCAACACTTTTAATCCACTTATTGATAATGCTTTACAACACATGATCCAATCAGCTCTTGATAAAGTTAAATCTGGCCAGTTGAGTAGAGGTGATCTAAGGATAAGTGTGACTCCTCCCCCACATACTTCCAAATAAGGGTGGCCGGTGCGACGGGATGGGACGGAACGGGATGGGATTTGGGGGACGGGAAGAGGGCCCGTCCCGTTCCACATCCCGCCGACAGAGGGGACAGGATTTGGGGGACTTTAAATTTTTTTCCAAAACACTAATTTTAAAAAATATATATTTAAACACTTAAATAATTGAACAAGATAGTGAAAAAACGTTTCAAGGCTAATTGACTCTTATATTATTTAATAGAAATATAATTTTTTAATACAATTTCAAAATTGCAACTTTGTTTCGTAGTTCAAAAGTTGCAAATCACATAGTAAAATTGTCATTAAAAAATTACATATTTAACCATATTTTTTCTAATTTTCTGACAATCTCTTGAGTATCTTCTGTTGGAATTGGAAGTTGTTGGTCAAATTGTTCAATCTCGCTTCATGCTCCCTCTGATAAGATTTCGTTGTAATTGTAGTCTTCTTCTTCATTGATCTCTGGTTGACCGCACCTTCTACACTCCGCTTTACTTCAATCTCTAAATAAAACTGCAATCTCCAAACTGTCTCCCGTCAATGAGTGTTTGTGCTCTCCTATTTGAAACCTTCCAACAGAAAAAACGATTTTAGAAGCTGTTGATGACGCTTGAATATTCAACACATCTCGAGCCATCTTTGATAGAGTCGGAAATGTCTTCTCATTCTCCCTCCAGTATTTCAGCAAGTCTTCACGTCCATTTTCGTTGGCAATTGATTCGAACGGTACAACACCCTGCAAAATATAAACATCAAACTCGCTAATTTGTGTAGAACTTGAACCACTATACATTCTATTTCGAATGCCTTGAATACTTGAAGCAGAAATCGCATGTTTTTTATAAGGTTGAAGTGAAGTAGAAGGAGATGGTACAGAAGCCGGTTGATTATTTGCACTTTGCTCTTGGTAATACATATACATATTTTTGCATTATGTTTGTATGCTGGACATAACTTCTTCTTTAGTTGGTTCTTCAGTTGGGTCTGTTGGAAGTATCTCTAAGCATTCATAAATCGTTTCAATAACGGCATTACAATCGTCTACTTTAATATTAGGATTTAATACATCACCAATAAAATAAATAGTGAGAAGAGGTAAAAAAATATTTGTTAATAACATTTTTGCAATAGCTGGAACGTAAGTTGGTTTTTTCATATATTCATTAAATAACAAAAATGGTAGAGCTATATAAAATAACATAGATGAAATAATATGATAATAAATACTAGAAAATTCATTAGTAACTAGAATTTTTTTTATCTAAGAATACAATAAGTTCTAAAATTTTATCTCAATCATCATTTACAAGCATATCCGTTGGATTTTGATTATGGGTGTTAAATAATAAAGTTATAGGTCTTCTATACTTGTGAGCAACAACTAATTGTTCATACAAAGTATTCCACTCAGTCGCAACTTCTTCTGGAATTTTCCTATAAGGTAATCCACAATTATGACAAATTTTTTTATATTGTTTGCGTCTTTGTATTTTATTACCTTTAAAAATAAAGTTGATAGCAAATTGTACTTTATCAAGGATGTTTTTAAAAAGTTTTAGGCCATCATTTACAACTAAGTTATAAATATGACATACACATCTAACATGAAAAATATGAGAAAAGATGGAGTCAATTGAGTTTTTATAATGTTTACAGTATAATTATTAGAGGTGGCATTATCTAATGTAATAGTCATAATTTTATCAGTAATTCCATAATATTCACTAATTTCATGAATATATCTATATGCTAATATACGTTTTTGCATAGACCAATTGTGATCTATCCAATGACATGTAACATTTAAATAACCATTACCATTAGTACTACAACCTATGTCAGAAGTGATAGCCACTTTGCCATTAAAATGATATAATGCATAACGTAAATATTGTTGATATTCATGCGCAAATTTAAAAACATCTCTTCTAATAGTTGATCTAGGAAAACCGTTAAAAGCAGGATTATATGTTTCTCGAATGTAATGAATAAAACTATAAGATGAACAACAAATTTTGCTAAATTTTCATGATCTCTGTGTTTATCATATTTCGGACATATCCCCCCCCCCCCCCCCCGTTATCGGGTTAATTCAACCATGTACTTGATCAGGGACACTATGTGAACTTTGTCCCGACTCAGAAGACATTTCCACACCCGCTTTTTCAGCCAAGTATTGGTTATACCTTGCTATGTGAGAGATTTTCTACATGTCTCATTAAACCTCCTGTCCCACCTTGACTTTTCCAGTTTTAAATTTATAAACTTCGTGACAAATTTTACAAATAGTTAGTTTATTAGGAATGTCCCTTTCAAAAAAATCGCATGCATGTGATTTTAATTTTCGTTGTTTGTCCTCTTCTCATATTAGGGGAATAGGGGGGATTTCAGTTTCAACCTTAGACTCAGTCTGATCCTGAGGTGGAGGTGCATTAGTGGATGTGTTATCTAAATTATCTTCTAATTCATTTTCTAAATCAAAGTCTGGTTCATATGCAGAATATACATAATAATATAATGATATATTAATATTAACATTAAAAAATCAGTTTCATCTACATGAGTGAAATCATCGTAATTAGGATTACTAGAAGATGCACCCTTACCCACTGTCACCAATTCCCGGGAACTGGGGCCAATTCCAAAATGCTTCCAGGCCAGGTTTCTGGTCGGCATTCGATTCTCGGCTTTCTTTGGGCGTGGCGATGGCGGCTTTGCTAGGGCCTCGGCCTCCGCATGCCTTCACTACAGCGAGCCCAGCTTCGGTCCCAACACCTACGGATATTGAGCTCGCAATGCATACACTCGTATTAAATCCTCCGGACGCAAACTTGTATATGGACACCGGTGCCACTTCTCACATGAAATCCGCACCAGTTACTCTTTCGTCTTATTTCAATTTGAGCAACGATCGTGGTATAATTGTTGATAATGGAATGGTCATTCAATTCCAATTTGTGGTTATGGTCACACAAATTTATCTCCCCCACATCCACATCTTGTATTAAAAAATGTTCTGCATGCCCCTCACTTAATTAAAAATTTGGTGTATGTCCGAAAATTCACCATTGATAATTGGGTGTCTGTTAATTTTAACTCATTTGGATTCTCTGTGAAAGATTTCAAGACAAGGATACCTATAATGAGATGCAATATAAGGGAAATATATGCACGGATTATGAGAGGAGGCACGGAAACTGAGAAAAGAAGGGGGCATCGGAAGTGTTGGAGAGAAGGTATTTTAGCCCTAGACTTCTGATACCATGAAAGAAATAATCATTTGATTATTTTCATTGATAATGAGAGGTATATATACAAATATATAATTCTTAAATATGGACAATATAGGAAAATAATTCTATCTTTTCCTATTCTAATTCTAATACATTTTTCTATTACAAGACTAATATCATAATTATAATTATACATGAATTACATTTTGTTGAGTCCAAATCGAACCATGATACACACGGTCCTTTAACAATGTTTTCATGTAAGTAAAAAATTTGAGCTTGTGCATCATTGGGGCTATAATCTTGTTTCCTTTGGCCTGACGTTTCTTATTTGATATTCCATATGCTACATTGTTTGTGGTTTCCTGGTCAATCGAAAGTTAAATCTTTACTGGAACTGGTTTTCTGTTTGTGCAATAAACTTTGCCTGTCTAAAACATTTATTAAAACAAGCATTATTATCGGGCTCACCAGCTAGTTGGTTCACATCCTCCCTTAGTGCCATGTGATTAATGATCTTTTAGTAAGGTCACACTGTACTTCAAATTGTGTCGGATATTTTTAGGAGTGACGTTTGTGGAATCAAAGATTTAACGCGTAACTAACAATGGGCTTCTCGGCTATTAATGAATTTTCCCATAGTAGCCAAACATCCCACTACCCTCATAAATGTTCTCTCATGAGCTTTTTAGTCTCTTACTCCGGTTTGCATTGGCTTCCTTCATATTATTTCACTGTAAATGGATCGGTTCGGTTTGTAGGTATAAATCATATTAATGGAATGTACTAAAAGGGAACAAGTTAAATTTAAAATTAGGACAAAGTGAAATCAAAATATTCATAAAGGTAACACTAGCTAATTGGGACTAATGCATAGTTATGATTTATGACACTACTTACATTGGACCCTGTGGTCCACAAGTCTTTTCAATATAAAGAATTTTATGAAATATAGAGAATCTCCAATGTTACATAATCTATGATTTTGAATATGGAGGAAGTGGGTCCAGGTAGAGAAATCCAAATGAATAGTGAAAAAAATCATATATACCAATCTCAAGTTCTCAACTAGTTTAGAAATGAAACATAGTTGTCTTTATGCCTTTACCATAGGTTATACTTGATAGATGATTGAACTGACATTGATTGCATAGAAATATTGAAAGTACCCTCTGCAAGATTATAACGATGCTGCTGTCAAAAGGAAAATATAAAAGCAATGCATATAATTTTAGCATCAATCTCCCTTAAATAGTTGATTTGTACATAAATACGAACACCATATACAGTAATCAAAGCGGGTAATAAGCACAAGGCCATCCCACTAGCATTACAAAAACATTAGCCTTCCACAAAGCAACAACAAAGAGGCACCCCAGATCTGATAACAACCTATTCCTAAGTATAGATTCTAACAAGTCGAAGTGATTTAAACTTGCAAAAAACATTGAGGCTATTACTTTTAACATGCCCAAAAACTAAGTAACTGATCAAGCTTAGTAACCAAAGGAAAATGTCAGATGGCAGCTTGTATAACGCTGTTTTCTCATATCTCAAAAGATATTATGCCCTTTAGTGAAGTCAGTCTTGTATAACATTGTATTAATCTAAGGCTTAATTTGATGTTAAGAGGTAACCCCACTTGTAGTGGAAAAAACAACTATAAACAGCCGGCCGTATCTGATCAAGATTGATCTGCAATCAAACAGCATAATTAGTTGCAAGTTCTGAAAATACATACATAAGAAAACCTTGTTTAACTTCTATGTTCTATCCACCGATACAGTAAAACGTTTTTCAACTTATTAGGCCATTTAAAGATAATTATCCAAAATAAGTAAAATGAGTAACATGAAAATAGAGCAAGTTATACATTATACAGCATGTAAAATTGTACCGATTTGTAAAAAATATTTACTGTCATTAAGTGGTGTGAGAGATTTTATATAAATCGTGTCGAAAGAGGCAGGTCTAGAATTTGAACATTATAGATTCGAATTCAGGATTCTACCATGATCGCTTTTATTTATAGGATTTGTAATCTATAATTTATTTACATATTCAGTAAATTTTTTTGCACATATACATGACTTGAGCCAAAGTTATTAAATACTACTTCGAATGAAGCCATAACTTATGCATCACATCCACCTCGGTGTGTCAACCTATTGTTATACCATTCAGCATGCAAGTGAGTTAGACTAGTCGGGAACTATGTTGGTTTTAAGGCTTTATTTGTCTCAATTTGATATTTTACTCTTTTCAAATTGTGTCGACCTATTATATATATACACATTGTTTTATTAGAAAATTATATTTAAACATATAATAAGAAACAAAATTTTCAAAGCGATGTGGAATGACATTCCTCTGTCAGTGAATATAAGTTAAATCTAAAAGTATAAATGTGTAATTAGTAGGAAAAAAGCTTATTACCATAGGGAGAAGAACAGGGATATTCAAGAAAATCTTCAACATGCCAGCCAGGAAGAGTCTCAATCAAGTACTCTGATATGCTACTAGTTGAAACTGAACCCTCTTGTACATAATCAACTTGAAAATTAGGTGTTGATTCTGTAGTCGAAATCGAATTACTCTTCATCCCTGAATTATTAACACTACGAGCTTTAGACTTACTGCCAGCATTACTCGCAGCAGATCCAGTGGGTGATGAAGTTTGGTTATAATTAGAAGCAACAGCAGAAGAGAGCTGCACTCCACTTAGAAGAAATCTGTTGTGTTTCTTTGTATGTTCATTTGCTGTGTGTATAGGCAAGTCACATTCTTTGCAAAGGATTGCTCTATCTTCTTTACAAAATAGCAATCCTCGTCTTTCCTGAAAAATAAAATTACACCAATACAATAAGTAGAAAGAGTTTAACATATATACACAGCCATTATAAATAAAAAAAATTACTCACATAAAGATAATTATTAGTAATAACCAATATGATCTGTAACCTAACATGTAAAAAATATACCAATGGGAGATCACTTTTAGTCCTTAAAATAACGGAAAATTCTAATTTTGATCCTTATAATGAACAATTTAAGTGCTTTTAACTTCTAATTAATTAACATGTCAACTTTTGATTCTTCTGTTTGTGAATCTTCACAAATTTTAATAAATCTTTAATCGTTTAATCATTTAATTACCCATATGTTTAGTTAAGTTTGAACGGCTATACTCCATGTTTAAGTAATCTGATTCTAAAATAATCTAAATTTGAAATATTTCCTATGTAAAGGGAATGAAATGCACATTTAAAGAATTCAAAGTTCAACATGCTTAGTGAAATGTTATAGTTCTATTATAAGAGTAGGGATGGCAATTGGGGCGGGGCAGGTCAAAGATTTTGACCCGCCCTGCCCAGCCCCGTTTAGCATTTTTTTAGGAATGTGTCCCGCCCCTGCCCCGCCCTGCCCTATCTAGTTTTTTTTTTTCATTTTCTTTGTATTTGTTATTTTTGTAATATTCAACCAATACACCACTTTATGGCATATCATTTCAGACTCAACAATCAAAAGAATGATGAACAATTTAGTCAGAAGGGTTGATAGTCACATGAGATGAAGAAATTTTTAATTATTAGATGCATAAACTAATTTCCCAATCTACTTCTAAAATCTATGATAACTTCACAGAACATAAAATATTCATGTAGTACGTTCATCTATATATGATTCCATATACATATGAAGTATTGCTAAGGAATCGTGAAGAAAGCAAATATATGACAGAGTAATTGATAAAGCAAATTTATTAGTAACTGAGATTGAAAGAGTGAATCTGATGCATTTAAAGTTTTAAGTGTCAAGAGTTAAAAATCTTACAGATTAATGTAGAAATGGAAGTAGAATACTGGAGAAGAGTCAATCTTTAGCTGCTTTCAACAATACCTGATCCATCTTTTAACCTTGCCCTGCCCTAACCCACTAACCCCCAGTTTGGATGGTTGTTTCCGGTGGTTCATTATTGTATTATTTTCTATGAAACCACGTTTGTTTCTGTTGTTCTTAAAATTATGTTACATGATATTGTAAATCCGTTGTAATTTCGTGGTTAAATAACCATGAAAAACTCAATTTTTATAACCACGGATTTGGTGATTTTTGTGTGATTATGTATTTCATTTTCTCATTATTCCTCACCCCACCCACCCACCTCTATCACACCCAACCCTCCACCCTCCCACCACCATCCTACCACCCACCCTCACCAACCCACCCTCCATCACACCCAAACCCACCAATCCCACCCTCTACCACCCCCTCACCCACCCCCACACCCCACCACCACCCACCCCTCCACCCCCATCACCTACTTATTTTTTAAAGTTCTCATTTTATCTTTTATCTTTTATCTTAATTTTATTAATATATAAAAATTAGTATGTAATTAAGGATTAATGATATTTTAGTGAACTTACGTGTTATTATACATTATCTTACTGTCAAATCAAACAATAAAAATATTATTAAACCACAACAAATGATATAGACTATCCAAACATTGTATTCATAAATAGAGCACAATATAATACAACACCATATTATACTATATCATATTGTACATAAATGAACCACGGGAAACAACCATCCAAACAGAATGTAAGATTTTTCAGAAATAATATTTTGCCCTGTCCTGCCCCACCCGTTTAAATCTTTCCCTGCCCCGCTCTGTTAAGAGTTTGTACTGCCCTGCCCTGCCCCAATTGTCAATCTCTAAATAAGAGTTGTATAGGGATGGATGATATATCTTCGCCCGTAACTAGAGGTATCGGATTTTAGACTTAGGTATGAAAACAAATCTTATTAGGGAGCGCTTTCCCTTGCGCGGACCAAATTAGTCGGCCCCGATACAAATATCTGACACTGGGTGGAAAAAAAAAAGGTATTGTAAGTACTAAAATCAAAACCAATAACAGGGAGCTCAAAAGTCCAATTATCTTATACGTAATGACACTGTACGTATAAGATATCTTAGATTCTAAGAAAAGAAAATGTTGAAAGTTTGTATAAGTGGAGATCAATGTACCTGGCAGATGTCACAAGGAGGAGAGTCCTTGAACGAAGGGTGAATTAGGGGAAAACGAATGTGTTTGCTAGCTAACTTGTTGGCATGGTGCACCTGATAGTCACAGCTTTGGCAAAGTGTGGCTTCATCTGCTGAGCAATAAACTGATGCCTCTTCTTTATCACATACATCACATTGAATCTTCATTGTTTTCCTTAATTAATTTCTGTGTTTTTTTTCTTTAATTGTACGGTTTCCCTAAACAGACATATACATATATATAGTTTGAAAATTAGTTGGAAGGGAGTAAATTTGAGAAAGAGATGAAATATTATGGGCACAAAGGGGTTGTGTGGGGGACTCACAGCATAAAGTCTGAGGAGTTCAGAAGTATTTAAATCTTTCAATGACTGACTAAAGAGAAAGCTCTGGAAAGAAGACAATGGCTTCTGACTTCTGTCCAAATAAATGTAGAGACAAAAGAGGAAAAAATATAAAGTGGGAATTGTCCTAAGAGATCATAGTTTAAAATTTTAAATTTCACCATAAGGCAAAAAAAATAATCATTTCTTATCTATTTAAATTTTGATGAACAAAGTTATTTAGTATGCATATTTACGGGATAATAGGTAACATGCAAATTAATTGAAGTAAACTTATGCTGGTCGAACAGCATTGCTATAAAAAAAGTATTCATACCCTAAGAGATCAAAGTTTAAATCACAACTAAGACAAAAGAAAAATACTAGGTATTTCATTTTATTGTATTGGTCAAAGTGAACGCAAATTGGTCTGAACACATGTTATTTTAAAATAAAAAATATCTTTCTACTCAATGTTTTGATACCTGAAAATGGGGGCATTGCTGCATGGGGTAGGAGAAAGTTGTTTTATCTCATTTATTACTCTAGATCGATACTATCCATTAAGCTTTGACATTGGAAAATTCTGTAAAAATTTACATGTAAAAGGTAGATCTATCTAACAAAAGGAATATGGTTGGATTCCAAAATATAAGTGTACATAGTGGACACGGAATATGTGTAAATGCCAAAGTATGTCAGTTTATGGGCAAGCAAAGCCGGTTGCTTTCACTTTAGTTTTTTTTCTTTTCTTTTCCTTGCAACATTAAAAGGGGTGGGTGTTTGGCTGGCTTTGACAGCTACTATTTGAATTCACATCTTACTAGGGTTAAAGCTAATAATGTCAACCGATAGATGGATAACATAGCTATCGGTGTTTGCGGGGCCGCAAGGAAGATCATTTTACATATGTTTCCGCGAGGCGTAAGCCCCGAGACACAGACGTAAGCTTCACAAATATTTAATTTTTAATATTTAATAAAATAATATAATTATAATATATATTTTTAAACATGTAAAATTACATAAAATAATTGTAAATACATAATATATATGTGTGTGCGCGTGCGCTTGATCCTCACAAAAAATTAATCAAAGCAATTTATTATACGCCACTTACACTTTGTAATTATATATAACAAACTTTACAAGTATAAACAATACAATCAAATAAAAGCTATTATGAAATGCAAATCAACTCTAACATATTAACTTTCAAACAATGACAAAATCATAATTTCTTAAAATAATAAACTTTATCAGTATTATAATTAAAACGTAACTCCTTCACGAATAAAAATAAAATTACTTTCAAATAGCGAAATAATAAAATATAATAATTTTGATACATATGACAAAAGACCAATGACAAGTGAAAATGTACAGTTCGGTTATGTATTTTTTTAAAAAAATATTAAGTGATATCCACTCTAACGATATTCTCAAATAGTAAATATGCAATATTACGGCTTGTTATTTGAGTTACACTCAATCTTCTTTATTTCTATAGATGAAAAAATATTAAGTATCATTTATTTATTTAAAAATTATGAGGGTCGACAATTTTAATTAAGGATTTTAACATATAATTTGTGTAACAATTGTTAGGCGAGCCCCGAGCGTTGGACGTTAGGCGTGCTTAGGACTTACAGTTGGCCTCTTTGAGCGTAAGCCTCACATGATCTAAGCCCCACACGTGAGCCCCAGTGCGTTTTGCTAATGCCCCGCCCAGGGGCGAACTCCAAAACGAGTCCTAGAACTGTGTTTTAAAACACTGATAGCTACTATGCTATTTACCCCTATAGATGGTCTTCTAACCATAAATGACATACTCCCTACGTTCCATTTTATAGGAAGTTGACTAGGCACGGAACTTAAAAAATAAGTATATTTTTTTTGAAATTTTGTGATTTAAAATACATCATAGAAATTTGTGTGGTTAAAATCATTTCAGTAAAGGTAAAAAATTAAATTTTAAAGTTGTATCATTACTAAATATAGAAAGATATCATTTTTATAAACTAACTAAAAAAAAGTGTGTCATATAAATTGGACGGACATAGTACTAAAGAATTGCTCAAGGATAAGAGTTAATTATTGCATTGTAGCTAGCGCGGCTCTCTTGTCAAACCTTTTGGTAGATCCTAATTTCGGATTTTTTAAATTTAACTCTACAAATTACTACTCCAGAGTACATTATTTTTATTTTTTTAACCCGAATTCTGGTACATACTATGAATTCTCGATAAATTCAGAATTGTTGCTCAATGTAGAAATGCTTCTTATAAGGATTTTTTCGTACCAAAATTTGAATTTAGACTCTCTGATTAAAAGTGAAAAGATCATATTTATCTCATCACAATTATTTGTGATAATTCTACAAATTAATACTGTAGCTTGGAAAATTGACCAATTTTGACCGATTGATACATAGGAG
This sequence comes from Anisodus acutangulus, assembly GCA_029783415.1. Lineage (NCBI taxonomy): Eukaryota > Viridiplantae > Streptophyta > Magnoliopsida > Solanales > Solanaceae > Anisodus > Anisodus acutangulus. The sequence continues at coordinate 62,632,767 of CM056489.1, read as the reverse complement.
GAGTTGAAAATGTTTGAGGTGAAAGTTAAAAGTAAGTTTTGGGAGTGGAAGTTAAAAGAAGTTCTTGAAGGGATATTGAGGTTGTCTTTAAAGTTTAAACATGAATATAATTACTTGGAGAAAACATTAAAAGTTTGTGTCTGAAAATCATCATTTCACCCAAAATGCTACTCAAATGAGTTTCTAAGCTTAAATGTTATACTATTTCAAAGTTGAAGGTAAATTAATGAATAAAATAGTAAATAAAAATGATTTGCGACCATTATTTCAATATTTGCAAATAATACATGGTTTGAAATTTGTTCAAACGCCTACACATCCAATTAGGTTATATACATCTATTAATTGCCGACTATTTTCTTGGTCTTTTATTTTTTTCTCGGTCATTATTATTGTGTTACTATCTTATAAATTAATCTAGCATTTACTTATAATCTTTTAGTTTACAGTTAAAAAAGTTGTGATAAAGTTCAGTAGTAAATTACGATCAGAAATACTACTAGTAGGTAAAATGAATTTTCACCCAAAACACTACTAGAAATAAAGATTTTTTCCATCGAAATTCAGTGAAAAATTTGTGCTATGAAATATAACTTTTTTACTCCATTTCCACCGAATCAGCTCACTGGAAAAACGCATGATGAAAAATAGATTTTCATTGAAATGGTGAAAAATTTGTAAAAAAAAAATCGTATGAAAACACTACTATTTAAAAAAAATTCTCACTATTCAGTAAAAAATAATCAATGAATCATTTTTTCAGTTAAAAAATAGATATTTTTTAGAACTATTAAAAGTTGACTGGTCTATGACTCTATTCTCAGCCTTGTTGAGTCTATTTTTGTTGTTATTTCATGTTTGATGTCCGTTTAAGTTTTCGCTCTTCCATCATCAAGTAAAAAGAGAAGGCTGGCATTTTCTGAATGCTTTCTTGTCGTTGGAGACACGTCTTTTCTTATTCAAGATTCAAACTAAAGGTTGTGTCAAAGGAGATAATACTAATTGTATCGAGTTTTGTGCCAATACTACTAAATCACGCTTTTGAAATTTAATGACCGATCTTTATTTTTTAAAACTTTTTTTTATATCCAATTTTTCGATTTATGCCAGACTATCCTGGAGATCGTAGTCCCGGTCTCTCATCGCTACTACTAGTAAATTGCGAGATATGCATAAATGACTAGGGTTTGAGAACAGAGCAACTGATATGTTCTGCTCCAGAAGAGAGCAAATTACTCCCACCAGGATTCGAACCCACGCTGCAGACCTCCAACTGAATTTTAAGTTCCTCTCCTTTGCCATCCACCTATGCCCGGGGGACTAATGACCGCTCTTTATTTGGCCAATGAAAATTTGCACACGAGATGGGTACATAGTCAAATTGATAAATATACTCGTGATATACACGACTAATACACTGCTCTGTGTATACCGTGTATATCACGAAAACACAAGCCAAATAGGAGACCGTGTATATCACGGGTTTTAGGAGTATTTGTTGTATTTAATTAGCATTGTACACTTATCATATTTGTAGAATTCTTGTACTAATATAATAGGATTTTGGGAGTAGAATGGAATAGAATTTTCCATATTATAAAAATTGTAAATTGTATATATACTCATTCATTAATGAAAATAATCAAGGGATTATTTATTTTATGGTATCAGAAGTCTATGTTCTTCTACCGATTTTCCTCTATTCGCTGCCTCGGTTTTCGTGTCCATTCCCGGAAAACGTGCAACCTTACCTCGTCTCTTCCCAAATTTTCTTTCAAATCCCTCATTCACCTATTTTTTTTCGTTATGTCTACGTCAAAAAACATATTTCATCATGCTCTTACTATTTCCAACATCAAGAACCACATCCCTATTGTTCTTGAGATGGAAAATGTCAAATATGCGACGTGCAGAATTGTTCAAAACTCACGCAATCTCACATCAAGTCCTCCATCACATAATTTCTCCCGATGTCCATCCACTCACGGAGGATCATCAGTTATGGATCACTTTTGATGCTACCGTCCTTCAATGGATTTACTCCACTATTTCTACCGACCTTTTACAGACGAACATTGAACCAGACACTACGACTATGGCTACCGGAATATATTGTGTGATATATTCCAGGATAACCAACATTCCAGAGTTGTCACCCTTGAACAAGAATTTTCACAAGTCATTGCGGCAACAACAGCGACGGCTGGAACAGTAGCACCGCCGGCGAGAAGAGTAACAACACCGGGGTAGGCCTCGGGGTTCCTAGTCTCAGCCTTGGGCCCCTTGGCAATAGGCCTGGACCAGTGGCCAGTGGCCCAATCCCGCATACTACTCTCCCAATTACTTCCAGCAGCCTTGGGCCCCGATCCAACCCCATCGCAGGCCCAATTTCTCGGGTTCTTACTATCAGCATTCTGGATCGGGTCAGCAGGCCGGTCTGCTTGGGCCTCGGCCTCAGCAGGCCTTCAATGTTGCGGGCCCGAATCTGATCCCGACACCCACCAATATAGAGGTCTTTATGCATACACTGGGATTAAATCCTCGAGACGTGAATTGGTACATGGACACCGGCGCCACTTCTCACATGATGTCCGACCAAGGTACTCTCTCGTCTTATTCAATTTGAGCAGTAATCGTGACATAATTATTGGTAATGGCAACTCCATTCCAATTCGTGTTTCCGGTCATACAACTTTGTCTCCCCCATATCTTCCTCTTGTCTTGAAAAATACCCGTCATGCCCTTAACTTAATTAAAAATTTGGTGTCTGTTCGAAAATTCACCACTGATAATTGTGTTTCTGTTAATTTTGATCCATTTGGGTTTTCTGTGAAGAATTTCAAAATTGAGATATCTCTCATGAGATGCAATAGTATGGGCGATCTTTATCCAATCACACCCGCCACCAGTTTCTCGAGTCACAACATGTCATCGACATTTGCAGCTCTAGCTCCTTCCTTGTGGCATGCACGTTTTGGTCACCCTGGATCGTCAATTGTTTCTTCTTTGCATAAAAACAATTTTATTTCTTGTAAGGGTATGTGTAGTGCTCCAATTTGTCATTCTTGTCATTTAGGAAAACATGTTAGATTATCATTTGTAGCCTCCACTTCTCGTAATTCTAATGTTCTTAAATCTCCACTACCCTGTAACCCAGTGTCTGCATTAAATGACCCGAATTGAAAATTGCCTATGAACGACGAATATGATGCTCTTATTGAAAATAAGACGTGGAAGTTGGTACCCCGTCTTTCTGGTGTTAATATTATTCGGTCTATGTGGATTTTTACTCATAAAGATAATTTTGATGGTTCTTTTACGAGACATAAGGCTCGTCTTGTAGGTGATGGTAAAACTCAACAGGTTGGCATGAATTGTGGTGAGACATTTAGCCCGGTGGTCAAATCGGTTACCATTCTCAATGTTCTCGGTCTGGCTCTTTCAAAGGCATGTCTCATTCATCAGCTAGATGTGAAGAATGTTTTCTTACATGGTGATCTTAAGGAGACAGTCTACATGCATCAACGATTGGATTTTTGAGACCCCACATATCCTAATAATGTTTGTTTATTGACGAAGTCCTTGTATGGGCTCAAGCAGGCCCCACGAGCTTGGTATAAGCGATTTACAAACTATGTATCTACTATTGGGTTTGCTCACATCAGATCTGATAATTCTATGTTCATATATCGTCATAGTACCTCCATGGCTTATATTCTCTTCTATGTGGATGATATTATCTTGATCGCTTCTTTTGATGATTTACGCAAGTCAATCATGACACTACTCAGTTCTAAGTTTGCTATGAAAGACTTGGGGTCTTTGAGTTATTTCTTGGGATTGATGTCACTCGTCATGCATGTGGGTTATTCTTATCACAACGAAAGTATGTCGCTGAGATAATTGAGCGGGTTAGTATGTCCTCGTGTAAGTCTACTTCTACTCCAGTTGATACTAAACCCAAGCTGGGTGTGCGGCTGGCTCACCTTATGAGGATCTCATCCACTATCGCAGTCTTGTAAGGGCTCTTCATTATCTTACTTTCACAAGACTGGATATTACGTATGTCGTACAACACTGTGTGTTTGTTTATGCATGATCCTAGGGTTGAGCACATGAATGCGCTAGCATTATACGATACATCCAGGGAACACTTGACTATGGCTTGCATCTATATCTGTCGTCGACCTCTACGCGTGTTTCATATACAAATGCTAATTGAGGTGGCTGTCCAAATACCAGATGTTCCACGTCTAGTTATTGTATGTTTCTTGGTAATAACTTGGTCTCTTGGTTTGCAAAGCGACAGTCTACATTATCACGCTCTAGTGTAGAGGCCGAGTATCGAGGGGTAGCCAATGTGGTATCTGAATCATGTTGGTTACGTAATCTTCTCTTAGAACTTCATTGTCCCATTCAGAAGATACATCTTTACTAAGGGTCTTCTCTCGGTTCTATTTGAAGATTTTAGGGACAGTTCAGCGTACGCCGACCACCCGCTATGACTGCGAGGGTGTGATAAATATACCTATGATATACACGACATATACACTGCCATGTATATACCGTGTATATCACGGAAACACAAGCCAAATAGGAGATCGTGTATATCACGGGCTTATGGAGTATTTGTTGTATTTAATTAGCATTGTACACTCACCATATTTGTAGAATTCTTACAAATAGAATAGTATTTTTGGAGTAGAATGAGAATATGATTTTTCATATTATGAAAATTATAAATTGTATATATACTCATTTATTAATAAAAATAATCAAGTGATTATTTCTTTCACAAATAGCCCTCTATTATAAATTATTAAGTTCACACTTCAAGCTTTCTAGAATGGCAACTGTTCTCTTTGGTATAAAATTAGAAATTGAGAGAGCTTAGAGTCTTAGACTAATTTGTGCGTATATCAATCTCTACTAATTTAATCTAACAGGTAACAATCATTTTTCTGCTGAAGAATATGGTGAAATAGTAAAAATGTATTTACTCTTAATCAGAAAGTCTCGATTCGATTCTTCAAAATAAAGACTTTTCTTTATTGGAGACATCAAAATTAATTCAGCATAGTGGACGTTCTACATTGGGCATTTGAATTGATCATATTAACTTATTGAATGTTGAAATAAAAGGCAAAAAAAAGGTAACAACCAAAAAAAAAAATAGCATACTTAATCCAAAAAAAAAAATAGCATAGCTGGAGCTGTGGCCTAACTCGGATTAAGTTATAGCCTATAATGTTCTTTCTGAACTTAATGAAGAGAAACAAGTACAGCGATTATGACGGAATTAGAAAGGCCAGTGTCTAGTCCTTTGGCTTATTAAATGCTTCATAGCAGCCAATTGTAGGACATGATGAGTGTGGGTGGACGTGTTATAGAAAGAATAATTCAATGACAAACTTCACTTTTTCAGGATTGGGATATGGATGAGATCTTTAGAACATCTTGGAAGTAAGACTAGAATATTTAAGAATTATAGATCCCCAACTTGTTCAAACTCATTGATTGGATGAGAACTGAGAAGATGAAGAACAAAAGAATCATAAATATTTATATTTTTAAACTTTTTTTAATTGATTTAGTATCCTTATTGGTGTGTCCGGCTAAATCTGGATAACGAGCGAAAAAATTTATATTAAGGGGTAAAACAGACTTTAATAAAAATAACCTCATATCTATAATTTGTAGTCGAGATTTTTAATTAAGTATAAGGAGTATTTATCATACCATAGTAATCTTTATTTTATTTATATTTTTTCGAAAGTTATGATGATTGATATGGCGTATTTTTGAAGAATTAGAATGAATAGTATAATATGTATTGTCTATGTCGTATATAGGTTTAATGTTCCAACTTCCAACACTCCTCACATGGAACCCAACTTTTACAAAAAAAAAAATATTGTGGTATCGGGACTCAAACCGGGACGGGACATGGTCTTGTCACGTCCTGGCCCGCATCAATCCCGCCAGGCCCGACCCGATCCCACCCGAAATCCCCCCTTTGCACAAATAACCGTTGCACCAACGACCATTTTACATTTTGGCCGTTGTGCAACAGCCATTTTTTGCCTCCCCCAACCCCCGTACCCCTTTAATATTTATTTTAACCCATAAGTTATTATATTTACACTTTAACCTAATTTTCCAACTATAAATACCTCATTTTTCTTCATCTTTCTCACAAATCTTCGTACAATCTCTCAATCTATCTCTCTACAAGTCTACATTGTCTACTAAATATTGAATTTTATTTATTCATTTGGGAGTGAAGTTGACAACTAGCTTGATGATCTTCCATCGAACAAAGTTTTAATTTTCAACCTCTCGATTACACGTCGACGTTACGTCGGCATTTGGTACATTCGTTCATTCATTAAATTATTATTGTCTGTTTATTTTATTTAGCGCACTTAATTTCATTTATTTTAATTATTTATTAGTATAATTATAAATTTATAATGGAATGATTTAAACGTTAAATGTATGCTTACAGGTAGGGGTCGGACTTCTTCTAGTAGGGGCAACAAGGGCAAGGGTACTTCTTCTATTCATCCTATTTCTAGACAAGATATTATTCTTACACATGATGATTTTGTTGATCCTGAACATTTTCCTACAATACCATTAGATTTAGACGATGAACTATTTTCTGGAACTCAAGAAGACTTTAATTTAGACGATGATCTAGATGATACACCCACTAATGTAGATGATAACACACCCACTAATGTAGATGATAACACACCCACTAATGTAGATGATAACACACCCACTAGTGCTCCTTCAACTGAAATGTCTCTTATTCCCCCTAGTATGAGACGAGGTCCAGCAAAACGACCATTAAAATCATATGCATGGACATTTTTTTTATAGAGACATAGAGGATCAAGTAACTAGATGTAAATTTTATAAAGATGTTTTAAATTTTAAAACTGGAAAAGGTCACAGTGGGACGGGGGGTTTAATGAGACACGTAGCAAGGGCACATCCAGCTAGGTATGCCCAATACGAGGCTTCAAAATCGGGTGCGCAAACGCCTGCTCCATCGGGACAAGGTTCACATACTGTCCCGGACCAAGACATTCTTAGTAAAATACAATTTGTTATAAACTTTATTTTTAAAAATAATAGAATACAACGACGAAAAGAATATAAAAAAACTTGTCACGGTTGTCAACTACCTTATAGAAAAATACAAAAGAAGTACCCAATAGGTGAAATTCTTTATACGAGCAACTACTTGTTGCTTATGACTATAGAAAATCTATAACTTTATTTTTTAAATTTCATAATCAAAATCCAGTTGATATGGCTGTAGATAGCAATTGGGGGGGGGGGGATTCGAACTTATTGTATTTTTAGAGAAATTTTTTCAAGCAACAAAAGAATTTTTCGGTATATATTATCCTACTATTTCAACTATGTTGTTTTATATAGATCTAATAATTTTACTGCTTAATGAATATATGGATAAACCAGCTTATAAGGCAGCTATTAAAAAAATGTTTATCAAAATAAAAAAATATTATATTCCTATTCCCACTATTTATATTATTGGTGTTGTATTAAATTCGACTATTAAAATAGACGGCACTAAATCACTTATTGAAATTATTTACGATTGTATAGCGGTACTACCACCTCCAAGCCCCAAAAATCCAAATCACTCACTACATATTGAACAAACTAAAGAAGAAGTGTTGGCTAGCGTAAAAGACGAATGCAAAAAAGTATATAGGTTTTACCAACAAGAAAGTGCTAGCAACCTACCGGCTTCCATACCATCTTCTTCAACTCAACCTCATGAAAGACATGATGTTTCTGCGGCTAGTATTGAAAGCCTCAGAAATAGAATGTGCGGCCGTACCGCTACTAACCAAATTAGCGAGTTTGATATTTTTATTTTGTAGGGTTTTGTACCGTACCAAGCAGTTCTCAATGAATAAGGACGTGAAGACTTGCTAAAATATTGGAGGGGGAATGAGAAGACCTTTCCGACACTTTCAATGATGGCTCGAGATGTTTTGAACATCAACGGCGTCTGAAAGCGCTTTTTCTGCCGGCAGATATCAAATAGGAAAGCACAAACACTCATTAGCTGGAGACAGCTTGGAGATTGTAGTATTATTCAGAGATTGGATACGAGCGGAGCGGAGAAGGTGCGGTCAACCGGAGATCAACGAAGAAGACGAAGACGAAACTACAACGAAATCTTATCCGAAGGTGGTGGAAGCGACGTGGAGCGATTTGACCAACAAATACCAATTCCAACCGAAGAACCACAAGAAATTATCAAGAAACTAGAACATGTTTTTTTCAAAATATATATTTTTTTAATTGCAATTTTACTATGTAATTTGCAACTTTTGAACAACACCACAAAGTTGTAATTTTGACAATTGTATTTGTATTACAAAAAAATAATGTCTATTAAATAATATAAAATGCACAAAAACAACTTTGAGATATTTTTATTACACTATCTTGTTTAATTATTGATTTATATATATATATATATATATTATTTTTTAAATAAAAAAAACCCGCCCTGCTCCGACCCGATCCCGCCCCACCCGATTCCGACGGGATATGAAACGTGACGGGACGACGGCGAATCCTGCTTGTTCCGATCCCGCCGGTCCCGACCCGATCCAACCGGTCCCGACCCGACTGACCCGATCTCGGCCCAATGACCAGCCATACATGGAACTTGATTTTAAGGATCAAAAAGTGATGCCTGTGGGTCATATGCAATGTACTAGAAAGTTGAAACCATATGTTTTCGGTCAGCTCTTTCCTAATTTCTTTCTCTCTTTTCCAATATTTTCTTAAATCAAGAAAATATGGAGCTCGAGAATAATAGGTCACTCGTTGTGTTGTAAAGGGGAAATATTGTGCTCTTGGATAGAAGCACTTAATAAAATTTTAATATAAATTATTTAAATCGTAAATTATTTTTCTCTTTCACGATTATTTATTAATTTTTGATAAGTCTGAATTATTCAAATCTAATTTTATCTTCAAAATATGTCTTTATTTTTTGCAACCACTTACTAGTTTTTCTTATAAATTTGAATTGTTCAAAGTTTATACCAAATTTTAAAAACTCATTAATATGCTCGCTTAATATTCATGTAAATTTATCATTTTATTACTGCTTTATTTATTACCAACAACTATTTGAACCACCTCCTCACCAGTCACCTCCACAACTTGCCGCCATTTTAACAACCTCTAGCATAAGCTTTTATTGCACAACTCAATCTCCAAAACATCAACCTAACTTAACCATAAGCGACCACCACAAACCACTAGCTACCATTAAAAACCGTCTCCATTACCAACATTCTCACAGTCATCTCCATCCACTCGCACTATTAGTTACCATAATCAATCATTTTTATCATCAATTTTTATTGCACAACCACCATTACTAACTATGGTTATTGAGTAATTTTGGGGCAATCCCATAATTACCTCCAATTCATTACTCATAATTGATATTCTAATATATTGTAATTAGGATAATTATAATTAGCATATTATATTTTAGGTAAGATATATTAGTCTTCCATAAGACAAACATATTATGACTGTATATATATTGTACTATTGGGAATGAAATTGATCAATGAATCATTTTCCTACGTGGTATCAAGAATCAAAGATCTTTTGCCCTAATATCTCCCTCCTCCCACCCGATTTCTCCCTTCTCTGTCTCCTAAAATCTTTTGCCACCACTCACAAAACCCTACCCGACATCTAAACCCCACCCTCCTCGGCTTACTCCTATCTGAAATCCTAAGGGTTTTTCACATCTAAAACATCAAACACTACTTCTTTTCTTCTCTAGTTTGATTTCTTGTGGAACCTATGACCGAAAAAAAACATTTCATCATGCTCTTGTCGTTAATAACGTCAAGAACTTTATCTCCATAACCCTTGAAATGGAAAAAGGACAATATACCTCTTGGGCGGAATTGTTTAAAATTCATTGTCGCGCTTATGAGGTGATCGACCATATCATACCTTCCGAGTCGTCATCGGACACCATTTTGGTGGACAAAAAGTTATGGTCTCATTTGAATGCTATTGTCCTTCAATGGATTTATGGCACTATATCCAATGATCTTTTACATACCATATTGGAGCAGAGTTCTACGGCTCAACAGGCATGAGAACAATTACAAAATATATTTCAGGATAACAAAATTTCACGCGCCATTTATCTTGAACACCAATTTACTAATGTTAAATTGGATGATGTTTCCAATATCTCTGCTTATTGTCAGGAATTAAAGATATTTGCGGACCAACTATCCAACGTTGGTTCGCCCGTAACAAATCAACGGTTGGTCCTTCAATTGATTGCATGGTTGAATGAACAGTATGATGGAGTGGCTACATTCATTCAGCAAAGTAATCCATTGCCACCTTTCTATGAGGCCCGTTCGAGGTTGATTCTCGAGAAAACACGGAAGGCAAATTAGGCATCTTATGGAGCAACTACCGCTGGAACTACTCTCGTCTCCACCAACTCATTTTCCACGGATTTAGAACCTCAAAATTCTGGTTCGGGGGGGGGGGGGGGGAATAGGAATATACAAAATAATTGTCAAAACGGGGTTCAAACCGCAACAATAAAGAAAAAAATAATGGTGGAAAGGGACGAGGCCGGGGCGGTGGCCAACCTGCCGGCGGCAATGGCCAGTCTAGGTAGTGGCAGTAATTAGTGGGTGCAATATCCACAGTGGGCTGCCCCGCCATGCCCATATCCGACTTCATAGTGGTCCAGGCATCCTCCCTCTTCAAATCCCCAACCCGGTATTCTCGGATCTCGTCCACAGCATGCCTTTGCGGCCCAGGCACCATCTTCTGTTGGTTATGCACCCACGGACATTGAACAAGCCATGACCAACATGAATCTAAATGTTTCAGATGAGTCATGGTACATGGACACGGGGCTACGTCACACATGACGACATCTCAAGATAATCTCTCGTCTTATTTTAATATGAGCAATAATAAAAATATTATTATCGACAGTGGGCAAGAAATTCCAATTCGTGGTATTGGTCAGGTAACACTACCCTCTCTACACCATCATTATCCTTGAAAACGTCTTACATGCACCAAATCTAATTAAAAACTGATCTTTGTTAGACGTTTTACCATTCACAACAATGTTTCAGTGAATTTTAATCCGTTTGTTTTTTTATGAAGGATGTTCAGATAGGGATGCCACTTATGAGATGTAATAGCACGGGGGACTTGTATTCCGTCACCTCTGTTTTCAAAAATAGCATGACCAAACCATCAACATTTGCTTCCATTTCTCCTACTCTATGGCACAATCGTTTAGGACACTCAGGGAGCACAAGTTTTTAATAATTTTAGGAAGAATAAATTATTTTATTGTAACAAACCTTTTGACTCCTCTATTTTCCAAACTTGCGTGTTTGGTAAACATGTTAAGCTTCCTTTTGCATCTTTTAATTCTCATACTCTTATGCCGTTTGATCTTGTGCATTGTGATTTGTGGACATCACCAATTTTGAGTTCTGCATGTCATAAATATTATATGCTCATTCTAGATGATTATTCGATTTTTTTGTGGACTTTTCCCTTAGGACATAAACCACAAACCTATACCATTTTTAAATAATTTAGTATTTTTATCAAAACTCAATTTGGCAAATGCATTAAATATTTTCAATGTGACAATGGGGGGGGGGGGTTGGATTCATCAATGCCCAATCTAATGATTTCTGCCACCAAAATGGTATGTCTTTGCATCTTTCTTGTCCACATACATCACCACAAAATGGGAAAGCCGAAAAAATTTTTGAACGATTAATAATATGATTCGCTCTCTTCTTGTGCATTCTTCCACACCACCAAAGTTTTGGCATCATGCACTTCAAATGGCTACATACCTTTTAAATATTCTTCCTAGTAAATTGCTCTCCAATGTCTCCTACACAAATGTTGTATCATCGTCTTCCGTCTTTAACACATTTGAGGGTGTTTGTGTTATCCTTTATTTTCATCCACTTTCATTAACAAGTTACATGCTCGTCCAACTCCTTGTGTGTTTTTAGGATACCCACAAAATTATAGGGGATATAAATGTTATGATTTGACGAATGGAAAAATAATTATCTCTCGTCATGTGATTTTTGATGAGTCTACATTCCCGTTTTCTAAGTCTCATGTGGAATCCTCACCTTCATATGATTTTTTGGACAACAGAATACATCCAATTTTGCACCACCACCTTAATATTCACACACAAGTGGAACCAACCAAACAAAATACCAAACATGTTCTAGCCCAGCCACTAAATGGGACTAGACCAGAGACCACAACCTTGTTACCGCTGTTCTCGGCCATGTCCTATTTCAGTGGCGGGCAGGCCCAAGTGAGGCAGTCCACTGCTACCTCAACCGCACCCTTATACCAAACTGATCCCGGATCCCAGCCCAATACCGAATCGGCTACCCCTTTTCACTTGTGCCACAATACACCCCCTCGGTCCAATACCATACCCGAGAACCAATAATGGGATAGCCTCAGACCATTGAAACCCATGGCATGCACGGGAATTTTTGGCCCAAACGTCAGTTTAACCTACTGTCCTCAGTTTAACCATCACATCTACCAAAAAATTTCAAAGCTGCCTTGTCCGATCGGAATTAGTAAGCTGCTATGTTAGACTAATTTAATGCTCTTATTACAAATAAGACGTGAGAATTAGTACCACATCCGTCTAATGTGAACGTCATTCGGTCTATGTGGATTTTTTATCGTAAAAAGAATTATGATGGTTCTTTTGCGAGATACAAAATTCGTCTTGTTGGTGATGGCAGGTCTCAACAGGTTGGGGTAGATTGCGGTGAAACGTTCAGTCCGGTGGTTAAGCCAACAACTATCAGGACCCTTCTCAGCCTGGCTCTTTCCATATCTTGGTTCATTCACCAGTTGGATGTTAAAAATGTATTATTACATGACAACTTACATGAGACATTGTACATGCATCAGCCGTTGGGTTTCCGAGATTCTACCCGTCCCGATCATGTTTGCCTGTTGAAGAAGTCCTTATATGATTTGAAACAAGCTTTTCGGGCATGGTATAACCGGTTTGCAGGTTTTGTTTCCACGTTAGGGTTCTCTCACAGCAAGTTCGATCAATCGTTGTTCATTTATCGGAAAGGCGCTGACATGGCATATATACTTCTGTATGTCGATGATATTATTATCACAACATCATCCACTTCACTTCGCCAGTCTATTATGTCCCATCTTGAAGCAGAATTTGCAATGAAAGACTTGGGTTTGTTGAATTATTTTTTGGGCATTGCCGTCACCCAATATACATGTGGTATGTTTCTTAGTCAAAAAAAATATGCCGAAGAAATAATTGACAAAGTAGGGTTGTCTTCCTGCAAACCATCACATATTCGAGTTGACATAAAGGCGAAATTGAGCAACGATGCCGGAACTCCCTACATGATACAACAATCCTACACATTACAGCATCCTCGCATGGGTCTTGCAATAACTGACTTTTACAAGATCAGATATTTCCTATGCGGTTCAGCAAGTTTGTTTACACATGCATGACCAGAAGGAAGAACATATGTGGGCTATCAAAAGGATTATGCGGTATATTAAGGGCACTCTCCATTTTTAGCCTACATCTGTATAAGTCCTCCATCTCGAGACTTTCAGCCTACACAGATGCAGATTGGGCTGGCTGCCCGGACACACGTCATTCCACTTTTCATTATTGTATACTTGGGGGACAATCCCGAGGCGTAGCCAATGTGGTTGCTGAATCATATTGACTCTGTAATATACTATTGGAGCTACAATGTCCGATTGAAAAGGCAACAATGGTCTAGTGTGACAATGTGAGTGCGATATACTTATCCGGCAATCATGTTCAGCATCAACGCACGAAACACATTGAAATAGATATCTTATTTGTCCACGAAAAGGTTGCCCGTGGATAAGTCCGTGTTCTCCATGTATCGTCTCGTTATCAGATTGCTGACATCTTCACCAAAGGTATTGCGCGTGTACTTTTTGATGATTTCAGGAACAGTCTCAACATACGAGAACCTCCCGCTAAGACTGCGAGGGACTGTTAGAGAGTAATTATGGGATAATCTCATAATTACATCCAATTCATTACTCATAATTGATATTGTAATATATTGTAATTATGATGATTGTATATATATTATACTATTAGGAATGAAATTGATGAAGAAATCATTTTCTACAACTACTTCTATAGCTAGCCATCACCCATATTCATATATAACTTTTGATCAACATTGTACAACAACCACTTACAATCATATCACAATCATTGTTGCCAACCTCGTGTAGCAATCACAATCATCATCGGTCACTACCTCATGACGATCATTGTTTATTTTCCCGCTACTAATTTTTAAAATGTGGTTCATCAAATAAATAATTTCTATAATATCATATGGATGAAAACTTTCTCTATTATTTTCTTAAAATAATATGTATTATTAATTTATTTGAATTATATATTTATTAATTCTTAAATAAAAAATTACACACCTCAATATGATGAGAAAATAAATACTTAATTATCCATTATCTAAATCTAAATGCAACATGTTAAAATTCATATGCATGTTTAGATTCAGCTATCTTAATCTTCATATAAACAGAAGAAAGTTTAGCCCTTGATATACTAGTTAAAGTCTTTCTGAAAATTTTGACATTAGAAGTATGTCCAGTGTGATCCTACTTAAAATCTAGTTTGAAATTTGTTTTAATCTAGTCATGCTTTTTTGTCCACCAGATTTTGTTCTTGCTTGTATCGTTTTAGTTTAGCACGATCCTATTCTGCAAACCTCATCCAAGAGAAACGTATTGTGGGCTAAAAACTCTGAAAGCCCACGAGACTCATAAATCAGGTTCCCTTTATATTGCACGCAATTCACAGTAATGTTATTTTGGGTTGGTTTTTAATTTTTGTTTATCAAATTAAAAAAAATTAACTTTTGTCGTTCGCCTAAAAACCTATGGTTATGAGTTCGAACTCCAGCTCAATTAAAATTTTTTAAAAAATCACAAGATATTTGGGATTCGCAAGGCATAATTTACCTTCAAACTCTACTTTAAGACATAGTTTGCTGAGAGTTTGTAGGCAAACTCAGCCTTGCTAATTTTTTTTTAAATTTTTAACTGAGCAAGGATTTGAAACCGAGACCGTGGAGTATTTTTGACCACTTTTTTATAAGCGAAAGAAAAAAATTAAATACCAACAATTTTGAGGGGCAAAAATTAATGACCAGGGCATTTGAAGGAAATCCTCTCAGAAATTTGTGGGTAATTCACACGATTTCCCCTATTTTAGGGTGGTCTTTAATTTTTGCCCCTCAAATTGGTGGTCTTTAATTATTGTCCTTCGCCTAAAAAAATAATCAAAAATACTCTTGTGGATGTGGCTACGAATCTCAGCAGAGTAAAAAAGAAAAGAAATTTGCAAGACAATATTTCATTAGAAAATATGTCTATTCGGCCAAAGTTGTATAAAAAGTATGCCTTAAGGGGCATGTCTATATGTAATTATGCCTCCGAAAATACATGTGAGTTTTAATCCTATCATAGTCAAAAAGAAAAAAAATTGCAAGACAAGATTTCATAAAAATTATGTCTATTCGGCCAAAGTTGTATAGAGATTATGCTTTAAAGGACATAATTTATATATAACTATGACTGAAGGTAAAGTTTCATTGAAAATTTAAAATTGTGCCTTTTCTTGCTAGTTACATAGAAACAAGGCATAGTCACTATATAACTTTGGCCGAATAGACATAATTTTTTTTTATCTCTGATGGGATAGAATCTATGATTTAGCAGACACGTAAATAAAAGTTACTTTGTCCCACAAATTTTAATTAATTGAGAAGTAGAAGTGAAAATAAAAAACCAGTGAATTGAGGGACAAAATTAAAGATCAACCCGTATAAAGGGTAATCCACTTAATTTTTTAAATTATATTGCTTGAACTTGAAACCATTATAAGCTTATGGGCTTAATACACCCAAAAAGCCCATTATGGCCAAAAAAAATGAATGGATTGCCCTTCATACGGGTTGGTCTTTAATTCCCCCCCTTAATTCGATGGTCTTTAATTTTTGTCTTTACTTCTCATTTAATAAAAGTTTATAAGCCAAATAATTCTTTATTCGCTGGTCTAATAAATTAGAGATTTTTAGTTCGAACCTCATCAGAGGCAAAAAAAAGAAAAAAAATTGCAAGAAAATTATGTTTATTAGGCCAAAGTTATGTAGAGATTATGCCCCAAGGGCATAGTTTTTATGTAATTAGCTGGACAAGACATAATCTTAATTTTTCAATGAAACTTTACCTTCAGGCATAGTTGCATAGAAACTATGCCCTATACAATTTTGGCCGAATAGACAAAATTTTTATGAAATCTTGCCTTGCGGTTTTTTTCTTTTTGACTGTTGGGATTCGATCATACAACCTGTGAGGTATTTTCGGAAGCATAATTACATAGAAACTACGCCCCTTAAGACATAATTTCTATACAACTTTGATCGAGTAAATATATTTTCTAATGAAATCTTGTCTTATAATTTATTTTTCTTTTTGACTCTTTTGAGATTCGAAGTCACAACCTCAAGATATTTTCAATCAACTTTTTTAAATAAAGAGCAAAAATTATAGATCAGCCACCCTAAAGTAGGGCCAATCGTGCGAATTGCCCCATTATGGGTCAAGTTAAGTATATTGTGCAGCCCAACCCATTATAATGGTGAGTGGGCCCGGTGTATTACGAGATCAGAGTCGTAACGTTTGGCTATGCGTCTCCCTCTCAGCCTCTCTCCCGCCATTCCTTAAAACACCGTAAACAACCATACCAAAATTAAAGCTTGAAAATGGCAACTATATTGTCAACAAACCCAGTTGCAATTCGATTATTCCCTTCAAATTCACAGCGTTATCCGGTATTTGCTTCGCATTTTCAAGCCTCAATCTTCAACGTTTCTTAATTGCTTCATAATTCATTGGTTCTTTTTTATTTTTTTTATGTATTACAAATGCAGTGTTACTTGAATAGAATAACAAGAATAGGGCAAGCACGGACTCACATTCAGACAAGTAATCCAAATTCTTTCATGGAATATTTGAAATTCAGGAAGAGGTTGGGAAAAATCTCTTTTATTCTTCGTCCCTCTTAACTCTTTAAATAGTAATAGTGCCTTATAAATTGAGATATAAGGGAGATTTTTTTGGGGGTTGCTGGTTGTATTTATACTAGTAAAGACGATTAACTGATGTTTATATATTTTTCCGTATTGTATAGGTGAGCTACTGATCATCAAGTTAATTGTTTGGGTATATTAAACAGGAGAAATTTCATATGTGCAGTCAGTAAAGATGCTGAGGAATCTTTTAAAAAGACTGTGGAGGTAGATAGGCTTATAGATACACTCAGGGAGGCAAGTGATAAGGAAGTAAGTAGATTATTTTTCTTCTCCTTTTCTCCTACATGCATATTTATAATGGTGGTGTCCGGGCCAACTTTCACACTCCTTGGATAATCCACCCATTATGTGTTACCTCCTATCAGTACATGTAACAGATAACTCTTGTCACCGAGGCTTAGATAGATGTGAAGAAATTACCTAATGTTTTTTTGCCTCTATTGAGATTTGAACCGTGGTTTCCCCATGGTCCATTCCTGCTTGCTCTCAATCTTAGCTTCTACTCATAGTTATGATAATGCAATCACATTTAGGAGATCAAACATGTTTTCACTAAGTTAAGCATTCCATCTGCTTGTACTTATATTCTCAAATTTATTGTTCAAGGACATCAGGTGCTTACCTTTGCTTTAACTACAAATTATTTCCGTATGAAGGAGGACTTTTAGTGGACTATAAACCAATTGGTTATCTCAAACTTTGTAAAAAAGAAAAAGAGAGCTGGTTGATAATTGAAATGTTCTATTTCTTCCATTTCAATGATCTCCTCATGAAACCTAATTAAGTCGAATTAGCTTAGTGAGTTTCAGATTCGTTATGGATTGACATCAATGCTATGAACCAGTAATTCACTTTAGGGTAATAACTAATAAGACCACAAGTAGAAAGGTAATTCTACCATAAGATGTACACCTGCAAAATATCACTGCTGTAAGACTAAGTATTACTCGATGACAACGAAAAAAAATTCCTTTGTGATAGCTAATAGGCATAATCTACTGTGTACCTGCAGCAGCTTCTAGTCTGCACTTCTCTTCATCCACCGACATTCCATTGCATGCAATATCTTGTCAGTTCAGAAGGCATATTGAATTGTTGTATCAATCATGCGCTGCTGGTGTTGTTGCGAGTTCTTTTGTATCAATTAGGTCCTTATGGGTCAACTTGAGCTACATATCAGCCAAATCTTGCCTACATATCAACCCAATCTTTAGATGCGCTGAAATGGGTTGGGCTAAATTGGGCGTGTCATTGAACGAGTTGGGTGGGTCATGTTTTCATGGGCTAATTTTCCCACCCCTAGTCTCTTGTTTCCATTTCCAATACAGTGTGCCTAGTTAGGATCAACCTGTGTAGCATCTGTTTCTGTGTTGTTTAATCTGGTGGATTATAGGTTTGATTGTCCTGATAAACTATCTATTGTTGTGAATCGAAACATGCACTGATACCCTTAAAGAGCTATGAAATGGATAGCTACACCAGTCATCAAATTGGGACCATTTTCCCTATATGAGCTTTGTTCCTTTATCATTCTTTTCTTTCTACTATGGTTGCAGCTGCCACAGCTAGTTGTGGAGAACGTTCTCGCTTTCAACGAGAGCTTTTGGATAAGACTTGCAGCTAGAGCAGACACCTGCAAATCTGACGATGACAAAGCATGGTTCCATTTCTTATTATTTTCAGCTGGTTTATGCTTCATAACTTCATTCAACTTCCAGAATAAGCTTTATTGGCTTTCTTTTACAGAAAGATTACGAAGAGCTGGCATTGACGGTAATGAGCATCGTAGATCGTCTTGTTCACAAGACAAATGTATATATTCTATCTCCCTTCTGGAGTACACATAACAAGTGTATGCATTTTTGGTGCCTATCTGATCACAAGTAACTTCTCTTTAGGAGATGCAGATGAACAAATGAGTAGAATTGTCAAGGATTTTCCTATAGTCCTATTAGTGTGAAGTCGTAAGGCTGCGTACAATAGACCCTTGTGGTCCGGCCCTTCCCCGGACCCCGCGCATAACGGGAGCTTAGTGCACCGGGCTGCCCTATTAGTGTGAAGTCACATGGAAAACTCCACGCCATGGTTGAAATCCCTTCAGTATCATTAGAAATACCTTGTTTTCGCCACATGATCAAATGAAAATAACGAATAACAAAGCTAATAAAAGAAAATTTCTTGGGTAATTCCATATGATAAGATTTTATTATAGGACGTGAAATTTGTCTTCTTCCATGTTCCTCACATCTCCATACAGAAAGCACGTCCATCCTTTTTCTTCTCTTTCTATTCTCAAACCTCATTTACCAATGCCACATAATTGAAGGTTTTCTTGGTGCTTATGACCACATTAGTAGTACTTTTATGCTATGTATTTTGTATGAGCAACAGAAAGTTTCTGATGTCATTTCCTTTCTCCCTGCAGGAAAAGATAGAAGCATCTACTGACGTGCTCAAAGCAATCTTAAACCCTGTGGTTGAAGTGGAAGAAATTTCTTGGCCTATTAGGGATCCTGAGGCTCTCAGTCTTATGGAGAAAGTATGTTTTGTCATGCTGTCTTATTTGAGCTAGTTTTCACAGTGAACTCTTTTGAAATGCCATGCTAGAGTTCTTACTTATCGTAAAAACAAAACTATGCCAGAGTTCTGTTGAATGTTCATATAATCTATTGTACATAGATTTTCTTTCCTTTTTATGATTTTTTATGGTTTATGGCTATGTGTTGTGAGTGTTTTTGTTTTCTTTAACATTCAGGAAATAAATCAAAGGGAGCAAGAAGGCCAACTTGATGAAGGGTTCCTTGCGGAAGTCAATGCACAGCTGCGGCAAGTGAGTCTGTTAGAGTCAATTTTAATGCCTAGTTCTCTTTTTTGGTTTATGAACACTCTAGGTCTTTTGTGCTGGCATTGTCATTTATTTTAATGCATATTTTATTGTTTGTTTTCTTTCTCTCTTCTGGGAGGCAGATAAGCATTGACACGGAGAAACTTCCGCTTAAATAGAAGATTCTAATTTGGACCCAAAAATTTCACTCTTTTATATTTCATGTATGCATAATAGAGCAATCTGTTGGGGCAGTCAGAGACACATGCCCAACAAATAGAATGACTTTAATAGTAATGGACAAAAAGAATGTATAAGTAGAACATGTCTTTTGGTTATAAGAACATTCTAACTAGTTATCTGGATGTAATGTTTCGTAACTAGCATACTCCTCCCTGCTAGTTTGCCGGTATTATTATTTTTTTTAAAACTGAAACAAAGGGTAGTTTTGAAAATAGAAAACGGTCTCGAACTCTCCATACCCTGCCATAGCCTCCTTCTAATACTTCTTCATTTGTCAGGCTCACTTCCTCAAATTTTATTGCGGTTCCCTGATGACTTCCTTAAGAAGAAATTCACCCGCTCAGTTTTGGAACTTGCTCTTCTCCCTCTTCAGTTTAGACATTATTTTGTTGCATCAATCCATTTCTTGCTGTAAATTATTTTAAGCATGATTTAGCAAAACAATGTTTTCATGTCACAAGTAGAATCTGTTATATGAGGAATGATCACTATAGTGCACTTTTTTCCACAGAGAATGGGTAATAGTACTGAGCTTTTCGCCGTTGTAGGCTAAAAAAGATGGGGACAAGCCAGGACTTGAAGCTATGTTACAAAAGGTTCTGCAATTGTATGCTTCCAGAGTGCTGTCAAAGCGGAGTTATGCAAAAAAAGGTCTCTTTATTGCTCAACTCTGTTTCACTTAATTGCCAAGTGATATAAATCCTTTGTAACTGGGGAAGTCCAAGTCTAGCTATTGGTTTGATGGCATGTCCAATCTGAAAACAAGAATATGTAGTTACTAATCCTTGCTTTGCTTTTGTTGCAGGCAATGAAGTGTTAAAAGCTGAGCAGTTTCTTGAGACGATTATCAAAGGTATCTCTCATAACTTGATATAAACCGGCATCAGGGGATTCATATTTGTCGAATTGTGAGACCACCTCATATGTACGTTTATCTTGCTAAAGATGACATACTTGTATTTGTTTGATCATGTCTTCAACGCGCCTCCTCACGTGCAAGCCTAATACTTTTTTCATGGATTGCCTTCCCAATTTGCCATCAAAGGTGTATTTCAGACACTGATAAAGCCTCGTAGATTTCACGGAGAAAGAGAAAGAAAAACTGAGATATGACGCAATAATAAGCAAACTATTTGAGAGGGACGGAAATGATCTGCTCAGCAACAATACTCAAAGGTGGAGGGTTTTTGAGTCTTTGTTAATGGAGGTCAGGTGGTGTAATAGGTTTGAGTTCGTATACCGTATCAAGGTCATTGTTTTACAGTAGTTAACATCAAAGTGACAAGTCAATGGTTGGGGGTGGGGGACTAATCCTCAGAGGGTACTGCACTAACTCTTCACACGAAGGTAACCTGTAGGTTCAGATACCACAAGGGTAAAACTAGGGGTGGCAAAATTAGCCAATAAACACATGACCCGCCTGATCCGTTCAAGTTGACCCGCCCGATTATTAACTCAGCACATTTTAGGCTTTTAGTCCCATTTCAGCCCAGGCTGATATTTAGCCCAAATTGACACATAGAAACCTCGTCAAAATATTTCCAAAATGACAGACTTCTGGGCAGCTCATTTATTAACTTAGCCCATTTTGATCACCCCAAATCCAGCCCAACCTGCCTATTTGATACCCCTAAGTGAAATGCATCTTTTTAGGGGCAAATGATGAGGCAATTAGACTCTCTAGAGGCACTGAGTTTGCGCTAACACTGGAATTGGACGTACATTATTTATCTCCCCTTATGGAGTGTGAGGAGTTTTTAGTCACTCTCTACGGTTCATTTACCAGCAAGGCAATGCAGAAGTGACCTTCAACTCCTTATGACTTGACTTTACGATTGCCTCAAATGATGATTCATCTCTCATGAAATTCACTTACTCCTTTGATACAGCACCAGAGGAAGAATGGAACAAGCTCTTGCTAGACGGCATGACTCTTGGAAAAGGTGATATTTCGCCTGATGAATTGTCTGCTGTCATTAAGAAGAGAATGGAACGGACTTTGATACGTACGGTAGGGATTGATCAATAGTTGATTTTTGCTTTCTGGCATTCATTGAATGATTGTTGACATGGTTTACTCTCTCTGTTTCTCTCTCAGGAGGGCGGTTCGTACCAGCAGCGAGTTCTAATTGAGTATCTGAAAGGTATCGAGTCAAGAGCAGGGGAGATTGTCAGAGTACTCCGAGGTTGAGACATGGTAGTAAAGTAGTAATTGCACCTGGAGGTACCATAAGTCCACATTCTTTATATGAAACATGATATGCAGATATATATTATCATTTCCTTACCACGCATTATTGAGCAGCAGCCTTTATAAAGCAATCTGAGGTCCACAGTCGACTCCCTTGAGCTATGAGGTCCCTATCATGTTTAATGTCTTCCATTTTGTCCCATCGTTTTTCTCCTCTCATGTGTTGTTTTTATCTAATTTCTCTTCTCCTGCCTCCTGTATGGTCCCTTGTACATTCTTTAACCTGTAAATCCATTCTGAGTGCGATACCGCAATGTGGCCCTGTAGTTTTGGCAAAGATTTGCATGGCCTGCATTGATTGATTGTAAACTGGCAGAACTATACTCCATGTTCAGTAGATCAGTCATATATGAAATGTATGCAGTTACTGTCTCTGCTGCCTTAAACTCAACTTGCATGTCTTTTGGTTCAATTTGCTGGTGGATCTTAGTAACCATTTACTTCTGAAGTATTTATGATAAATGGATTTAACTTGCATGTGAAGAACTTTAACTCTATCAGTGTAATTGACCTGTAGTAGGTTGCATGTGTTATTATCAATGTTATTCCACTAACCCCCAACACCCCTCCTCACCCTCAAGCCCGCCCCCACTCCATTTTTTTTTTTAAAGTTTTAATTTTTTTTCCGGTTTTCTACCCCCCCCCCCCACCATCCTCTCCAAAAAATTAAACTTTTTTTAAAAATGAATTTTTTTAATTCTTTTTTTTATTTTCTACACCACCCCATCCCCCACCCGCCCCGACACCCCCTTCTTTTTCCCGAATTTTTTAGTCATATATGTATTTTATTTTACTTTTATAAAAAATAAAAATTTGGTGTGTGGAACGGTTGGTGTGGGGTTGGGGTGGAAGGTGGAAGGTGGTGAGGGTGGGTGTGAGGTGGGGGTTGGTGGGCTTGAATGAGTATTTTTCGAAAAAATATTTTTTAGTAACCAAACGAACATGAGAAAATAAGTAAGAAGTTCACTCGTTTTCATAGAAAACATTTTCCTCCCTACCGAGCACACACTAAATTTACATGATTATTCAAAATTTTGATTTTAACTCTTATAAACAATATTTGTCCGTCCCTGCAAATAAACGCAAACATTATGTTCCCCCGTTCTCTCTCCCCCCCCCCCCCCCACACACTCTGACATGGTCATGGTTGTACATTTTGAATCGTCAAGAGTTCTTGTTTGTTAGAGTTGAAATTGCAACCTTCGTCTTACAACAAATAGGTTGAGAGTTTTTATTGCAAAATAACTCTTTTGAGTATACCCAACAATGTAAAAAATGTCACGTGATTGTCCATAACAACTTAAACTACTCCACGTGAAGAAGATATCAAAAGAACATCGATTGGGATATTCCGTCTATTGTTTCGGTGTATTCTAAGAGAAGATATCAAAAGAAAAAAGAATTCCACGATACTAGCAAACGACACGTAACTGAACCAATAGAAATGCAACAAATAAACAGGTGGAACAAAAAAACTGCTACGTCACCTAAACTGCTCTCCTTATTACTTACTTGTACACATCTTTTTCTTCTCCCCTCAATATTAAAACTCCTCCACAAGTAAACTACTGAGTATAATACAAACCCTCATCATGGCCAATATGTTGAGAATCCTTGGAAAAGATCTCAGAATTTCAAAATCAACAACAATGATCACAAGATCTGAGTCACAAATCGAAGTTGCCCACCATGTGTTCGACGATTTGTCTGAATGGGAATTCGTTAACCCTTCCGATGATGAACATGAAGACAGCTACTCCTTCACTGATAATGATGAACTGATGTTAAAATATGATCCATGTGAAATCAGGTCTCCTTGTGAAGTTGGGTCACCATCTTCTGATAGCTCGATAGAATCTCCCCCGCAAGTTCAATTAGTTGGTGCATTGATTGCTTACGATGTTAGGGTTGGTAGTTCTAATGATGATGACGTGGAAGAGGAAGAGGAAGATTATGACGATGACTTGGATGATGAGTTGGTGCCAAATTGGTTAAGTGATAAATTTGGGAGACAAAGGATAAGGAAATTGGGGAAAAGGGCTAATTCGAGGATGAATAAATCCAAAAAGGGGCCTAATGTTTTTAATAGGCCAGGATGTGTTCATGGAAAACATGGACTTGGTGTGCAGCACAATTATGTCTAAAAAGTAAATAATTGCAGTTTCAACAACTGTGAAGATTTAGGTTAATTTCTTAACTAAAATCAATTGTTGATTTGATCTGAATATAATCTTTGATGTATTTAGGGCTGGTGGGATTAGGTAGCTTTCTAATTTGGTACTATTTAGTTTGTGCTTTCTAAGCCTAGGTTGTCTACTTGGATTTGGATGTAAATATCTGAATTTATCTAATGCAATTTGAATTTCAAGATCCAATCTTTTATCATTGCTTTTATTGTGCAATGTCATATTTGACTTTAAAGAAAGCAAGCAAAACGATCGCTTCTTGGTGGAAATGATAATCCATTGACAATTGCTTCTCTGTTTTTCATATTTGGTAAGTTGCTTCATTTACATTGATTTCTGTAGTTATGTTTCTTGGTCAATATCCTTTTTTTGTGTTTGCTATTGCTTATTTCTTTTTAATACTGTTTTGAACTGCTCGTCCTTGTACCGGGTTTCTACAGGAAACAGCCTTGCGAGATCTCACTTTGTGGTATTTCACTGCACAACACTCTGTGAGCTATGAGGGCATTTTTTCTTGTAAAGACTTGCTATTTTAGATGTGAAAAGTGTTGAACATTAAATAATTTGTTTGATGATCCACATGTATTTTATGATCTTGATTTCTCCAACAGCTACAGATGGGAAGGTTTATTTGTTCTCAGTTTTTTATAACTGATACCAGCTGTACTTGCTTGTCATTGTTATCTTGCTTCTGAGGAGGATATGAACTTGTTTTTCTCCAGTCTCGATCTAGAAAGTTGAAGTTTATACTCCATGTTTCAATTGTACAACAGTGCATCTCGTGTGTAATCTCATAAGTGGGTTAAGGGGAGGATAGTACGTTTCCGATATCCTACCTTGGGAGGTAGAGGCTGTTTCAGATAAAAAAGCTAAGGTCCTATGATGGCAAATACTTACTTTCAGTGTTTACACCAATTTAACCTTAAAAAAGGATAACACATTGTTGCGTCACACAAGTATTTCGCGTTGGGGGTGTGGGGTAGATAATCAAAGCAAGCATTAACGGTTGATTTTACAGTTTGAACTCATGATCATAGGTCACACACAGATAACCTTAGGCTTCTCTTCTTCAATTTAAACTTTAACATTTTATAAATTAACGTGACGCATCATTTAACTATCATCAACTAAAAAGGCAGTTTCTAGTTGCGGAAGGGAATTGGATGATTACTTCCACACAAAAATGCAGACAAATACCATACCTTTTTTATATTAGTTGGTGATGGTTGTAAGGCTGCACAATAAGAAATAAAGAATTTTGGTTTAGGTTGAAGTAAGCTCTAGAATTGTCATTGGACCATGATTTAAAAAAGGCATTGGGCATCTTTCCTCAGGTTATTGGTTGACTTTTAATTGATCTTGGTTAAAATAACTGGTAGAAGAACTTGTTAAAGTAATTGGTAGTAGAAGAACTTGTTAGACTGGCAAAATTTTCTGGCAACTCTAGCTACGTTTGGTTATTATTTGGTGGAACAGAACTTGTTACCACAGTAGTAGAGTGTATTTGGTATAACGGATACCATTTTTCGTATATAAAAGGCCGGCATAGAGGCAGCAGGTTCTGAGTACTTGTTCTTGGCCGAAGTGTACAAGCACCCGATTTTATGATCAACAACAACAACAACATATCCAGTGTATTCACACACGGTGGGGTCTGGAGAGAGGCATCACAAGTTTGCACGACAAGCCGCATTGTACACTCAAGCTTGGATGATGAATGCCTTTGAAAGATAGAGGATTTGAACCTGTAATGTGTACCTAAGGGCTAGATACACAGATGCCTTCCTATCTTTCTTCTTTACTGGACCAATCGAAGACTGAAAAGACAGAGATTTCGCTTAACCGGCCGACAGATGCATGTTCCGCTAAATCACTCTATTTTTATAACTCGTCGTCTTAATAACTCCGTCTTTCCAGTGCCCAATCTTTCTCTGCTGAAATGACGAGTTCGTAGGTTCAATTCCTACTGGATGCACTCCAATGGAACCCTCCAATAAGTCTATTGGAATTGGCTATGTATCAATGAAATTTCATCATCCATACATAACGAATTGACGTGGTATATTCATATCATAATTTATGAACAATAAGAACTAGCATTCTTATTGAGACTATAACTCATAGGGAAGAAAATCAATTTATGGATGGAATCAAATATGCAGTATTTACAGACAAAAGTATTCGGTTATTGGAGAAAAATCAATATACTTCTAATGTCGAATCGGGATCAACTAGGACAGAAATAAAGCATTGGGTTGAACTCTTCTTTGGTGTCAAGGTAATAGCTATGAATAGTCATAGACCTCCGGAAAAGAGTAGAAGAATGATGCATATTATGGGACATACAATGCATTACAGACGTATGATCATTCCATAATCTATAGTATTTTCTATATATCATACATTCGAAATAAATTCAGAATTAAATTGAATAGATGTATCTAGGGAGAAGTATCTATTTAGTGATCAGCCCGCTAGTTTCTTTGATCCCACTCGGTCTTCCTTTTCTATTTTCTTTCAATAGTTCGACCTGTCCATAAAATTAAGAGAAAGTTGGCATCCAATCAAGAAAGAATCACTTCGGAGTATTAGAGATATGCCAAAAAATGTAGGAAATCTAGAAAAAGATAAATAGATACTTTGCATCTATATTAGAGATGGCATCCAATCTAGAAAATGTACCCGCCACTCGTGGCGGGTAGGTGACGGGTATAAAATTTTCTGACGGGTACATGTGCAAGGGAGGGGTACCCGCACCCGCCCGCCCAATTGGCATCCCTACTAACGATACATCCTCCTAGAAATTTACACGATGTCTCAAGTTTATAAATTTACATACATAATTAGCACATTTTTTAAAGTTCTCCGAAAATAACAGGGCAAGAAAACTTTTAATGAGATGCAATTTTAAACCATTCCGTATGTCACTATCTGTTAATCAATTAGTTGATTATGTTTCAACTTCAAATTAATTGGGTCAGTTATATAATATTCTTTGCATCTATATGATTCTACTGACGTCTTCTTCTAACGTGGTCCTTGAGTAAGTTGTTGAAATACTGTATCGTCATTCATCAATAGACTCGTCGAGGTGGCAGTTTTGTCTGATGGGCCCGTTTATCAGCCCAATCAATTGGGCTTGCTAACAAGGTGGGCCGACTTCATTGAGATATGGGTCATTCGCACGAATAGCCTTATTTTGGGGTGTTCTTTAATTTTTATCCATCAAATTTAAAATATTTAATTTTATCCTTCGTCTAATACTCTGAAGTTCTGGGTTCGAATTCATGCTCAAGCAATAATTAAAAAGAATTTCGCAAGGCAGAGGTTTGTAGCAAAATTAGGTCTATTCGGGCAAAATTAGGTCTATTCGGCAGATGTTTGCCATAAGGCAAACTTTTATCCATGGCAAACATTTATCCAATATTAGGCCTTAAGGCAAACTTCTGCCGATATAGGCCTAATTAATAGACCTAATTTTGCCCGAATAGGCCTAACTTTGCTACAAACCTTTGACTTGCGATTTTTTTTTTAATTTTTACCTGAACATGGATTCATCCGGAACACATGAGTTTTTTAGGTGAAGGGAAAAACTTAAAGATTCCAAATTTGGGGTAAAAATTAAAGACCAATGCCTTTGAAGAACATTACGCACAAAAAAAATATTGAGATATCCTCGGTCGTGCGAATTTCCCTTCAAAATCACTTGTTTTTAATTTTCCCTCAAATTGTTGGTCTTTAATTTTTGCGCTTCGCTTAAAAATACCTCAAGGTTCCGGGTACAAATTCTCGCTCAGTCAAAAATTATAAAAAAAAAAACGCAAGGTAGAGTTTGGATTCACAAGGCATAGTTTGTCTGCAAACTCTGTCTTGTGAATTCTTTTTAAATTTTTAACTGAGCTGGATTCGAACTCAGAACTCGAGAATTTTTAAACGAAAGGCAAAAATTAATTTTTTTTATTTGAGGGGCAGAAATTAAAGACCGCCCCGAAAGATGGACATTTGTGCGAATCTCCCACAACACCACAAGAACAAAGATATAAATTTGTAATTTTGGATTTTACTCGTATAACATAGATTAAGCCGTGGAAAAAGTATCTTACAGAAATGTGAGATAAGGTTGCGTATAATAGACCCTTGTGGTCCGACCCTTCTCCAGACCCCGCGTATAGCGAGAGCTTAGTGCACCGGGTTTTTTTTTTTTTTTACTCGTATAACATAGATTCAAAAATAAGTAGTAATAAATGGCATCTAAAATAAATAGGCATTGTTTCTTAATACAAACTATAAGTAATTTATTATAAGATCTTAACATAGATAAGTGAAACTATGATATGGCAAAATCCAATAAAAGAATTGGAAGATTTTCAATTGTCCAAGATTAAAATTAAAAGTCTTCATTTCCGGGGGTGGTTGTGGAGAAAAAAACAAATAATGAGGATCTCGGAGACAGTCAACACGTGCTGATTTGGTGATGGTATATATTGTAATTATTCAATTGGGCTTGTACACACAATATTTGAAACGATTCAAAAACAAAATATATTTGAACTGTGCACATCCTATACACAATATAATTCACTATGCCTGATTATTTTGAATTGCATCGGGTGAAACCACAAAAAGGGTAGGGTCATTTGCACTTTTTCCCTATTTTGTGATGGTGTTTAATTTTTTGCCATTCAAATTAGTTGGTGTTTAATTTTTGTCTACAAAATTATACATCATAATATTCATAAGTTAGGTAAAGAATTTATATCCCTAAAGGCATAAATTTAATTTAAGTGCAAAAATTATAAACTAACTCATTTGAAGGGAAAATATTAAAGAGTAAAGACCAATCCATTTGAAGGGACACCGTGCAATTACTAAAACACTCCTTACTAAAATATTCTCATTTACCGGAGCTCTTGAAACCCAAAATATATGTTACGCGTTGTGGGGTAGTGGCAGAATCAAATTCATAAAGGGAATTTAAAATATAAAGAAGTAGCACATGAAGAAATCGAGAAATTCAACTTTTACTATAATTACATAAGAATAATTTTGACCTCGTATAGATAATATACTTTCTTATTAAAAAAAGACTTAAGTCATAGACAACACTCTAAACTTGTTCAAAGATCCTTATAGCCAACTCAACTAAGGTTTGTTCCAATTGAACGCTTAAAAGGGCAATCAATTTGAACCCACTAAACACGTTTTGCCTACATGGCACATAGACTGCCGTTCACGTAATTTTGGCGCGTGAATGAGCCTTTTTGCAACTTATGTGGCAGTCCCCCAACGGTAACCTTTTCTAACATTAATATCACCCCCAAACGTTAACATTTTCCCCCAAATTAAAAACCCTAAATCCCTAAATCAGTCAATTTCACCATTTCTCTCCTCTCTTTCTCTCTCACGGTTTCTATTCCCCCCCCCCCCCCCTCTTATTTCTTTCTTCTTCATCGTTTCTCCATCCTTTTTAGTGCAAATGATGTTAAAAAATTCAGTGATTTAGGGTAATTGCGGTGATTATTGTCATCTGAGAACTTCGAGGACTTCATCAAACTCAAGTCGGAGATTTTTTACTTGCAAACTTCCGAAAGTGAGTAATTACTTCGAAAAATTAAAAATTGATTTTTTCCTTGTAATTTTTTATGTTCATCATTGTTTCATTGTTTGTAGGAGAATGGTGGGTGTGGTTATTTTTGATGGATTGATCCTTCTCCAGAGGTTGAGAAACTAAATCATAAAACTAAAGAGGTTGAAGAAGAGAAGGATACATTGGAACACAAATTGAAGAAAATTAAAGACGATGAATTCATTTAAACACAAATTAAAGAAATCTAAACAACAAAGGGACTATGCAAAAACCAAATTCAATAGGCTTGCGGTTGTTGTTCTCTGTATGTTAGCTGCAAAAATTCTCTTTGGTATTGTGTAGTTAACATTATGTTGTTAAATTAGTGTAGTAGTTAGGCCAATATAGGAGTGTTTTGTTTATTTAGCCTTGTTTTGTATGAAGTCACTTCATTGTAAGACATGTTATTGTTATTGGAATTTAGATTGGCCTTGTTTTGTGTACATTCATTTGTCATTTGTTTTAGTTGGTTTGCTCATTCACTTGAGTTTCTTGGTTTTAACATTCAACAAAACCACAACTAAAAAGACTCAAAATGGCAAAAAAACAAACTGCATATATGTATATATAGAACTGCTTTTAGTAGAGCTCAAAAGTAGTGTTGCATATCACTTGAGTCACTTGATTTCAACATTCAACAAAAGCACAACTAAAAAGAGGCAAAATGGACAATAAAACAAGTTGCATATAATATAACTCTGCTCGAAATTAAAGCCCAAAAGTACTGTTGCATATGACAATGGCACAACTGTCCATTACAAAAGGAATGCAACTCATTTTCAAAGCACTGCCGTAGTTTACATAGACAAAACACACTAGTTTAAACTGGAAGTAAATTGTTCAAAGACCCTAAATTAATGTTGCAGCTTACATAGATAAAAGCCATCACAAAGTTCATAGATGAACTACTTGGAGCTTTCTTTTGCTGAAGATCTGATTGCTACTGATGTATCCTTTTGATTTTTCTTATTGGATCTCATTTGTTGTAGTTGTGATGTGATGTGATGTGATGACTGCATCCTTTCCTTGCCATTTCAGTCCCCGAGCTTTATAACCAATATTCACTTTTTAACTTGCATTAGAAAATTGTGTGAACTTACATTAGAGTCTTGGATTTCAGTTGCAGGATCAGAGTATACACCAAAACCAGTTGTAGGCCTACTATTTCTTCCATTAGCAACAACAAAACCAGCAGAATTGTATGGCGTTTTGTGGCCTGATAATGGTGGTAATTGACTAGAAGAAGAATCATCTGTTGCACTCACAAATGGGACTCCTTTTGCATTATCTCTCTTTCTCCCCCTTTCCCTGCCAGCTCCAACTTGAGCCCTCCTTTGTGGAGCTACTGGCACAACACTTGAGTTACCACAAAGTGAGCTTGATTGTGTAGTTGCATAACTTGAACTAGCAGTAGGATATGAAGGACCCTCATTCTAGACTATATAACACAAATAATGTAAATGAACATTAATCAATATGTATAAAATGTACAATTTAAATTTAAATAAATTAAAAAACCTATACTTAATGCTACTGTTTGAGCAACAGTTTGGGTATCTCTTGACACAGATCCTGTGTCACCACAAACAAAGCTTGATTGAGTTGGTGGAGTTGGTTGAGTTTGATTTCTTTGCCTTTCAGTTGAGGGTATATGTTGAGAAGGGCCACCTATTCCATTCTATACAACACAAACAATAGGATGAAAATGACAATGGCATATAAAAAATTAAAGTTAAGAAAATTACAAATTAAATTGTATTTACTCTTCTTTCACAAACAGTCTTGTTATGACCAACTTGCTTGCACAGTGAACAGGTCATCTTCACACCATTCTTTGACATCTTATCATATTTTTTTGACTCATCTTTATCCTTCCTTCTGTTCTTCTTTGATCTGCCAGGCATTTTTTTTGGTACTGAAAGCTCTAATAATGGGTTTGTAGTCTTAGGCCACATCCTCATATTGGTGATAGGTTGAATGAAGTGACTATAAGCCTTGAGAAATGTTTCCTTTCTATACCAATGCTTTACATGTGCATCAGAATCTTGGTTCAAGTAATAATAAGCACAGATAGCATGAGGGCAGGAAATACCTCTTCACATTCATAGCCTACAGTCACAATATTTCTTATCCAAGTGGACAACAAATGTGTACCCCCATCTCTAATTTCAAAACCATGCACCCCATTTCACTGAACCTGACACCTGTTAGACAACTCCTTGTTTTCTTCTAGTGTTGTTCTTGCCATAGGGGCAATATATGTTATCCAGGTTTCAGTAAATTTGATCATGTCTACATGCATATTCATCATTTTATGCCTAATTTCCTCTAACATGGTGATAATAGACTTATGTCTAGCAGCTAAGATCCAAGAATTGAAAGTCTCACACATGTTATTTTTCACAACATCACACTTGGCATGAAACTTGAAATATGCCCTACAAAATGTTTTGGACTCATAATGCATAAAATCCTCCATTATCTTCTCCTTACCCAGTTTGGCCATTGCATCCATCTCCTCTTGAAACTTGACTTCAAAGCTGGCCTTTGAGCATCTTCAAAACTGCATCCTTCTTTCTTCTCCTCTCCATTCTCTGTGTCAATTACTCCATACATGTCCAGCACACATCCTTCTCTCAGCATTTGGTAGCAACTCCAACAAGACAGGAATTAGTCCCTATAAAAACATGTGTATCGTATCAAAAAAATTATATCATCGTACTGAAATTTAAAGTAAATGAATGAGAAATAGTACCTTTTGCATGTCTGACATTACAGTCAAACCTTCACCAGTTTCCAAATTTAGATCAACAATCAAGTAGTTTATGAAGCAATTTCAGCTATGTTTGGTCTGTATATATCACTGTCCATGCAATAAGACACATTTGGTTGTTCCCATTTTTTCCCACAGCTACTAATAGCTCACTCTTACAAGCTCCTTTGAGAAAACAACCATCAAATTCTATTATTTTTATGCACTCATCCAACTAGCCTTGCTTAAATGCTTAGAAGCACACAGAAATATCCAGATAAGTTTTTCCCTGGTTCAGTCTTCTTATCAATTTTAACCCAGCAACTACTTACTGGATTGGTTTGTTTGATCGTGTCACCCATATTTTCAATTATAATCCTCTGTTTAGCCCTGTAGCACAGAGTTTTACCAACATAAAGACTCAGTTTGTCCCTTACCAATTACTGAATTTCCCAGATAGATACCTAACTTTTTTGCTTTTCTTTCTACAAGGTAAATCTACCCCCCTCCCCCCAACAGCATCTACATCAAGCTCTTCATCACTATCCTCACTCCAACAGTCAGAGCTATCAATATATTCATCTCCACCCAATTTTCCAGCATATCTGTTAGCCTTGTTTTTCCTAATATATTCAAACCCTCTATCTATACCACCAGCCTCTCCAATTGAAATTGCTTGAGTTGCAGCAGCCTTTTTCTTTACTTTTTTCTTGTCTAATATCTCTCAACTCCTCATCTACATCTGAATCATCTTTTGGTGGTATTTCTCCAAGATCTGAATCACTACTCACATAATCAGATATCCCTATACATCAACATCTACTTGATTGGATGCCTCTTCACCTAAGTTATCAGCAGCAGCCCCAACACCCTCTTCATCTAAGTTATCAAACTCACCAACCCCAACACATTCTTCAGATAATTTAACAGCCTCACCAGCCCCTACAACCCCATTTAATGATCTAGTTTCACTAGAAGAAACTTCTGGACCTGTTAAAAGACCAACAGATCTCTCAGTGTCAACCAAGGCCCTATCCAATGAATGAATGACATAGGACATATACATAAAAGGGGTCCTCCTGTTTTAAGTCTTTTATTAGGTCCAGTAGATGTAGGTCAGACTTAACCACACTGAATTGCTTTGTGATTGCATCTTGGTAAAAAAAACCATCAACTTATAAATAATCCAATTCTCTAGTATAAAAAAGCAGCTCCAATAAAGAGTAGTGGTCCTTACAATATACCTGAGGGCTTGCACACACTCTCCAACATAAGTACTAAGTAGGATCAGAATTTTCTAGAAAGGTCCCACCATAGTGAATGTAGGTAAATATGATCTCCTCCATGGTCAATTTGTAGGGTAACCCTGAAAAAATATCAAATAATGAATTAGTTTTAGCAAAAAGATCTTCAAAGGCACACCTTAAGCTTATTTTACAGAAATGGTAAAGAGAATACTCTCAAGCACACAATCCCAAATCTGGAAATTAAAAACTAACTTTTTAAGTCCACTTACCACCGAAAAACGACTACAATAAAACTTAACGAATATAGTAACGGAAAGGGACGAAATATTTTCAAACACACCCCCCCCCCCAAAAAAACAAAATAAAATAACCCTAACATTGTAAACAAACTTTTTAAAACGATTAAGAACAAAATTAGAGAGATAATCGGGTTTGAGACACTTACACGAAGAAGATTCTTCACAAAATAAGGTATTTCTTCAACGCAGTGAACCACCGTGAACGAATCGCCAAAGAGAGGAGTCGGGGAGAGAGAAAGTCGGGTTATGTTTAATGATTAGGGATTTAGGGTTTTGTTTTTTGCTTTTAATTGACGCCTTGCGTTTTTTTAAATGAAAATACCACGTGGATTATACTTTACACGTGGGAGGAGTTAAATGGAAGACAATTCCACATCAGCGGCACTTATTTACACGTGCCCAGGTCTTAATAAAAAAAGGTGAAAAGTTATTTAGTGGGTTCAAATCTGTAGTGGTTTAGAACTTTAGATGTTAAATCGGAACAAGCCTCAGTTGAGGTGGCTATAAGAAATATATGGACAAGTTTAGGGTGCTGTCTATGACTTAAACCAAAAAAAAAAAAAAGGTCAAATAAGTACTTTTGCACTCCCCAAGCTGCATTTCTAATGAAGAAATTCCAATTCTTCCACCACATTCCCGGGCGATATAGTCATAAGTTTGATACCCACTATGTGATTATGGCCTTTGACATGAAAGTGTAATCCTATGAATATCACCTCAAACGTCTGAAAGAATTGAAACCTTCCCATTTTGGTTTATTAGTGGAGAATCTAATAGAACCAACTAAGAACAAGCCAAAAAAAGGACATAATGGAGAATCAAATGGAGAAAATGCCGACGAATATCTCAATAATTAAATAAGTTTATCACAAAGCGGCGCAACATATTTCTGGTGGAAAAAGTTTAAGCCACTCTCACTTCTTTTCCTTGCTTCCTTTAAGCTTACTCATTTAATTTTTCTATTATTTGTATTTGAGAGTGACTTGATAATCATTTGTGTGATGTGTACGTACGGTTGAGTTTATAAGTTGCATTTAAAGGTGTGGATTATTGAAATGAGATGAAAATTATAGGAGATCAAACATAAAAAAAAAATGTGTGAAAAAGGGGTGTTGGGCCGAGTTCGGTTGGGCTTTGGTTGGGACGATTTGAGTTGAAATTTGTGGTGGCCGGTTGGGCTTGGTAAGGGGGTGGGTTGATGTAATGTTTTGGGTTAAGGAAAAATGGATTGTGGTTTAAAATATGAAAGGGGTTTATTATTAAAAAAATACTTTGAAAAAAATGTAAATTATTTAAAATAAAATAACGATATGATAATAATAAAAACATAATATTTGTGAAATGATTAATGCTAAAAATGTGATGCCGTTTTGTGAAAATAAAATAATATAGAATATTAGGATAAAAACTATGATTATGATTTAAAAAGGCAAATGGTTGTAGAAATACGAATAGCAATAATTATTATTATTATATTGAGAATAATATATATATATATATATAAATTATTTTGAGGTGTCAAAAATATTTAAAATTACAAATAAATCGAAAAATATGGGACAAAATTGTGTGTCAACATTTCCAGAAGCATTTTTCTAAAAAGCACTTTTGAAAAAAATACACTTAGAATCACCTTTTAAACGCTTTATCAAACACTAATTATTATTCAAAAGTATTTTTAAAATTAATTGGTCAAACACAAACTGCCTCTCACCAAAATTATTTTTTAAAAGAATATTTTTCAAAATAAACTGATTTTATACGCTTGGCCAAACAGACTACAATGAAAATTCTAAAGAATTGGGATTAAAACTGCTCATTTTAGTTAATTTAAGGTAAAACTTAATCAAATATTACGAGGACAAAAATAAGAATTTGCGGATATTTGAGTAATTAAAAGCACAAAATTCTCCTGGAAAATAATTAATGTCCTTCTCATTTCCATTTTACCTTTTTCCAATGACACAATTATCAGTCAAGTCCCCACTCCTTTCTTTTTCATCAAAAATCTAATACCCTCACATCTCATTCCTATAGCATCTTGTGTCACTCCTAACTTTACTTAGCCTAAAAATTTCTGTCGATCTAAGTTGACACTTGACAGAATAACACGTGTCTCGTCCCCAACCCCGGCCCCTAAAACTTAGAAGACATTATCAAGCAAACACGTGGCAAGCTTACGCATGACGACAATTGTAATGTCCAATAATGTAGGCTATCATCATATTTACTCGATCCCGTTTACTGCGGAGTACTGTTTTTTTTGTTGTGACACCCAATAAAACCCATCCATCAAATTAACCCAAAAGAAAAATAGACATAAGAAAACTATCAAACTTGTCAGTAACTTTAACGTTTTGAAAAGAAAATTAGCCCTTATTACAATTATCTATTATACACAATTTTATCTTATATTTCTATATTTAAAAAAATCACGACTCGAATATATGACTATTTGATCAAATGATAATAATTTTACTAGTCGCCAAGGTGAGATTCACCTTCTAAAATTCTATTTTTTTCCCTAAATATTTGACCCTTTTTACTTAATTGTAACTTAAAATCTTTAGGTAATCTTAAAACATATAAATTTTAATTTTAATTAGGTCGATTATCTTCAAAAGCTAGTGAAATTGACTCTCCATAAGGTAGAAGCACCAAACAAATTAGGACTGATTAAGTATTGAACTGAGCATATTGAAACTATTTCTTAAAAAATAAATCAGGTTTAGCCATATTCTTTTGTTTGGTTAACGTGCTAAAACAAAAATTTTCTTTCTTAATTTGCATTGTTTCTCTGGAGTATCTCCCCTTAAAAGTAGAAAACAATCGTTGATCATTTATTTAATTAGCTCAAGAAATATCTCATCTTCACCCTGTCCAAATCAGTTTATTTTTTGAAAAAATATCTTAGCCATATCAGGTTTTATTGATAAAGAGAAAGTACATAGGAGGAGGGGAAACAAGAATGGGAGGATCTTTCCATTCTTTAAAACATATGTATACAAGTGCTAAAATAAAATGTGAAGCATCATTTACAACATATGAACACAAAAAGCATTATCCTTTATCAAACCTACTACTTGTTTCCCAAATCTAAGGGGTAATGTGCACATTCTGTACCACCAAAGGATGTGATTGTTATTGAGTTCTGGCTCCAGGGTATGAAAATATTCTTATTAGGAAATGTTTCTCCCATAAATAGATTCTACTAACGCAATTTCGAATATAATCGAGTTTCAATGCATATATCAGACACCGAGTGGGGACCAAAAGAAAACGTACACATTTTGTACACCTATTTAGTATGGGAGGAGAAAAGAAAGATCCAAAAGAATGGCATGTTTTCCGTTAGCTAAAGTTGTGATTTTTAGATAAGAGACCACTGAAGAAAATATTTTCTGTACCTTTTTCATTCTTTGAATATGATAATATATATATGTGACAAGACTAATTTGAGGCTACAATTATGATAATCTAAATCAGAATAATTACATTCCTAATCTATAATATACAAAAAGATTATGCCAATAATCAAGGATTATTTTCATAATCTATCATTCCCCCGCATTCTTAGCGAGAGGACTTCGTACGCTGAGGCTGTCTCTAAAATCATCAAAGAGTATACGCGGAAGACCTTTAGTGAATATATCAGTAATCTTGTATCGGGATGGGACGGGACATGAAGAACACAAATTGGCCACGTGCAACCTTTTCACGAACAAATAAAATATGTATCTCAATATGTTTAGTGCGTTGATGTTGTACAGGTTTCATGACATGTATATCGCACTCACATTATTACAATACAATGGTCTTTTTTATTGGACATTAAAGCTCCAGTAGAAGATTACGGAGCCAACGCGATTCAGAGACAACATTTGCAACATCTCTATATTCTACTTCAACACTAGATCGAGATAACGTGGGTTGGCTCTTTGAAGACCACGAGATCAAATTGTCTCTGAGAAGAACACAATAACCAGAGGTGGACCGTCTGGTATCCGGACATCCCCCCCAATCAGCATCGGTATAAGAAGTGAGACTAGAGATTGCTAACTTATAAAGATGCAAGCCAAAATCAAGTGTACCCGTGAATATACCGTAGAATCTGTTTGAGAGCATTCATATGTTCCGCATTCGGGTCATGCATATGTAAACATACTTGTTGAACATCATATGATACATCAGGTCTCATGAAGGTGAGATAATGTAATGCCCTTGCTAAACTATGGTAATGTGTCGGATCGCCGTATGGAGACCCCGAGACGTTACTCAACTTAGCGTGTGTATCAACCAGCGTGAGTGATGACTTACATGATGACATGCCAACTCTGTCAATGATTTACTCAACATATTGTCTTTGACAAAAAAATATACCACCTGCATGTTGAATCACAACAATGCCCAAAAATAGTTCAAATGATCCAAATACTTCATAGCAAATTCCAATGCAATGAGAGACATAATAGATTGGCGAAGAGAGTCAGATAATATTGTGAGTGTGATGTCAACCACATATATAAGAATGTATGTCATGTCATTTCCTTTATGATAAATGAACAACGATTGATTGGATTTACTATGCTAGAACCCAACGTGGAAATAAATTTAGCAAACCTATTATACCATGCTCGGGGAGATTATTTGAGACCATATAAAGACTTATTCAATAAACAAACGTAATCTGGATGGATAGGGTCTCATAAACCCAAAGGCTGGTGCATGTAAACTATTTCCCGGATGTGAATGTGGAGAAATGCATTTTTTACATCCAACTGGTGAATCGACCATGATTTTGATAAAGTCAAATTGAGAACCATCCGGATAGTCGTTGGTTTAACAACTGGGCTAAATGTTTCATCACAATCCACACCAACCTGTTGAGACATGCCATCACCAACAAGACAGGTTTTTTGCCTTTCAAATGAACTATCAGATTTCTTTTTATGATAAAAATCCACATGGAATGAATTATGTATACATTAGAAGGTGGGCTGTTTGATTGGGCTCCCTCATTTGGGCTTGAACATTGTGGTTGTGTAGATAGTATTGCAATATAGAAGGTAGCCCAGTGTCCAAAAAAGTATACGAGGGCGAGGAAGGCGTATGTATATTGGCAAATGGGAATTTGGACTTATAAAAAATAACGCGATGAGAGATTAAAAATTTCCACTAGACATATCATAACACTTATAGCTCCGGTGGTTTTGTGGGTATCCCTAAAATACACATGGAGTAGAATTGGCTTAAAGTTTATTTATTGTTGTAGAAGGAAAAAAATGATAACATAAACACCCGAAAATCCTCAAATATGTGTAAGAAGGACCATATGATAAACGATTTGTGTGGATGAGAGGTTTGAAAGTAACTTGGTAGGGATAATGTTTAAAAGGTATGTGACCATTTGAAGAGCATGGTGCCAAAATGATGGTCGTATGGACGAATGAGAAAGAAGTGTGCGAATTAAATTATTTATTGCTTGTATTTTACGTTCGGCTTTCCCATTTTGAGGAGAAGTGTGCGGACAATAGAGATGAAATACCATACCATTTCTGTGATGAAATTCCTTAAATTTGTCATTTATGAATTCCCTCTCATTGTCACATTGGAAGCATTTAATAGACTTCTCAAATTGGGCTTGGATGAAAGCACTAAATTACATGAAAATGGTGTGAACATGCAATTTTTTTACAAAAAATTAGAGTAATCATCCAAAATAAGCATGAAATACTTATGACCTGCCGAACTTAAAATCGGGGGTGCCCATAAGTCACTATGCATGATATCAAATGGCATAATAGTGTTTGAAGTAGATAGAGAACGGTAATTTAACATGTTTCCCAAAAACGCAAGACTGACAAACATGGGAACCCAAAAATTGTTTACAATCAATAAACTTGTTTTTCTAAGGGAGTTTAACACTACGTCTCCCGGGTGTCCCAAACGATTATGCCATAAAGTAGGAGAAAGAGCAACAAAAGTTGATTGAGATGTGACTTTGTTGTTGGTATTAGTGGTGATGGGATACAAGTCTCCAGTGCTACCACATCTCATTAGTGGCATCCCCGTTCGAATCTCCTTCACAGAAAATTCAAACGGATCAAACTCAACAGAAATATTATTGTCAGTATTAAATCGAAGCACATATACCAAGTTTTTAATATATTTAAGTGCATATACAACATTATTTAAATGTAAAGGTGGGTAAGGGGGGGGTTTGATTTTCTAATACCACGAATTGAAATTTCATGTCCACTGACAACCACAATATTTTTATTACTGCTCATATTAAAATAAGATGAGAGAGTACCTTGAGATGACATTATGTGAGAGATCGCACTCGTGTCCATGTACCAAGTGTCGTCGGGACCATTGAGATTCATAATGTGCATGGCTTGCTCGATGTCCGTTGGAACATAACTCAAAGCTGATGGTCCATGTGCTGCAAATTTTTGTTGTGGTCGCCTACCAAGTACCCTGGACTGTCGGTTCGGTGGCATTGGTCTGGGCCACGACGTCGTAGGGTACGTGCATCGCAGGGCTGCCCACTGTTGTGGCATCCATCCCCACGGCGGGTACTACCCTCACTGCCTGCTGCCCAGGGACTGTTGTGGCTTCCATAGGGGCTTACGCCTCGCCGCTTCACGATCGCCGCCGCCACCGGATCAAGTTGCGCCATCGCGCCGCCCCTTCCTCCATTATTTATTTCTTTGTTATTGTTGCGCTTTTGACCCCATTTTGGTCCATTGACCACTGCTCGAATCATAATTTTGATGGCCAAAATCATCGCTATATGTGTTGGTGGAAAGGGGGGCGGTGCCGACATTGTTTGCCACCGTTGTCGCATGCTTTAGTGTCTGAGTTTCTTCAAGAATCAATCTCGAACAAGCCTCGTAAAATAGCGGCAACAGATTACTTTGTTGGATGAACGTAGCAACATCATATTGTTCATTCAAACCCTCAATTAATTGGAGAACTAACCTTTGATTCGTTACCGTTGCGCCAACGTTGGATAGTTGATCGGCAAGCATTTTTAACTCTTGACAATATGCGGAGACGTTTGGAAAATCATCCAACTTGACATTGGTGAATTTAGTTTCTAGATAAATCGCACGAGAAATCTTGTTATCTTGAAAAATATTTTACAAACGCTCTCATGCTTGTTGAGCCGTCGAATCCGGTTCCAATATGGTGTGCAAAAGGTCATTTGATAGGGTGCCATAAATCCATTAAAGTACTATAGCATCCAAGCGAGACCAAAGAGCCATGTCAATATCAATGGGTTTTTCTATGACACCCGATTGAGGTTTTGGAGGAAGAATATGATCAATGACTTGGTATGCGCGGAAATGGATTTTGAATAACTCTGCCCAAGATGAATATTGTTTTTTTTCATCTCAAGAATCACCAGAATGAAGTTCTTGACGTTATTTACGGCAAGAGAGAGACGTAATTTGTGTTGGTCAGCCATTGACCCATTGTTGGTCTTGAATGTCGAAAAAACAAGGAGGAGATGAGAAGGAAGAACCCAATTAGGATTTTGGCCAGGTAAAAAAAACTAGGGTTTCGGCTAGGAGGCCGCAGTAGGGTTTTTCGTGGCTTAGGGCTAGGGTTAGGATGGAGTTAATTTTTTGCTCTTGATACCATGAATGAAATATTTTTCGTACCTTTTTCATTCCTCAAATATGGTAATATATAAATATTACAAGACTAATTTGAGGCTACAATTCTGATAATCTAAATCAAAATAATTACATTCCTAATCTATAATATACACAAAGATTATGGCAGTAATCAAGGATTACTTTCATAGTCTATAGACCACAATTTTAATCGAATGAGGGAAGGTGAAGTAAAAGAGCAGTGAAAAATATACGAGTACAAAACTAACGGTGGCCAGTGGGTCGGGTCGGTCCGGTCACGACCCCGCCCGGTTCCCGCCCGATCCATCATAAAAAGGGGGGGGAATGGGCTTATCCCGCCATGGGCCGTCCCGACCCAGGCCCGATCCCCTCCCATTTGCAAAAAATATCCGTTGCACAACGACCATTTTATATTTTGGTCGTTGTGCAACG
The DNA here is from genome assembly GCA_029783415.1 of Anisodus acutangulus. Taxonomy (NCBI): domain Eukaryota; kingdom Viridiplantae; phylum Streptophyta; class Magnoliopsida; order Solanales; family Solanaceae; genus Anisodus; species Anisodus acutangulus. Next base: position 62,589,958 of record CM056489.1, on the reverse strand, counting down.
ACCATTTTTTGCCTCCCTCCTACCCCTTTAATATTTATTTTTAACATCTAAATTAATATATTTACACTTTAACTTAATTTTCCAACTATAAATACATCATTTTCTCTTCATCTTTCTCACAAATCTTCCTACTATCTCTCTAATCTCCCAATCGATCTCTCTATACGTCTACATTGTCTACTAAATATTAAATTTTATTTATTCACTTGTATAACTATATCAAAGTTCAAATTTTGGGAGTGAAGTTGGCAACTAGTTGAGGATCATCAATCGAGCAAAGTTTTAATTTTCAACTTCGATTACACGTCGACGTTATGTTGGCGTTTGGTACCTTCGTTCCTTCTTTAAATTATTATTGTTACTTTATTTTAATTAGCGCACTTAATTTCATTAACTTTAATTATTTGTTAGCATAATTAAAATGGAAGGAATACGATGAATGTTTAAGGGTAATGGGGCTTCTTCTAGTAGGGGTAATAAAGGCAGGGGTACTTCTTTTAGTCATCATATTCCTATACATGATGATTTGATTGATTACACACATATAGATGAGATATAATTTTTTAATGATATACCATTAGACGATGATATATTTTCTGCAACTCAACCAGAATTTAATTTCGAAGATAATCTAGATGACACACCAACTAATCTAGATGACACATCCACCAGTGCACCTCAAACTGAAATTGGAACGCCTTCTATTCCCCTAGTATGTGACGAGGCCAACACAACGAAAATTAAAATTATATGCATGAGATTTTTTTTATAGGGACCTAGAGAATCAAGTAGTTAGATGTTAAATTTGTAAAAATGTTTATAAATTTAAAATGGGAAAAGGTCAGAGTGGGATGGGAGGTTTATTGTGACATGTGCAAAACCTTCACAAATATAGGTGGGATGAATACGAGGCTACAAAGTCGGTGCCAATGCGCTATCAATCGGGAAAAAGGTTCACACATTGTCCTGGACCAAGTAAAATGTCAAATTAACCCGATGACGGGGGGAATTGTAGGCCATAAATACGATAAACATAGAGATAGAGAAGCAATAGCAAAATTAGTTGCGGTGGAGTATTTGCCTTTTTCATTCCCTTCCTCTCCTTGTTTTATTCATTACATTAGATATATGTATAATTCTGCTTTTAACGATTTTCCTAGATCAACTGTTAGGAGAGATGTTTTTAAATTTGCAAATGAGTATCAATAGTAATTACGTTATTCATTATATCATTTTCCTGGCAAAGTACCTATCACATCTAATATAAGCTGTAGTACTAACGACCATGATTATTTAAGTGTAACATGTCATTGGATAGATTATAAATGGTCTATGCAAAAACGTATTTTAACATATAGATATATTGAAGATAGGCACACTGAAACTGTTATTTCAGAAAATATTCATCAAGTTTGCGATTATTATGGAATAACTGATAAAATTATGACTATTACATTAGATAATGCTTCTTCTAATAATTATGCTATTAGACTTTTAAAAGATCTTTTAACTCCATCTTTTCCTAATCATTTTCATATAAAATGCGTGTGTCATATTTATAACTTAGTTGTAGAGGATGATCTATCACTTTTTGAAGACATTCTTAATAAAATACAATTTGCTATAAACTTTATTTTTAGAAGTAATAGAATAGAACGGAAAAAAAAACTTGTCACGATTGTGGACTAACTTATAGAAAAATTCCCGAAGAAGTAGTGATTAAGTGAAATTCTTTATACGAACAACTACTTGTTGTTTATGAATATAGCAGACCTATGACTTTATTTTTTAACGCCCATAATCGAAATCCAACTGATATGGTTGTAGATAACGATTGAATTTTTTTTTCCAGAACCTATAGTATTTTTAGAGAAATTTTTTCAAGCAACAAAATAATTTTCTGGTATATATTATCCTACTATTTCAACTATGTTATTTTATATAGCTCTAATATTTTTACTAATTAGTGAATATATGAAAATCCCATCTTATAAGGTACCTATTAAAAAATATTTATCAAATTAAAAAAAAAATTAATTCATATTCCTACTATTTATATTATTGGTGTTATATTAAATCCGACTACTAAAATAGACGTTGTAAAACACTTATTGAAACTATTTATGATTGCATATATGTACTTCCACCTCCAACTCCAACTCCAAAAAAAATCAAATGACCAACCACCTAAGGAACCAACTAAAAATGATGTTTTATCTAGCATACACGATGAATGTAAAAATATATATAGATATTATCAACAAGAAAGTGCTAGCCACCAACCGACTTCTATACCATATTCTTCTTCTAATACAATACAGCCTTATAAAAGACATGTTGTTTTTGCGGTAAGTATTAAAAGCCTTAGAAGTTGAATGTACAGTGGTACCACTACTAATCAAGTTAGCGAATTTTATGTTTTTATTTTGCAGGGTGTTGTACCGTACCAAATAGTTCTCAACGAAGAAGGACGTGAATGCTTGCTGAAATACTGGAGGGAGAATGAGAAGACATTTCCAACACTGTCAAAGATGGTCCGAGATGTGTTGAACATTCAAGCGTCATCAACATGTCTGAAACGTTTTTTTATGCCGGATGATTTCAAATAGGAGAGCACAAACACTCATTAGTGGGAGACAACTTGGAGAATGCAGAATTATTCAGAGATTGGATACTAGCGGAGCGTAGAAGGTGTGGTCAATCGGAGATAAACGAAGAAGACGACGAAAACTACAACGAAATCTTATCCGACGGAGGTGGAAGCGACGTTGAGCAATTTGACCAACAAATTCTAATTCCACCCGAAGAACCACAAGACATTGTGAAGAAACTAGAAAATGTGTTTTTAAATATGTAATTTTTTAATTAGAATTTTACTATGTAATTTGCAACTTTTGAACAACACCACAAAGTTGCAATTTTGAAATTGTATTAAAAAAAACCATATTTCTATTAAATAATATAAGAGGCACAAAAACAACCTTGAGATATTTTTATTACACTATCTTGTTCAATTATTGAGTTGTTTATATATGTTATTTTTTAAAATTAAGTGGAAAAAAATCAAAAAATCCCGTAACCGCCCCGCCCCGATAAGACCGGTCCCCTTTTCCGACGGGTCGGGACATCGGCGGATTCCGCCAGTGCCGGCCCGCCATGCCTGCCCGCCACGCCCTTCCTCTGTCCCGTCGGGTCCCGTCCCGCCGGGACCCCCCGTACCTGCCCCGTTGGCCACCATTATACAAAACCGGAAAAGGAGGCTCGCCTTCTATGAGTTACTGTAAATGCTCGGTGCTGTAATAATTTTTATTATCGAATTAAATTAATATATATTATATACTAACAAGTCCTATCCAATCTTACATAGTAATGGAAGAAATAAAGTAAACATATTAAATCAGTTAAAGTGTTTTTGATATATAAAATTCCTTTTATAATATTAATTTTTAAATTTATATTATATCAAACTCTACATTTATTTTCCCGTTTGTCGTTAGTGCAGCTGGCAGATATTCAAGGAAATGAGGACTCTCTGGAGGAATATAGGCATATAGCTAGTCTTTTTTTCTATCAACCCTCCCCTACCCCCCAGCCACCCCAGTACCCCTTCCCCCTTTATCCACTTCTTCAATATTTCCTACTTTTAAGTTTTAAGTAGCCTTTTCAAATATTTTTCATTTTATTTAAAAAAACTAATTGGAATTGTATGAACTTTCTCTTAAAAATATGAATGTGATTTATATTCACAATTTTAAAAATCTAGTAAGATTACCCAATTTAATTAATTCACCTGAAATATACATATGCTCTAAAACGTAGAATTCCATATATTTTTAAGTATAAAAAATTACTTCACTAATTCAAATGTCAAGATTAATACACTTTTTACTCTCATTTTTAGTCAATCTAACAAATAAAAATCAATTACTAAGATCCGAACTCAAAACCAAACCGGTGGCACATTCATCAAATTAAATAGGTTATTTTTATAAATTAAAAAAAAAGTGAAAACAATTTTTCACGGCGAAAGGTTGATTTCTCAAAAAAATGAAAAATTATTTCAAAAAGATGAATAATTGGCCAAATGGGTCCTCTATATTATCATTGCAAATAATTCTTTTTTCGTCTCAATTTATGTGGTACCTTTTGCATTTCGAAAGTCAACAACAATAATATATGCAATGTAATTTCATAAAGTGGAGTCTGAGGAGGGTAAGATGTACGCAGGCCTTACCTCAAACAGGTTTTTATACGACCCTAAATTCTTATGTCTGTAGACACTAATTTTTCTCGATTTAAGTTGGGCCTCTACAAGACGAGCCTAATTCATGTTCTTTAAACTCTAAGGTTCTTTAGGATTTCTTTGAGACTATCACACCCTAATTCTAGCTCACACCTATAAAAAAAAAGGCACATATTCTTTGAAGAGGCATCTCAAATATTCCACGAACTATTGGGTATCAAAACACATCAAATATTGTCTTTTTCAAAGCTGAAGTGATAAAAAGACGTTATTCCTCAAGATCAACTAAAAATACCAAAGTGTTGTCTAATGTTGGCGATCAAATATAATATATCACAACAAGGTACAATTAAGGGCATGTTTGTTTGACTAATTAATTACTTGATTAGGTGGGAATTTGGTGTAAATGAGAGGGTGTAATTACACTCTCTAATTCTCAATGGGGGTTGAGGATTTAGTGTAAATTACATGGTTACTTTTTAGTTTATTTCTTTTTTGTTCTATTTAATTTCTTTTTTTATATAAATATTTTTATTTCTACTATTTTAATTATTTTTTCATTTTTACTTTTAAATTATTTTTATTTTTAAAATATATTTTTCTGATTATATTATTTATCTTTGATTACATTTCTTCTCATTCCCAACCTTTACTTCTTGTGATTTCATGTAACTATTCGTATTCTTTTATTTTATTCATTTAGCATAATTGTGTTATTATTTTAATTTTTGAAACTACAACTCCTAATATTAGAAACAATGAGTAATTAACAAATTTGACATATAATGAGTGATGTTATTAAAGTAAAATTTCATTGTGATGAGGTTATAGACTTATATTTTTTCTTTCTTTCAAATTATATTTACTTAAGTTACGTTGTAGCTTACTTATGTAATGTTGGAATCTGACATAAGAGTATTGTGTTAATATATTTTTTTGGATTTTGAATTTGGGTTATATTTTTAATATTAATTGATTTGCTTTAGCACTACTGACTTGTTATTTCATATTGCATGTTGTTTATTTTTTACTTATAGTTGATAGATTTTTTTTGTCAAATATTTAAATAATGTTATGGCATTATATTTATAAATATTTTTTTTTCTGTCAAACATCCAATCCATGATGTTCTCACAAAAAAGGCTTGCTTTTAATTTTTATAATTAATTAAAATAAAAATATTATATATTTGAAAAATATATGTCAATTAGTTATAAATGCATGGTTATTAATTAATATATTTCAAGGAACAATATATTGGTAAATACCTAATTTGATATCATTTATAAATGCACATATTTTTTAAATATTATTTTTAAATTTTTGGTAATTAAATTTTATTTTAAATAAAACCTAATGTGTAATTACACTTGTGCAACCAAACAGTACGCATGTAATTACATTGTAATTATATTATGACAAACAAACAGGCCGTTATAATTACAATACTGTGTAATTACTAGGCTGCATAATTTCTACCCTAGTAATTACACCAATTCAAATTACCAGGTGGCTTTCCAAACAGACCCTAAATCATCCTTCATTCGAAAGTTGCTACCAATTACGACCTTCAAATCACGGTGAGAACTTAGGAGTGAAGAATTAAGGGAATACACAAAATTATACTCACCATCTTGATAAATAAAATCGTTTTTAGTCCCCTGTCATCTAAGTTCTGTTGTTATGTGTTCTTTAGTGTACTTTGTTTATCTTATTTACATGCGTTAGTTACTGCTTCTTTTTTCAGAATGCGCTATCATGACTTATTCGCTTTTGTTACTAGCATTTTCATATTGCTTTAAATTTCTTGTCTTTGTCTGACCGTTTCTCTTGCTTTGCTTGTGCTTATGCTTTGTCTTGTCTTGAGCCGAGGGTCTTTCAGAAACATCCACTCTACCCTACCAAGGTAGAGGTAAAGTCTACGTACATTCTACCCTCCCTACATACCACGTTGTGGGATTTCAATGGGATGATACCAATTACTTATTTTGTCAGCTTATTTTGCATACTTGAGAAAATTTATTTCTAATAATGTCTTTTAAATATTTTGGATTCTTAATTACTGAGTATAATACTTCTAAATATAGCTTTCAACTATATAATTTTATTTTAAAAACTTATGTCTGAATTCAAGATTAAATTGTAAAAAATTTGACTCTCAAAATTAAAACCCTACCACATAAATTAAAACTGATGGAGTAAAATATTGCTCCTACAGCAATTCATTTTCCACGCATGGAGCAGATGAAAATTCAATCATCAGCTGTTACATTTTTGGCATTGCGATGGTTGTACCTAATACGTCGTTGTTTTTTTCTTCTTTAATAGTTTTACTATCCTTGTTAAATATACACAATATACATGTGTATATTATGTATATTTGTCACGGATTTGGACTGATTTGCTCTCGGTTTATTTGGATTGATTTGCTCTCGGTTTGTGGACTGGTTTATGTAGTAATTTATGGTAAATTACTTGGTACAAATCAGTCCACAAACCGAGAGCAAATCAGTCCAAATAAACCGAGAGCAAATCAGTCAAAATTCGTGACAAATATACACAATATATACATGTATATTGTGTATATTTAATAATCCTCGACAGTACTCAATAATTATTTCCCCAACGAGTGGACATCGCTTGCCTTCTTGTTACAACAGTGGGATAATATTGTGACTGTTGTCACTGTGTTGTGTAAAGTGGCTGAAAGAACTCCCAAGAGTGAAGGCAAATGATTCACACTGCATCACGTGTACGTACACACAGCAAAAAAATTAATTTTTCTTTTTCGGCCTAAAAAAATTGGCTATTGGTGGAAAGGTACCCGAAAAAAGAATGAAAAGGAAAGAAATAACCCCCAAAAATCCCCAACATATAGTGTACTCTAGATCCATGAACTCTCTAGGCAGAAAGAACCAAAATAACAAACACAAATTCCCAAATTTAGGAACAGAAACTTCACAAAACCAAATACTGTATTCATTCTTAGAAGTTAAAAGAAAACCTAATGGTGAAATCAATTGAAATGAATGTTATTGGGGAAGAAATAATAAAGAGGACTAATAGTTCAATATGATGAGGGAAGAAGGACTATCAAGTAGTAGCAGATGCCAAGACTGTGGAAATCAAGCGAAAAAAGATTGCACATATTTGAGGTGCAGAACTTGTTGCAAGAGCCGAGGGTTTCAGTGTGAGACGCATGTTAAGAGCACTTGGGTCCCTGTCTCCACAAGGAGTCCAAGGCACTACCTTCATCAGCACCACCTTTCCACTATTCAACAACAGCAACATCAGCTTCAAGCAGCTGGGCCAAACCCTAAAAGATACAGAACAAATGAAAATCAAGGTATACTTCTAGTCAACTATATATTGTCATCATCAGAGACAATCTTTGGTTACACCGTACATAGATCTCCACACTCATTGCCCTTAATTGCTTGCATCTTTAAATCTACTATCTAAATTAAATGTGACCCTTTTGATTGCACCATCTCTATCTAAAAGCCTAATTCCTTGCCGCAGGTCATATTGTTTTCGATAATGGGTGGCCGTAGTGGTAGAACCAGAATTTTTAATAAAGAGATTCAAAATATAAAAAAGTAAAACTGCGACGATGCTAAGATTCAATATTTAATTATTTATCATAAAAAATAATTTTGGCATTATATAAAGGACAGCCTGGTGGACTAAGCTCCTGCTATGCGCGGGGTCTGGGGAAGGCCCGGACCACAAGGTCTATTGTACGAAGCCTTGCCCTGCGTTTCTGAATGAGTATGTTTCTACAGCTTGGACCCTTAACTTCCCGTTCACATGATAATTGGCATTATATATACAATATAATTTTTCAACAAATGATTGATTCCTACACGGGGCCGGAGCTCGAGATCAAGGTACGGGTTCAGCCGACCCAGTAACCTTAGTCCTAAGACTTTATTTGTCTTAAAAAATTCATTTAATATGTACAAATTACTAATTAAGAACCGAGTAACTCAAAAGAGCTAGAATCCTCAACCCGTAAGATTCAAATCCTGGCTCCGGCTCTGCCTAGTTGGTGGTGGGAATTCAACCCAAGACTCTTATCTGGTCGAATATCATGTTGATTTGTGTAACTTTCTCGTTTAAAAGCTTAAATTATTTAAGATATATTTTTATTTAGATATATATGCTCAATATCTATGTACAGAAACTATGAAACCCTAGCTATTGCAGCTTTCATATCGGTATGCAACATCATGCTTGCTAGCCATCAATGTTATGACACTATTTTCAAATTATTATAATTCATGTTAAGTAGCGCATGTTACAACCATTAAAGCCCCAACTGGACAAAAGCAAAAAAAAAAAAAGCACAAAATAAATTGCGGAAATTGCACTATTTATTTAATTTTCATGTGTTGTTCATGCAGTGATAGGTGAGGAAGGAGGTGATTTTCCGGCGGAAGTGAGTTTTCCAGCAGTATTTCGATGCATTCGCGTAAGTTCCATAGACAATGTGGTGGATCAGTATGCTTATCAAACATCAGTGAAGATAGCAGGACATGTTTTTAAAGGGATATTATATGATAAAGGACTTGATGAGTGTCCTCGTTACAACAATATTAATAATAATATGGCTGGAGAAGGTTCCTCAAGTGGTTTCCAGCTTCAGCAATCTCTTAATTTACTCACTACTGCTGTTGCAACTACTACAACTTCTCCAGCTTCTTATCCCAATCTTTTTAGTCCTTTGAATATGCCTGGTACTCAATTTTTTCAATATCCAAAATCATCTTGAAATTAACTTATGTATATACTGATAGTGTAAAGAATTTTTATACTTATCAGTGTATTTTAACACGTTATAATAACAAGTTTCCTTCGTTAATATTTTTTAGGTTATTGATTCCACTTATTGTGAATGATTACTTGAGACAATGTGCATTGAACATTGAACGAAAGGGAATAAAGAGGACGAAAAGGTTAAAAATGAATAGAGAGAGAAAGAGAGTAGTAGTAGTAATTGTTTTGAATTCCAACAAAGAATTATTGGTCTTTCGTCTGTAAATTTAATATTGTTCCGTGTTAGCATATGGTTCTGCAGTTTGTCTTATCCCTCCAGTGTTTTTTCACTGATTCGGGGAATTAATTATGTTTGATTTACTAGTTGTTTATGAACATCTTCGATGCCACTTTTCTCCTGATTACCCGTTTCCTTGCCGGCCTAAAATGCATGTATCCATTTTAATGGACAGAAGGGCATTAAATGATAACTATTGGACTATATTTTAACGAGTTTATACTTAGGATCTTAATATTTTTAGGGTTTAATAAAATTTAGTTGCCAAGGCATATAATAGTGTACCGTGGTCGTCTATATATATATAATAAATATACATTCTGTGGATTATGATGAGTCTATATAATAAGTTGTATACTGGCTAAAATTTATAAAAGTAAAGATCAAAGTTACTTTATATTGTGTACTTTGTTGAGTTATTGTGTAGTGTAAAAATCCTTTGATACTTCTCTACATTAACATACTGTCAAAAAACTTTTATATTATTAGCGCATAAAAGTTAAATTCTATTTTTAATGTATTTAGAGTGTGCCATAGTGACTTCATCCTCCCGCAATGACCACAACTTTTATATCATTGTATTTGTTGATGTTTTTTTTTTATATCCAGTTTTCCTGCTTACGCTAGACTATTCCTGGAGATAGTAGTCCCGGTCCCTCAGCACTACTATCAGTAAATCACGGGATGTGCCTGAATGACCAGGGTTTGAGAACAGAGCAATTGATATCATATACAAGGTCCTACCCCAGAAGAGAGCAAATTGCTCCCACCAGAGTTCGAACCCACGCTACAGGCCTCCAGCTGGATTTTAAGTTCCTCTCCTTTGTTATCCAGTTATGCCCCGGGGGACATGTTTTGTAACATTATGATAGTCACATGCGTGCTCACACCGTGGAAATAATGATATTTAGCTACGATATACTTCATAACTGTATATGGAGAGGCGAATCTAGCACTCTAGGTAGGGGTTCAATTGAACCTCTAACTTTCGACCCAGAGTATAAATTTATGTATAAAAATAACTAAAATTGTAATAAATAGTAGATATGAACTCATAATTTTAAAAATACAATATGTTCGATGCTTAGAATTTTAAGATTGAAAACATAGAGTTTAAATTCAGTATTTGTCTCGATTAGTACATGCATAATGTTGCAGTGCCATGGCATATCAACACATATAGTTCCCATTAGCATTGTCTTTGTACATCTTAATTCCCTAGTTAATTATGTGTAATGCTTGTGACTATCTTATTAGGGTTGTGATTTGTCTTGCGTCTATTTTCTTAAGGACTTCTGTGACAAATATTAGAACCTTAGTTAAGAAAACCTTCAGTAATAAGAAACTCTTTGACATTGATCATTGTAGCACTTTGGACATGAAAGGGAATCCCTTATTAGTATAAGGGAGAAGGACCGTCAAATATTACAACTTAAATAAGTATCTTGAAGTAAAAAGGATGAGTGGGCATCTTGTGTTAGATTAGATGATAGTGACATGAAGCAGTAAAGCAGATAATAAGCTACACATATTTAAACTTTTAAGCTAAAGAGATATATATTCACACACTAACCAAAGGAAAGGGTTGATGCCCCAATCAATGACACAATGTTGGTATATGTCCCTCTAGTAGTATACTCATGATAGAGAAGAAACTAAGAAAAAGGAAATACTATAATATTAGCTCCTTCATAAATTACATGTACATGTTACTAAGGGGAGTGTTGAAATGTGTGACTTTTATTTATATAATTGTAGTGCTCGGGTCAGCTTGCGCTCACTTATTCTATGGGGTATCTTATGGGGTATTTGCTATCATCCTCATCTAGTACATGTATCAAGCATATTTGTCCATCAAGAAATGGACAAACTAGAAGAAATCACCCAAAATTTTCTGTTTTCATTGAAATTTAAATTCGAGACCTTATGATTTTCAATGTAACATATTTCATTGTCTACTAGGCCACATGTGAGAGAGACATGTCCAAATACAGTATAATATAATTATTAATTAAGTAAATTAAAGTGTTAACTGTCTAATTAACATTTTATAAAGCTTTTATAGGAGACAATCACACATTCAACATACTTAGTAGGCATTTGGCAATAGAAGCAAAAAAATCATTTTTTCTTTTAATTTTTGAAGTTGGAGTTGAATTTGTGTTTGACCATAGTTTTTACAAATAGTATTTGAAATTTGAAAAACAATTAAATTTTTTTTTTTCACAACCAAAAGTCCAAAACCTTGTTCAAGTTGTATTTAAAATTTTCATGACCACACTAATTTTTGAAAAAAAAGAAAAAATATTTCAAAAAAAATGAATAATTTTTATGACCAAACATATGCTTCGATATGACAAGTCATCCTATAAATCCTCACCGTGCATTCTCACTCACACTTACTTACCTTCTACATGACTTGCCCTTTTAGTTCTTTTAAAGAACATCTTTTTAAGGAAGCTTGCTTTTTTGGGAAGGGATCCAAGCAATTTCCTTCCTTTTTTTCTTGTTTCTTAAGCAAAAAAACATTATATGGGGACAAACCAAAATATCTTTAGGCGGAACAGATGGTGATGTTTCTTTAATTATAATATAATATGATAAGAGCTTTAACATGTAAATTAAATCAGATTGGGGGACCAGGCACATGATCAAGAACTTTTTCGAAAGGAATAGTATCTATAACAAGTAATTTAAGATTGTTTTAATTACAAACTTATTGAGGAGATAATGATAGATAGAGATCAGTACTGTGCTTTTCCCTAAGGCTACCATCACATGGGCACCAAATAAGGAAAAAGAATCAGTACTTGTACGGAGTTCATGCATGTATCCACTTTCTCAAAATTTATGGATAAATGATGACCTCCACATTATGAACAAAATCATCTGTATCTTAAGCCTTTTTGTTTGTACTCTACATTTTATTATATTTCTCTTGTTCTAGCTAGCAAATGGTCCTGGTGGTAAACAAAATGAAGTTATATTTCTATTTCAGCTTAAACTTTGTTCGAGTTAAGTTTAAATGTGTGGTGAAATGGTCAGGTCTGAGTCCTCTTTGATAGTGTAGGTTTTCTAGTTTCTAATTTTATATATGTTGCGAATTTATATTAGTCGAGTCTGTAAATTTTGAGAATAGTTAGATGCTTGAAGCAAAGAAAAAGCTTCAATAAAAGCTTAGAAATTACTCTTCAGATTGTTTAATGTCTTGATAATTGATTATTACTTGAGCTAATCCTGATAGTTGGTTGAACGAACTTGCACTCCAGCAGCTTCATAATTTAATTTACATTTGTTGAATTTTCTTTTGTTATATGGTACAATGTTTTCTCGATATTATATATGTAGAGAGAACATTCATGGCTAGTTGGCTATAGGGGGGGGTATAAAGACAAAATCCAATGAGGGGTTTAATTTTTTTTTTTTTGTCACAAAACTAGAAAAAAAATTATATATATTTTTCATTTGAAGTCTAGAAGATCTATTTCAGATATGTAACTTATTAACTTCCTCAAGAACTCCTTTTTAGATTATATCAAGATTTTTTTTTTTTTTTTAGTTTTGAACGTCGAATTCATATTTTCTAGTTGACATATTTTATAGTCTAATAAATAGTTAAAATGACAATATATATTAAGTAGTAAATATCAAAACAAGCAAGCTTTAGATGAAAACAATACTAAAAAGTTGAAATAATAAAACTTGATTCAAGAAGTTAATAACTTGATTTGAGAATACTTGTTTGACGCTTCAATATACTTCTTGCAATATTTGATGCCCGAGAAAAAATAAAAATAGCAAATTCATATATTATAGCTCTCGTCTTTCAGAGCAATTCAGTAAAAGGCTCTCTTAAAAAAATAAGGAAGAAATATAAAAGCAATATATTAAGTATCATAAAGAGGCCAATCCTGAGCCTTTTTTTGTCAATATACTAAAAATAGATTCTAACATTTGTATTGTACATATATTATTTACTGATTTAGGGGCATTCTTTTCTATTAATTAGTTAATTATTTCTTTTTAATGACAAAAAAATCAATAAAAAGATGTTCCGGTGCACTAAGCTCTCGCTATGTGCGGGGTTGGGGAAGGATTGAACCACAAATTTTATAAAAAAAATTAAAGAAAAATGTAAACTATATTAATAAAAAATGAGGCACCAAAAAAAAGAAGAGGCCTAAAGCGTAGGCTTTAGAGACTTTACTCAAAAGTCACCCCTGCTACACTTGGTGGCAGTGCCACAACACTTCCGTAGCGTTTATTAATTTAAGGGTGGTTTCACTTTCACAGATGTTTCTGTTTTTAATTTAGCCATGCATGGATTTAATTTAACTTATTGGCCACATGAAATTGTATTGAGTTCTCTTAATTTCACATTTTCTCGTATCCAATCTTATGTTTCTAGCTCTTCCCCACGAGTTGAATGCATGTCTGCTAGGTTTCTTTAAGGTGAAAACTACTCCATTAGAGAAGATCGATACACTTGAAGATGAAAACCAATTACTTCAGTGGATACTCTTGAAAATAAGTTTAAATTATATGCACTGACGTGAAGAGTTTTAACTCTACGGTGTGATTTAATAATTGTTATAACAGGTTATTTGCCATATTTTTCATGTTACATATTGATTTTAATTATTGTGGGTTCTTGTTGTAAAAATTCTCTATACTGATAGTTACTCCAGAATTTTGTTTATTGCTTATTTGGCTAAAATAAGGGGATTTAAGGGATAAGTTTCTGCATTGTAAGTTTTCTTAACACTTGCAATGTAATTAAAAAAAAAACTTCTGCATTGTAAGTTCGAAATGGATTCGCCATAACATGCTCGTTGTATTGTGCGTGTTTTAAATAAAAATACCAAACGTGTATTGTTTTATAATGCAGTAACACCATGGCACGTAGATATCGTAATTGCAACTATGGTGGGAAAAAAATAAAGATTAGAACATGCATATCCTGTATGAACGGGTTTAATTTCAGATGTACTTCATATAATTAAGCTTATACATGTTGTACATATTGTGCTTTCCATTTTCTTCCGTTACATTTGTGAGAGCATTATTAAGACCTGTCGACGTTTTGCTTTGCCTTTTTTTTCTTTACTTTTACGTTTGCGAGAGCTTTAGAACCCCACAAAATATTGTTATGGCCCATATGGATCATACCGTTGTAAAATCTTTCATCGCGTACGCAAACAATTTGTCAAGCAGCTCATGAGTATAATCTGCTTGGAAAAAGGAATAGTGTTTTTGATCTTTAGATTTGAACACAATCGATATGAATACATGTTGTGAAGTAACATCTGGTAATGTTGCTAATTCATATGCGGTTGTGGAATCATACCGAAGAAATTTAAAATATCAAGAAATAAATAAACATTCAATATATAATATGTATACAAAAGAAATTAATCTATCTACACAGTATAGTTCTCCGAGAGTATCAATTGACGACTCTCCTTGGACAAGGATAACTCCACCAAGCGTTGTCCATATGGCAGCGAAAGACAGATCAGAGCTTGAATTATTGGAACGAGAAACTTATTTTACCTCTTACTGGTAGGAGTGTTTGACTGACAAATCAAAGCTTGAGTTATTAGAACGAGAAACTTATTTTACCTCTTACTGGTAGGAGTGTTTGACTGTTTTCTCTTTAATGAGTCATATATAACGTGAATCAACATTAGTCGCGTCAATGGATACAGAATATATAATACCAAATGGTCGTTATACGGAAGAAAAAAAAAATTAGATCAGATTCAACCAAGAAGATGAATAATTTCATTTCAAACATGCAAAGACAAGACAAGTTAGGAGAATGATGTTACTGTTGGATATTGTAAAGTAGTACGGGAAGTAAAATAAATATTACAAGTGTTCGAAAGGATAAATAAATAGGCAATGTTCAGAACTGTCGCAAGCTTGTTCAGTCTTGAATCTTGATAACCTGAAATCAAGAAACACTAAATCTGGATCGTTATAACTGTGTGCTGATTCGAGTGATGACACTTTATCCTTAAGACAAGATTGCCCCGTATATATGCTTTTACGTTAACGGGCAATAGTCTCCCAAGATAAAACAACACTTAATATCAACACTACAAAGCAAATAGGTTGATCCTGACGAAGAAAACAAATACGAAACGACTTGCTGAAGAATAGAAAAGGAAGAAAGAGTTTCTGTTTTAGTCCCAACGTTTTGGACTGAATTTCAGTGTCTCTTCCGTTTGTCTTTGTGTATATAAATGTTGTCTCATTTCTGTGTTTTTCTATACTTTTTTTTATATATATTTTTCGTCACTGTTTTTCATGTTGCACAATTGAGCCAAAAAGCTCAATATATAGCATGAGGGAGGGACTCCTCAACTTCCAAAACATGGTTGTTAATAGCCATTAGGGAGGCTGATTATGGAGGAGTTGTAATTGCTGATTAATGCACACTAACGCCCCAAAAATCAACTCCAACGGTAGGCATAAACTTTCTGCCTTCCGTCGTTCCCAAATTCAACTTTCCAGAAACTCTAGGGACCAAACTGTAAATATTAAATAATTTAGGGTCAAAAGAGATAATATCATAACGTCCCACGCCACGTGACCCGACCCGACGGGCTTGCGGCGGCACGCGTGTGGGCTTAGCTTTGAACCCAAGCACATCTAGGTCCTCCCTCCTTTAAACACATGGGTTACCCCTTGGGTCCCAAACCCTTAGCCAATTAAGAGACTTATAAAGAGAGCAATTCTTTCTTTTTCCACTGATGTGATAGATTTGTCCCACACCATATTTCCATGCCTCAAACACCGTACTTCGTGGATCAATATCTCTTTCATTTCTCAACGAAATTTGACGATTCTTGGCCCTACGATCATCGACTCACTTAGTAGATTATGCATGTGTGAAGAAACAAAACCTCCAACATGCGGAACACTGATGTTTAATTCATTAAATATGGGTAGACGCACCTCCCCACCAATAGCAAATTTTCAACCGTTACAACTTACTAGTTACAAGTTACAACTTACTAGTTACAAGTTACAACTTACAACTTACAAATCCATCCAAATTGCTTTTGTTTCCTCTCTATTGTATATATATGGTCCCACACCTCTTCCCCCGTCCTCCCCCTAAAAAAATTGAAACCAACATAAAGTGTAAGACAAAAGGCGGGAAAAAAAGGAGTGCCAAGCGTGCGAGGGACGAAAATCTTGACTTTGAGACATGGATGATAACGCCTGCAATCAGATTTTCTTGCACATTCTCTTCTAAGGTCATGAAGAAATCAAGTCAATCGACCTGTTTGCAGAATTTTGTATACAAATACGATGCAGAATTAGCTTCTTCCACGAACTATTTGCTAAATGAGAACTACTTATCTACCTTCTTGAATCGTATAGATATATAAAATGCATGATTTTTATGATTTAATCAATAATAATTTTTAAAGAATTCCCCATTTTTTAGAGAAAAAACACTCACAAACTATTCTGACCGGGGTCATAATAATATCTTCGATAAATCTTTTTTTTTCTATATTGCTTTGGGCTATACTAAAAAGATCCTCAACCAATTTTTTGGAAAAAGAAAAGTCAACACTCGAGTAATTGTGTTTAAACAAATGAAAAAGTTAAATCCACTAACAGTTTAATTTTCTTTACGCTTAATGTATTTTGACTTATTATAAAAGACTAGTAAATTTACTCGCGTTTCGCGCGATAATGAAACTTTTTATGAATACATGCAAACGAAAAATTGAAAGTAACAAATATACTCAAGATATACATATAAATTTTTTTGGAAAGATTAATATATAAGAGAAAAGATACAGTTTAAAAAATAAATCCATATAGAAGCATCTCATTTATTTTTGGTAAGTTTATAATAATAGAGTTCTCAAGGCATATTCCTCTCAATTGGGAAAAGCATGACTCATAGAAATAACTTTTGATGTACATGCATATAAACTATGCATATTGATTAAATTACAAATGCAAATATTTTTCTTATAAATTTAATCGATATAGAAATAACTTTTCCTGTATAGGCATAAAAAAATTAATTTTATCATACATACCATTTTTTCTTAGTTAGCTCCAGCACTTTCCATATAATTAAGCGATTTCACACAAAGAGTGGAACAAAAAAAATCATATGCTTTAAAACATATAATTATTATTATCATTAATATTTCATAAGCAAATGCTATTTAGAAAACAATTCCATGATTAATAATTTTTGAGCGGATTTCCCTTCATACGGATTGGTCCTTAATTTTTGCCCTTCAAGTCGGTGGTCTTTAATTTGTGTCCCTGTTTTTTCCTTTAATGAAAATTTGTGAGTCTAAGATACCCTTATCCGTTGATCTACGAAATCAGAGATTCTGGGTTCGATCCCCATCCGAGGCTATGAATTTGTTATTTTCTTATAAATAAAAAAAATCGCTAGACAAAGTCGGCATAAGTTCTGTAGGAACTAAAGTATCTGGCATAAGTTGTGTAGTAACTAATTCGCAAGGCATAAGTTTATAGAAACTTTGCCTTGTCCGGCATAATTTATGTAGGAATTAAAATTTTCGGCATTAGTTATGTAGTGCCGAACGAAAAAGTTACTATGCAACGTATGCCGGAAAATGTAGTCCCTACATAAATTATGATGGCTACGATTTTGCCTGCGAAATTAGGATTATAGATTAAAAATCAGCAATTTAAGGGATAAAAATTAAAGACAGCCCATGATTAATACTGTATTACTGTGCTGAGTTGGACCAGATTAGTGGGGAGCCGAATCCGGGTGCTGGACGCCTGGTGAAAATTTTAAAAATAATATTCCCTTCGTCTCAAAAAAAAATTCTTATTAGTTTGTCTCGACACATTTTTATATTTAGAAATAATTTAACTTTATGATATGATTTAAAATCATAAATATCTAAGATTTATTTTAGACCAAACATTTCAAAAATATTTCTTCATTTCTTGAACTCCGTGTCAAGTCAAACTAAGAGAGTTATTTTGGGAAGGAGGGAGTAATCCATTGTATTACTTCAAATAGTGAAAGAAGTTTGCAAAACGTGAGTTTGTGCAGGTTTTATTATCAACATAATTACTCATACTAACTCTACATAATTATATCATCCTTTTTTCACTTTCCTTCCCCACAGAGAAACTCAAAGGAATTGCAGGATGACTTACCTTAAACTATAAAAATCAATTACTTGTGCATGTATAGTTTTAAAACCAAATAAATTGGTTCTGAAAACCAACTTAGAACGAATAAATTAATGTTTCATATCTCAATTCCAAGTAAAATGAAAGTAACAATTAGACAATTGAGAACTCAATTAGTAAAGCAATTGTCAATGTAAATCCTGCTGATGCATAAAGATCTCATAAATCAGTCAACACAAAATTTGATAGAAACAGACAAAAGAGATATACAAAGGAGTATAGACCATAAAATAATACTATCTAGAAATGGAAATGTGACAGAATCATGCATGCAATATGAGACAAGACGGACCTCTCATTTTCTGCAAAAATGCCAACGGCTCGGTTGCCCGATAAGCTTAAAGAAGTAAGTAATATTTATAGTCTCTTTCTCTCTAATGGATGAAACAGTTATTCTTGATAGGGTTAATTGAAGTCTCTAATACAAGAACCGGTTCTTTCTTTACTAATAACTTTTAGACTTTTTTTTTGTCCGATATGACTTTTTGATTTGTAACATACATTGAATTGAACTTCAGTAGAAAATGTAGGAAATCTAGAAAAAGATAAATAGGTGTCATATCAAAATTTTCTCTTCTAAAGTATAGCCATCAGACAGATACCCAAAGGTGCAAAGAAATGGAAAATTATGTTACAACAAACAGCAAGAAAACACCAAAAAATGTGGTTATAGTCATCCTATTGCTTTCATTCTAAAGACCGAGACCCAAACAAAGCAAAAAGTGATAAGAAGAAGTCCACACTTTTTCTTTCCCTTGCACCCTTTTTCATCATCAGATGGAACATAAGAGGCAACCAAAAGCATAAATCCTTGATTTCCACAAATTAAAGAGAAGGTTAGATGGGGATAGTTGAAGAAGCACACAACGCGAAGATATTAGGAACAGGGGATCGAACCATAGTCCCAGTTCATGGGTTTGGGACAGACCAATCTGTGTGGAAACATCTGGTTCCTCGTATATATAGTTGACGATTATAAGGTTGTCTCATTTACAATATGGGTGTTTGAACTACCAGTCCCGAATCCCGACTACTTTGACTTCTAATGGTACTCAACCTTAGAAGGATGCGTACGCCTTTGATGTGATCACTATGTTGGAAGAACGTCAACTTCCTCGTTGCATTTAAGTTGGACACTTTGTTTCTGCCATGATTGGTGCTTTCGCTTCCGTTGCCCGATCTCTTCACCAAACTTGTTATCATGACGAGAGTCGTTGATGCATCCGTGTTTGATGATGACTTCTGCAAAAGTTAAAATCATATACAATATCTGTTTAATTTAGTCAGTGGACAACAAAACAACTCAAAGATACAGACTTGAGTATTACATTAAAACAAACATAAAATGAAGGGAAAAATAAATATATTGAAGACAAAAAAAAGAATTTTACCTCTGGCGAGTGGGAGGAAAAGAGTAAAAAGGAGTTTTAGTTGAAAAAGGAAAAGAGGAAGGGATACTAATTAAGAGTGGGAGGTTAAAAACTCAAGAGTCGTGACTTTTGAATTCTTAAGCAAATTAAAAAGCAAAAAAATGAGGTAAAAAGACAAGAAATCGGGGAAAAAGATAACTATGTTTCCTGGGTTTTTGGAGTTTCAAGTAGGCGGGCTATATATATATATATATATAGTTACATAGATAGATATAGATGGTTTCCTATTCTTTTAAGGTAACCGATTAATATTTGTATAATGAATTATCGGCACTTATGTTTTAAGTTTATAGTAAAACTTATACTCGTATTGGGTTGGAATATCGCAAAATCATAAAACTTTTGTACTACAGTCTCTAGTGATCACTTCAGTTTAGGCTTAGTGATAGAATTTTCAAGGAATGACTCGTTGTATAACAAATTCAGAATCTAATAAGAACTTCACATCATTACAAATTAAGTACATATCATCAACCATTTTAATATCTATTCTACCTTTTTACAAGAACTTGAATAAATAAAAAAGAAATTCTCGTCAATTGAAGTTCTGACAACACATTGCACCATGTCGATAAGCTAGAACCTCCGAGATCAGGCATCAAGTTTTTATTGTAGTATCATGAATTCGAATCAAAATTATTTCCTAAATCCTAAGTAATAACATTACCTAAACGGGCAATTCGCATGATTGCCCCTGTTTTAGGTGATCTTTAATTTTTGTCTCTTAAATTGGTGGTCTTTAATTTTTGTCCTTCGCCTAAAGAAAATATCGAAGAAAAATAGAAGCCCAATGGACTAGGACTGCTTTACAAACGGCTTCATGAAACACAATACAGAATACACTGACTGGACCCGGTCATTTGCACTTTTTTCCTATTTTTGTGCTGGTCTTTAATTTTTGTCCTTCAAATGGGCTGGTCTTTAAAATTGAACTTATACTTATAGGGCATAAGTTACGCATCATAATATTCACAAGTTATGCCCCGTAAATAATAGGTATAAGTTCAAGTTTGAAGGACAAAAATTAAAGATAAGCCCATTTGAAGACCATACGAAGCAATTTACTTGATTTTCAGTAGGAAAATTTATATAGCATAACTAACTATTAGTACATATTTATATTTAGTAGCTATAGTTTAGATTAATTACATTATGTAGCTAAAAGTAATATGTTAAATATAATTAATAGCTATTAATAAAGATACATGGTACATTATTTTTCTTCAGATCTCCGTTGTCGGCGGAGCTCCGACGAAATTCATCTTCAGATCTATTTTTATTCATATCTCTGGTGGCGTCGACGTCATCAACAACAACAGAGGTGGTGTTGACTTTTTCGGCACAGAGGACAATCCACCACGTTGAGCACGGTGACTCTCTCTCCCGTTTTGCTCGTATAAGCTCACGCCGACAAACATGTATGAAGTCACCACGACGGAGCTCACGACGACTTCTCTCCACATTGACTTTTTTTTGTATTCATTATTTTTTTATTTGTTAAAATTTTAGATTGTATTGTTAAAACCACTAAATTATAGTCATTTGGGTAAGTTTGACTTTTCAGTAACCACAGAATCGAAAAGCCGAGGCCAAATGGAGAGCCCATAACTTTACTCTATCTCATTAAGCAAATCGGCGCCAAAAGGCACCGAATTTTCCCGCCAAAGATAACCATCACATTTACATTGAAGCCTCCCTCCACAAATCAAGCCCTAACAATTTCTTTCTTTAATCCCAAACCCAGGCTAGCTCAGGCGAACGGAGAATGGCTTCTGACTCATCTCCGGTCAACACTCGTAAGTGCACTGCATCTCCTCTGTCTATCATAAATATTCTTAAATTTCCATTGCATATATAAATTATCCAAATTAAAAGCAGTGTGTTGTATTGAACCCTATTTGAGTAGAAGTTTCTATTTGAAATATACAGGTCCATCTACACCAGATGACTCCATTTCAAGTCCAATTGGGAACACTTACTCTTCTCCCGGCGACTCAACTCGCCGGAAACGTGGCCGCCGTTCGGCCACATCCACACCAGTAGCACCGTCAAATCGACGATTCACAACTCCCGATGCTACACCAACACCGTCGAGTACCAAATCTCGCCGAGGCAGAAGAAGAGCATCACCCAACACTCCTTCTGGTGCTGCGACTCCGTCGTATACCTCTGATGTTCCACCCTCCTCAGAGGGCGGGGACGGTGATGATGCCGATGAGGCCCCACCAATGTATGTGTGGGGCACAAATATAAGTGTGCAAGATGTAAACGCTGCGATTCTTAGGTTTTTGAGGAATTTCCGAGAGGATCCTTCTGAAACTGAGGGGAAATACATGAGGGCAATTCATCATGTAATTGAAATGGAAGGCGATTCACTTGATGTTGATGCACATGATGTGTTCGATTATGATGGAGATTTGTATACCAAAATGGTCAGATTCCCACTTGAGGTTCTAGCAATTTTTGACATTGTTTTAATGGACATGGTTAGCAGAATTAATCCACTCTTTGAGAAGCACATACAAGCTAGAATTTTCAATCTGAAGACTTCGACTTCAATGAGAAACCTCAATCCATCTGGTTAGTTGTGTTTTAGTATGATAATTTTTTTTTATTTTAAGGATGTATGATGATACTTGGACTAAATTAATTTGTATAATCTTGTTAGATATTGAGAAGATGGTGTCACTCAAGGGGATGATTATCCGTTGTAGTGCAATTATTCCAGAGATAAGGGAAGCAATATTTAGATGTCTTGTTTGTGGATATTACTCCGACCCAATTGTTGTAGATAGAGGTTGGTTGATTAGGTGTAATTTTATACCTTTTGTGCTTTAAGAATTCTGGTTTCTATGTGCTAAAATTTGACTGTTATCAGGCAGGATTAATGAGCCGACTATATGTGGCAAGCAAGAATGTCTTGCAAGGAACTCAATGACTTTGGTTCACAATAGATGCAGGTAAACACATGACTACCTCTAAATCTTGATTGATCATACTTGTATAAGGTGGTGACTGATTCTTTCGGTCCTAATTTGATCAACTGAATCCAATGTTCAAAATAATATTTGTTCCCATCTCTCCTTAATTGAGCTAAATAGTTTTGCTTTGTTCAGAGCAATACTCAATCATCGATAAAGTTTAAGTGGTTATTTTTATACATTTGGTAAAAGATAGTTTTCTCCTGCTGTTTGTGTCTCGATCCAGTCAAAATATTACTTGTGATTTTCTATGAGCAATTTATTCATTTGCGGTTTAGTGAGTTGTACTTGCTGCTGCTTAATGCAACAAATTTATTGCTAATTATAGTTGAAAGATACAATCATTTCACTTGGACCCAGGGAATAATGCAGGAGGGATTGACTTTCAAACTACAACACCACGTCCAAAAAATATCTACCAACTATTCCTGATGATCCCTTTTCACCAATTCATAGCGGTGATTGATGACCTTTCGCACTTTATTGCCCTTTGCACCTTCAACATATCTCAGCTTGACTTGACGCATCTAGCTTTACATGTTTGCACTTTAGTCAGGGGTCTTAGACTTTTTATCTAGTTGTGATTACAATGATAAAATAGTTTATTCTTCTTACTCAATTAAGCTACAAGAATACTCTAATCTAGGAGAAACAACTCTTCCCTGTGGTTCAACTGGTTTACAAGTTTGATTGCAGTCTAGAATAATGTATCCCCGAATGTTGGCTAACCTTACAAGCCTTCAGCATTTTAAGCGAGATATCCTTTAAAGATGTGTTTTTCCATACACTCGATTTATTACAATTTTATTCAACTCGTTCCTTGTTGGCACAGGTTTGCTGATAAACAAATTGTGAGAGTTCAAGAAACACCAGATGAGATCCCTGATGGAGGAACACCTCACACGGTAAGCTTGTTGATGCATGACAAGCTGGTGGATGCTGGGAAGCCAGGTGACAGAGTTGAAGTAAGATTTCATACTATTTATTGTTACTTGTTGATTCTGTATGCAAGTTCAACATTCAGTTCCTGTTTTTTATGTTAATACTTCAATGGTTATTTTTATGTTGGTCAGGTCACTGGAATTTATCGGGCTATGAGTGTCAGAATTGGGTCAGCACACAGGACTGTAAAATCATTGTTCAAGGCAAGTCTTCCTATGTGGTTGCTTAGAGTAGTTTGATTATTAGGCAGTTCGCCAATCTGAAAACCCATCGTATATCCAAATTAGACTCTAACAATATACATGAACTGATTGGACATTTTTTTGATTCCAGACATACATTGATTGTCTTCATCTTAAAAAGACTGACAAGTCAAGAATGAATGCAGAGGATCCGATGGAAATTGAAAATGGTGATGATCGAAACGGCGAGTCTCTTGACCATAAAGAAAAGGTTACTCTAATTGAACCTTTTCTTCGAAAGTAACAATGATCCACGTTTAGTTTTGTTTTATGAAAAGTATTTTTGAAATGTCAGGTGGAAAAATTGAAAGAACTATCTAAACATCCTGATATCTACGAAAGGCTGACCAAGTCCTTGGCACCAAACATATGGGAGTTGGATGATGTAAAGAAAGGCCTTCTTTGCCAGGTACCATGACAGTCCACCTGTTCTACTGACTGCTTGTGCTTTTTATTGAGCACAATTTATTTGGTTTATCCAAAAACTGTGTCTTGATACCAATGGTTAAATTCGGGTTGAGGTTTAGTTGTTTTATATTGATTGTTAAGTGGTCTCCATGTAGCTCTTTGGCGGAAATGCATTGAGCTTGCCATCTGGGGCAAGTTTCCGTGGTGATATCAACATTCTTCTTGTTGGTGATCCGGGGACCAGCAAATCGCAGCTGCTTCAGTATATTCACAAACTGTCTCCTCGCGGTATATACACAAGTGGACGAGGAAGTTCAGCTGTGGGGCTGACTGCTTATGTAGCCAAAGATCCCGAGACTGGTGAAACTGTATGACGACTGCTTACTGCTGTTTTAATTGACTTTTGGTAATAATAATGCAACTGCCAAAATTTGATTTGACAATTTACTTCACAGGTCCTTGAGAGCGGGGCCCTGGTCCTGAGTGACAGAGGGATCTGCTGTATCGATGAGTTTGACAAGATGTCTGACAGTGCCAGGAGCATGTTACATGAAGTGAGACTCCAAGATCCTATTTCTTCCTAAACTTTAAAGCACATTTTGGTTTACAAGATCAAAATAACAGATAGTGCCATCAAATCCTTATTTCAAAATGAGTTAGAATGTTTTTATTCATCTTTTGCATT
This sequence comes from Anisodus acutangulus, assembly GCA_029783415.1. NCBI lineage: Eukaryota > Viridiplantae > Streptophyta > Magnoliopsida > Solanales > Solanaceae > Anisodus > Anisodus acutangulus. Next base: position 62,564,749 of record CM056489.1, on the reverse strand, counting down.
GATTCCTCAGGTGATGGAGCAACAAACCGTTTCAATTGCAAAGGCTGGAATTATTGCTTCTCTTAATGCTAGGACTTCAGTATTGGCTTGTGCAAATCCAATTGGCTCCCGTTACAATCCCCGTTTATCTGTCATTGATAATATACACCTCCCACCTACCCTGCTGTCAAGGTATAATTGTGCAAAAACTGCTATCAGGCACCAGTAATTTGATTTCTCATCTATTTCTGTTAGCATAATGCTACTGGCTGTTGATCTACATCTCAGAATTGGATATCAGCCAGAGCTCTGTGGTTGTCCATTGGTGCTTGAACTGGAGGCTTCTCTGACTAATCTTTGTCTTTCAGATTTGATTTGATATACTTAATTCTAGACAAAGCGGATGAGCAGACGGACAGGCGCCTCGCAAAGCACATAGTTGCTTTACACTTTGAGAATCCTGAGGTTGGTTGATTTATTTCAGTGAACTTTCCGGTACTCCTCGGTAACGAGTATTCAACTAGTTAGCTATCTAACTAATATTCCATCTCTGCAGAACTCTGAGCAAGAAGTGATTGACCTTCCAACATTAGCTGCATACTTGAGCTATGCTCGAAAAAATATACATCCACAGTTATCTGATGAAGCAGCTGAAGAATTGACTAGAGGATATGTGGAGATGAGAAGAAGAGGGAATTTCCCTGGCAGCAGTAAAAAGGTCTATTTTTCAATTGATCTGTTTAAGTTTCATTGCCATATTTTTATTCCGATAGATAATGATGCAGATTATTTATTGCAGTCCTCAAAGTCCCCACAACTAAGTTCTACTACTTGGTATCTGATATGTAAGCTTTTACAGGTTATTACAGCCACACCAAGGCAGCTAGAGAGTTTAATACGCCTTGGTGAAGCTCTTGCTCGGATTCGTTTTTCAGGAAAGGTTGATATAGCTTTCCTAGTGCTCATGTCTTTGTTTTTGGACTTCACCTCATGAAGATGCTATTGCCACGTCATGTGCAGGTTGAGAAAAGAGATGTAATGGAGGCTTTTCGTCTTCTAGAAGTTGCCTTGCAGCAGTCTGCAACTGACCATGCTACAGGTATAATTTGGATGACTCTTTTTATAGTCTACAGCAACCATCGTCTTCATATCTAGTAATACCAGAGGACATACCAAATCATCACACCAATTTGAGTGTCCGGTGACACCTAATTCTACAACCTACTTAGCATCATGTAAAGCATCTTTGTATTGCTTTATTTAATACCTTATGCATATGAAAATGACCATGCAACACTTTGGCAATTCTTTTAACTATAGTATGGTTCTTAGTACTTCAAAGTAAACTTTTGCTTGACAAAGTCTAAAATTCCATCAATTTTAACATCCTCTTTCTTATTAATTGAAAATTCATTTCTAGTATTGTCACCTCTTTCAAGTATGCTGAGCACTTGTCTTTTTTGAGCAGGAACCATTGACATGGATCTCATCACAACTGGCGTATCTGCAAGTGAAAGGATGAGAAGGGAGAATATGGTGTCAACCACCCGCAACATAATTATGGAGAAGATGCAGCTTGGGGGACCATCGACTCGTTTGCTAGAGGTATGTTAACTTATTGAAATATACTGTAATAGCATTTCGGAGGAACGAAAAAGTTATTGAATTTTGCTTACTTCGATGTATAGTTACTGGAAGACGTGAAGAAGCAAAGTTCTGGTGGTGAAGTTCACCTTGCAGATGTAAATTTCTTTCCCACCCAACTCTCTGCACTTTTGATTGAAAATTCATCTGATGTTTTTTCCCTCGTGTTGCATCAGCTGCGAAATGCACTGGCTACTCTAGCAAGCGAAGGACTGGTTGTTGTTCACGGTGACACTGTGAAGAGAATATGATGAGAGGAAATCAGGAGTGAGGCTTTTTCAAATTCATTCCTCAAGAAACTGAGGTTGATATTCACATTGGCATTATTTGCTGCAGCACTAACAGACACTTGGAAAATATCCACGGTCCACTTTACCGTGTCCTTTGAAGCAGTTAGCCATATCGTAAGAGCAATGTTTAGGACTTCGCAATGTAGTGTTGTCTTTGAACTTGATCTTATTTAAGAACTTGATGAACTTGAAACGTGAAAATCTGTATATGAGAAATTAGATGATACGTAACGCGTGCAAGAGATGTACGCTTCTTAACGTGAGAAATTAAATTTTACTTTTTCTAACATTTTAAATTTTTAGATGAAAGAGACTCATACTTCATAAACATTTTATTGACTCAAGCGCAATTCGTTCATTTGACACATGAAAGTTTAATTCGTTTTCAGTCGTAAAAGCAGGGCTACCAATGGTATTCCATCCACAATGTTTATTTTTTAAAGGTAGGAAGTAGAAAAACGGACGAGGGGGATGCAGGTAGTAAATGGTAACACAGATGGATGTAGCCGCTAGAGGGACACTTGGAACGTGTAAGTTTGTTTGTTTATGTCTGTGGGGCCATCTAACATCATGTGTTCAATACTTGTCCACACATGATCCTCCACCGGAAATTTTGTCTACAGATTTTTGTAAGGACCAACATCGGTTGTAATTTGATTTACCAAAGTAGATGCTTTTTAAAAATATGTCCTAACAGTTAAAACGAACTAATAGAAGTCGAAAATTGCCAGGTAGACGTAGAACATTCACTCTCAACATAATACAATTGTATTTTTCAACTGAACTTATGATTCCTCATTATTTGACTACGTAAAATCCGTACTTGATTTGCCATACTGTATATGTTATAGTATGATTTTTGCACTTGTAACAATTGGATTGGTGGTGCCTCCAAACTACTCCATATAGCACAACAGTGGCTCGATATAAATGTTACGAAATTAATCTCTTAGTTTTTGCACTTGTAAGTTGTAACATTAACATGTTGCTCAATTATTGCCTTTAGAATTATTTTTTCAAAAGCAACTATTTACCGTTATCTACTTGTATGATAGATAAAGGATTATTATAAATTTAAATAATGTTTGTTATGCAAAATTGGAAAAAAGATTTTATCTGTTTCTTACACGGGACAAATACCTTATTGTTTATTAAAACAATAAAACTCTAAAAATGTAAGTTAACTACATTTAAACATGACATAAATGATAAATTAATATACTTTTTGAACGTCAAAGTATATCCAAAAAAATTGTTTCGTATGATTACTTTTTAACATTTTGGGAAAAAAGGCTTAAGAAGTAACCCCAAGGAAACTTGAATAAATAAGGTATAAGACTTTCTTTTCCCCTCAAAATATAGGGTTATAACAACAATTAAAAAACTCAAGTTGAGCAATAGTTAAAGACAGCCAAAATATCGGGTAAGAAATAGGAAATAACAAAAGTATTTACATCAAATGAATAATAAATCCGATTAGCCTGAATAATGTTGAAGCGGTAAGAAAGAAATAAAAACTGAGCTACTCTTTTCCTTACTGTGTGATGTGATCCATATATCATTGTAAAGGAGAGAAGAAAGTCAGAAACACAGATTTGAAACTCTCGGGTCGAGCAGAAGAAGAGCTACAATGGCGGAGCAAGCTGGTGGAGGATGCTGTCCTCCGATGGATCTGTTCCGTTCTGAGTCGATGCAACTCGTCCAAATCATTATTCCGAATGAATCTGCTCACCGGACTATCGATTATCTCGGGGAAATCGGACTTATTCAGTTCAAAGACGTGCGTTTGTTCATTTCTATGTCTGTTTATTTGTGTGATTTGTGTTTGCTATATTGTTGTATTGTAGTATCGGATAATTGTGTTGACTTGCTGTGTGGCTAGGGTTTGGCTGTGTTTTTCTACTTTTATTTCAGTTAATTGTGGAAGAATTTGAGATTTAGGATTTAGAACAGTGTTGGAGATTATTTGCTTTTTTTTCTGCACTATTGGTAAAAAATTGGTTTAATTATTCCAACATGTGACATTATCGATTGAATCTGCTCACCGGACAATCAATTATCTCAGGGAAATCGGATTAATTCAGTTCAAAGACATGCGTTTGTTCATTTCTATACTTTTTCTCTGTTTATTGTGTGATTTGTGTTCGCTGTATTGTTGTCCTATAGTCTCGGATAATTGTGTGGACTTGCTGTGTGGCTAGGGTTTAGCTGTGCTTTTGTACTTTTATTTCAGTTAGTTTTGGAAGAATTTGGGAGATACGATTCTGAACAATGTTAGAGATTATTTACTTTTATGTTTCTGTGCAATTGGTCAAGAGTTGGTTTAATTATTCCGACATTTGACATTATAAAGTTTGAACAAATCGTTAATTCTAGATGCTGTTGTTTTTATTCACTGTTTTCTTTTAATTTTTGCGATGCCTTTATTGACAACAGGATATTTTGATTAAATCGTAGATTTTCACATGGTTTCTGTACGTTCCTTTGCAAATACATATCACACAATTCACTTAGAAGCGGGATTGGTGTATTTTAGTTATTCCAGTGAAGTGATAAATAACAGAACAAAGGCGGACTTTGATTTGGTAGATTTGGGTTTTTATTATGTAACGACGTGTAAAGGTAGATAAACTGCTTTCAGACTGTCAGTACTGAGTTATTTAAATGACAAATACTACTTACTATGTGATTTTCCAGTTTTGTTTCATTCTGATTTTAGAGAGGGTTGGCTCTATTGACTGACTTCATTTGAGAATTGAGTAATATATGTAGGTATATTCCATTCTAAGTGTAAGATAATACTATTTCTTTTCATATCATATTGAAAATTATCTTGAAACTTTTGAAATTTTAGAAAAATTTCCATCTAAAGTTGACTCGTCTCTAATGCATCAAATTTACTGTAGTGTTGATATCTAAGGAACATCATACTAAAAGAAACGGCTCTGTAATCTAAATATATACACTGTGGTTACTTGGTTAGTTTTATCGACATCTTGGATGCTCTGCAATGACTTTGTTAGAACTATCTTTGTTATATTTCTATTATTGTAGGGACCTTGGACTTGTTAATTACAATAATTGAGTGACTGTGTATGCATATTATGTTGACTGTTCACTGGTTTATGAGATTTTATCTTTGCAATTTATTCAATTTATCCAATTTTCGTTTTCTTACAGTTGAATGCTGAAAAGAGCCCATTTCAACGAACATATGCTAATCAGGTACCAAAACAGTTCACTCTTACTTTAGTGTTGCATTCAGTCACATTATACCTATCAAAATCTGACTAGTTAGCTTTTGGGATTATCAGCTGTTACTTAAAGATAGGGTAGGAGAATTATGTTATTTATTGTTTTTGTGGGAAAAAAAGAAAAAAAATCCTCTTTATGAGTAGAGAATCTTATCAGTATAACTTTCATTGTTTCTAACTTTTACATGTTCTTTTGTTTTTCCCATAAATCAGATCGGCGTGTTTGTTTCTTGATGGATTATTCCATCATCACTCTTTAGGACTAATTTTTCCTCAGCATAACATTAACTAGAGGGAAGGTGAAATTAACCCGATTAGTAAATCCTGGTCTGAGGGGATGTAGTTGTACTAATGCCGTCCATATTTCTGTCTTGTTAACTTCTTTAAAGGACCTGAATTGTTTGGCACTGAAAAGAACCTTCTTTTGAATATCTGCCAATAATGCCGTCCATATTGCTGTCATGTTAACTTCTTTAAAGGACCTGAATTGTTTGGCACTGAAAAGAACCTTCTTTTGAATGACTGCCAATACTATGCGCTTCCACAAAATATCCTCATCTATTTTTTGGTCTTCCTCTAGAGACATACAACAATAGTCACGCCCTTTTGCATGACAACAGGTAAAGCTCTCCCGCTCCTGTTGAGGAGATGCCAACCATCTCTCCTTTCTATGATCACAATATTCACACCCTTTTGCATTCTTATCATGTCTTTTCCTCATGGTGAAGGGAAACAAACAAAAAGCGGAACAAGGGGAGGATGTGTGATTCTGCTGTCATTTTTTGACTTTAACTGTTGGAATATGGAAGGACTCACAATATTTTGGTCTAGCTATTTGCTCCTCCCAATGAAGTAACTAAATAAATCTTTTAGTGTCATATTCAGTTTTAAATTAGAGACCGTAAAGTTCCTGCTGTGCATAAAGTAAACACACTTTACAACTATCACAACAAAGGTGTTGGAACTTCTGAATTTTCCATCAGAAACAGTCTTATGAGACGTGCTCATTTTTGTATCAAGGGAACTTACTGTTTTGTGTCAAACTGAAAGCTCCAGTGAAGGTAGTAACTTGAATGACTTTGAGCATAGATGCCACTGAGTCGCATATTGCTAGTGCCTGATACCTTTTTAAATTGTGAAATATGGTTAGGTGGTGTCTTTGAAGATACTTGTTTATCTTTATTTGCATATATTCTTCTTCGCCGTTGCTATTCATAACTGGTAATTCTATACATTTAACACTGTTTTTATTGTAAAAGATCAAAAGATGTGGAGAGATGGCTCGTAAATTACGTCTATTTAAGGACCAAATGTCCAAAGCGGGCTTGTTATCTTCTTCTACGTCTGCCACACAAGTTGACTTAAGCTTTGATGACCTTGAGGTATGTTTAGTTTATCTGTTTGGATGTAAATTGCTTTTGCTTAACGGGTCAACACAGCTTGTTTGTGTACTAGGTCAAGCTTGGAGATCTTGAATCAGAGCTGATTGAAATGAATGCTAATGGCGATAAGTTGCAACGTTCCTACAATGAGCTTGTGGAATATAAACATGTTTTGCAAAAGGTGCAGTTTCTAGGTTTATCAACGACAGAAGATTTTTTAGAATTGCTTAGTTACCTATTCGATTTTAAAAATGCATAGCTGATTGCCAATATAGTATACAACATTTTTGAGCATTCTATTTGTTTTCTAGGCTGGTGAGTTTTTCCACATAACACAGAGGAGTGCTGAAGCTCTACAACGAGAACAGGCATCAAATCAAACTGGTGAACAATCATTAGAAACTCCTCTGTTATCAGACCAGGTAAACCTTGATATTTAGCAAATTGTGTAATTTCTTCCTTTGGAGTAACTTTTTTTGTTGGATTTGAATTCTTAGGAAGCAGTGACTGATCCATCCAAGCAAGTTAAGTTGGGATTTATTACTGGACTTGTTCCTAGAGAAAAATCGATGGCTTTTGAGAGGATTCTCTTTCGTGCTACCCGGGGTAATGTGTTCTTGAGGCAGGCTGTACTTGAAGAGCCTGTCACTGATCCTGTTTCTGGAGAGAAGGTATTCTTCATCTATTTTCTTCTGTAGGGGTATTCTCAATTATGCAGACAAATGTCATATTAACTTTTGAGAAGATTCATGGACAAAAATTGATTCACAAAGCATGTATTTTTATCTAGTAGTTTTATCCTTGTTTGCAACTCAATGAAGAGTTTCTGATCACATAAAATGAATGGGACACCTCCATGGAAAACTGGATGCTCGTGATATGACTTTGGTGTCCATATGGTCTAATTGTATGTTTGTGAATGTGGATTTGGATTTTCCATAGTTTTATAGTAATCTCTGTCAGCAAAATTTAAAAAGTACTTATGATTTTAGAAATTTTAATCAGTATCTGCTTTTTGTGAGAAATAATGTTTTCTTTTGAAAATCCATTTGTTTCATGTCAACTTTGTAAATCACAAATATCTGACGGTACAAATATATATTTCCAGATATATCTATATACTTGAAGAAAAGAATACTATTAGTAGCCATTTGATATGAAGATGTTAGCATATCTCGGAGAAAAAGTAAATAAAAATGATTCATGCAGAACTTCTGCAACTTTTAATTTAATATGAAGCAGTGCTGAATACAGCTACTCCCTACTAGCTACTATCAGAAACATGTTTTCCATTTTTTGTTTGGACTAGCATATATTGGCTAACCGAAGTATAATTTATTCTTCATTTCTTACTCTTCGGGTTATTTCAGGTTGAGAAAAACGTATTTGCAGTCTTCTTTTCTGGTGAAAGAGCAAAGAGCAAAATTCTCAAAATATGTGAAGCTTTTGGAGCAAATCGTTATTCTGTCCCCGAGGACCTTGGTAAACAGGCTCAGATGATTACTGAGGTATGCATCTCATCCTTTAGTTCTTATATTTTCTTTATTTTTCCTAGGCCATTCGTGTTCCAGTTCCCTCCTCCTATGTTAAATTCCTTCTCTGCTTTTATCAACTTAGTTAATTTTGAGTAATTGCTAATGAAAAAGCATCTATGCTCAAATTTTGTGGGAAATTAACATTTACAAGTCAAAGAAACAATAAAAAGGAACCTATTCTTGTATATGAGTAGAATAGAATCTGACACAAAATCATCTATTTTGTTGATGTTAACTATAACTCACATATTGTTATTGTCTAGATGAAGTTGCTTTCTTCCTAATCTGGCATCTCTGTATAACTATTTTGTGAAAGTATGTCTGTCTGGTTGATACTTCTCATTTATTTGGAATATACTAATGGAATGAAGTATGTCTACGATGTCCCTTTGCAGGTCTCCGGAAGAATCTCAGAGCTAAAGACGACCATAGATGCTGGTTTGGAGCACCGGGGAAATTTATTACAAACTATTGGTGAACAATATGATAGATGGAACATTTTGGTTAGTTATTAAACAAGGAGAAATATTATTCTTCTCATTAGCAAGTCTTTTTAACTTCTTGAAGAAACCTATTGTAGCAAGTTTTGTTGTTTGTAGAACTTTTATTCCATAAGTTGATCTGAATGGTTTAATGTTTGTCTATCAGCTTTTGTTCTATTAAGCACATCTTTTTAATAATTTTAGGCGAGGAAGGAGAAATCAATTTATCACACTCTCAATATGCTTAGCATTGACGTGACCAAAAAATGTCTGGTGGCTGAAGGTTGGAGTCCTGTTTTTGCAACCAAACAGGTGAGTTTTTTGTCTTTCATTTCTTGGTCATGGTACTCGGTTTCACGTATAGGATGAGAGACTAACAGGAAGAAGAGAATCTAAGTGTGTTATGATGAGATCTGATGATGTCATCTTGTAGTATAATATTTCCCTTCCTTTCCTTAACAATAAAAAACACCTCTCTCCCTTTCCTTGATATTTTCTTTTCAATTTGGTAGTAGAAAGATGTCCTACTTCGGCTTATATATATAATCATGTTGACTGTAAATGATATATGATTTGTGCAGATTCAGGATGCGCTGCAGCGAGCAACACATGACTCAAATTCAGAAGTTGGTGCAATCTTCCGGATTCTGGGAACCCGAGAAATGCCGCCTACATATTTTCGAACAAATAAATTTACTAATTCTTTTCAGGAAATTGTTGATGCATACGGGTGGGTCTCCAGTCCCAATTTTTGGATTCCTTTTACAGTTTTACAAAAGATTAAGCAATGATGTTTCTCTTTTTTATTATTGATGCATTCGGGTTGTTTTTGTGGGTCAAGTATCTGGCTTCTGCAACCTGTAAAGAGACTCTAGATTCGTTGGTCGGTATTTCTCTTGCCTTTTGTGACATTTGTAGGATATATGCTTTTGGGGGTAACGAAGATTAATACGAGTTGCAATGTTAAAGAACCATACTCTCCCTTATGTATCACTGAGTACCTGTCCCCTAAGAATAACTTGTGAAGAATGGATCTTGGGCCTAACACAACCCCAAAAGCTAGCTCATGATGGAGGATTGCCCAAGTCTATATAAGGAGACCAATTACTCATCCCACTACTGATGTGGGACTTCTAAGACTCCCCCGCACGTCTAGAGCACGGACAATACAATATGGGGGCCCAACATCGGTGGACAAAGAATCGGGATGGGCATGACTCTGATACCATGTGAAGAATGAATCTTGGGCCTAACTCAACCCCAAAAGCTAGCTCATGAGGGGAGGATTGCCCAAGTCCATATAAGGAGTCCAATTACCCATCCCACTACCGTTGTGGGACTTCTAGCATAACTAATATCTACAGTCATTTAGAAACACAAATGCTTACTGATTGTGAAGAACTATAACTTAGCCATTCAAATTGCCAACATCTGTTTTCTTAAATAAACAAACACCTTTTCCATCAATAAAAGAAAAGATTTGACTTGGCACACTGTGATCCCTGAACTTAGTATTTTGCCACATTGATCAATCATGTTTTGCGGGATCCTTTAAATTTTAAGTTTTCTTAAAACACATCTATTATATGGCCTAAAGAAGCTACCACTATTTACTTCTGTAGCGTTTAGGCGGTGAATTCTGTTAATTATTTGTGTTTGACAAATGAAAGTGATAGGACTGATGAGGTCATATGTGCTTCCACTTGGAGAAATACCCATCTTTATTAAGTGATAGAAGTCCTAAGTTTGATTCGATCTTTATACTATTTATGATACGTACTGTACGATGTTATTAGTTTTCATATTCATGCTGTGCATTAAATGTTGCAGGGTGGCCAAATATCAGGAAGCGAATCCTGGTGTTTACACTATCGTCACATTTCCATTCCTTTTCGCAGTTATGTTTGGTGACTGGGGTCATGGTATCTGTCTGTTGCTTGTCACCCTATACTTCATACTCAAAGAGAAGAAATTATCCAGTCAGGTGACTGCTGCATTTATTAGCTATTTATGTATTAAAGATTACCTAGTTAGATTAGTTTATAGGCCCAATTGGGTATGTCTGTGACATCTGTTACATCAGTTTGCTAAAATCGTAAGAATCACCCCTTATTTCCCTTGTAACAAACATTATAAAAATCCCTTATAATAAAACTTAGAGGTCTCGTTTGTTGTGTAGTGACTGCAACATGCTAAGAACTAGGTCAGCTTCTTACGTTTCAATTTTAAAAAATAGATGTATTCAAAGTTTAGCAATTTGGTGTAATGAAGACTTCTCTGCTGATGTTGACGTAGTGGAGTTTCTGCAGTTCTTTTAAAGGATTCATACCCTGCAATGCTTATGTACTATATCTCAGTACTAGCTCTAAGTTTTTTTTTTTTTAAAAAAGGGCAGCTCTAAGCTTTTAGTATTAATAAAATTAGCTTATTCATCAAAATTAGGTCAGCTTCTTAAGTGAGCAAGGGATTGGTATATGTTCTTCAGAGAGGTGTTACTTGAGGTACCTTTAAATGACACAACCTTTTCATAGTTTCAACAAAGGAAAAAAGATCTACACGGGTTACAATTGTTAAGTTGACAATGTATAGATCCAATGCAGTCACTCAAAGGTTCTCCAATGAACATTTTTCTTGGATTTACCATTTCAAGAAAAAAAAAACATTTTTCTTGGAAGATTAGCAGAAAATCTGAGTGCGTTGATATAGTACGGCATCCACATTTTCTAGTTATTCTCTTGTGGTTCTGGTGAAATGGGGGTATAATTGGATCAAGAATATTCTTACAACTATTAGTTTGTTATAGTTTATGGCAGTGGTGGGATTTTTCAAGTGAATTACGCCCTTTCTGCTGGAGCATGAAAATAAACCACTTTTATTTGAAACATGATAAATAATGATTCATGAATGCAGAAACTTGGAGACATCATGGAAATGACTTTCGGAGGGCGATATGTGATATTTATGATGTCCCTCTTCTCAATATACACGGGCCTGATCTATAATGAGTTCTTCTCTGTGCCCTTTGAGTTATTTGGTAAATCAGCATATGGGTGTCGTGATCCTTCTTGCAGGTACAGAATTGTTACTCCCTCCATTTCAATTTGTTTGTCCTACTTTCCTTTTTCATCCGTTTAAAAAAGAATGTCTCTTTCCTTTTCTGGCATTTCTTTAATCATAACTTTCCACATGGCATGTTAAGACCACAAGATTCAAAGTCTTCTTTACTTTCTTAAACTCCGTGCCAAATCGAAACCAGACAAATAACGGAGAGTATAATTAATTTTTGATAGGTTAGAGTTGTTTCCTTTATTAATACCTTCAGTATCTATCTATTTGCATGTTGGCTAACCCGTGTCCGCTTGATTGTAGGGATTCTACCTCTGCAGGCTTAATCAAAGTGCGTGACACTTATCCATTTGGTGTCGATCCAGCATGGCATGGTACACGTAGTGAGCTGCCATACCTCAATTCATTGAAGATGAAAATGTCTATCCTTATTGGGGTGGCCCAGATGAACCTTGGGATAATTCTGAGTTTTTTCAATGCTCTGTTCTTTCGCAATGGTGTAAACGTTTGGTAAGTTCCATTACGTTCGGGTTACAGTCCCTAGATTTATGGCAGTGTTATTTATTGATTTGGATGTTGCAATCAAGTTGTTAACAGTTAACCAAATTTTGCAATGTCAGGTGTCAATTTGTTCCCCAAATGATATTTTTGAATGCTCTGTTTGGATACCTGTCCGTCCTTATCATTGTAAAGTGGTGCACCGGGTCCAAAGCTGATTTATACCATGTGATGATATACATGTTCCTTAGCCCGACAGATGAGCTCGGTGAAAACCAGCTTTTTGCTGGTCAGAAGATCACTCAGGTTCACTATCCCTCTTCATAGCCACACTTCTCTCTCGATTTCTCTCATTTCAATTGGAGATGTCTGATTTCACTTTGATTTTTGTTAATATTTGGCCAGCTTGTTCTGCTACTCTCAGCCCTTGTTGCTGTCCCATGGATGCTTCTTCCAAAGCCCTTCCTATTGAAAGCTCAACATGAAGTATGTTTTCTTGCCTTGCTTCTTTTCCTTTTCACTTATTCATAAGCTTCTGTTTGTTGAATTATAATGATCTTTGGTTTGTTACTTATTCAGAGGCATCAAGGGCAGTCCTACACAGCACTTCAGGGGGCAGAAGAGTCTTTATTGGTGGAGAGTGGTGATGATTCTGGTCATAATGAGGAATTTGAGTTCAGTGAGATTTTTGTTCATCAGCTCATTCACACAATTGAATTTGTACTTGGAGCAGTCTCAAACACAGCTTCTTACCTTCGTCTGTGGGCTCTCAGGTATGCTCGAGGAGGTCGGATGTGTTGATCTCCTGCTTTACTCTAGTAACGTAATTCTTTGTCTGCTTCTATGTTGGAAACCTCAGTCATTGTAGTTGTTGAGATCTTGATTATTTGTTGGAACTATTAGCTATTATGGGTTTATGTGGTTATCGGAGAATGGAAGCTCTTCGTAAATCTCCATAAGTAGCGAATGCTATGTGTTTGACCAATAGGGGTCTGCTTAGTGTTTAGAGGCCGTGTGAGAGGATGTATTATTTAGTGGCTGCACGGTACTGAACTTTCTGTATTGGTATGTTATTAGTAGGGGAGATGATATCGTCAGATTTCCTAATTTAGAAAATTGCCCGGGGCCTATATTGAGGAGAATCCATTTGATAATGCTGCTGGAAATCCATAGAGCTAGTCCCCCGTCCCCCACTCCCGCTGCTGCCACTGCCCGGGGAAACCAAAATTAATTGTACATAAAGACCATACATCCTGTACTTCATTATAGTCGCCAAAAACATTACTGTACATCCTGTTCAATAATTTGCATATTAGTTAATCCCCACGATATAAGCTACCCTGTATTATCTCATCAGTGGACCAAACTACCATATAAGTATTATTATGTCACCTTTTCATTAATAAAGAATAATTTCCTGTGTTGCTTTTTTTCCAGCCTTGCACACTCTGAGCTGTCCAGTGTATTTTACGAAAAGGTTCTTCTTCTCGCCTGGGGGTAAGTCACTCATTCTATGTTCGTTTGATCAGAAAACTAGCTTTCTATATTAGTTTTGGTGTTGGTTCAAATTGATCAGACTTTGTGAAGCGGGTCTGTGCTTAGAAAAAACACATGTTTGGTTCTCTGAGAATGACCTGCTAATTATCAAATTTATATTTGCAGACGTCCAAAATATATAAATCGTAATGCCCCCAGGATTTAGCTGGCATGTAGTGGGCTGAATATTCCGGGAAGAAAGATTGATATTATTAATGTAATATTAATACATTTTTTAAAATTTATTTATGCTCTTCAGGTTCAACAATGTCTTGATTCTCATTGTTGGCATCATTGTGTTCATCTTTGCCACTGTTGGAGTGTTGCTGGTGATGGAAACGCTCAGTGCCTTCCTACACGCATTGCGACTTCACTGGGTGGAGTTCCAAAATAAGTTTTATGAGGGAGATGGGTACAAGTTTAGTCCTTTCACATTCACATTGATTGATGCGGAAGATGAATGAGGAAGCATCAAGGATTCTCAGAGATGAAGCTCTCGCTGTTTGTAAAAGAATGTGTATGTTATTCTTTTTGCTTGAATGGTCATCGTAGTGGAGGGGATAAGATTTTTTCTCCCTTGTCATTTTTGGTGAGATGAAGCAGTATTCCTCGAGCACGCTCCCACTCTATTTGTTTTATTGGCACAGAGAGAAATAAGCATTCTGCATGTGAGATCGCAGCAATGAAAGCAGCATCTGTGCAGCTGCAACTTTTAGATGGTATAATAAGTTATTTATTAATTGTATTGTTATGTTGTGTGATCCTGAAATAGTCACGGTTTTGTGCAACAGATATGCCGGGGCAGTTTGCCTGTAAATTAATCATATCACCTATGTTTATGAGCGTTTCTGTTAGTAACCGCTCTTGGAGAACCCCTCCCCCAAAAGTACCAAAACCCAAAATGGGAAATAATACTAGTATGTATTTCTTATTGAGCAAGTGAACATAATAAGTGTGGCGCATTATTGCTCATCAGTTCCATTTGCAGCTTTGGTCATGACTCATGACAGTTATATTCGTGCTGAAAATGATTACTGGTGAGACCATTGACTTGTTATCTGCAGGGCTTGATTGGAGGAAGTGCAACCAAGTTGTTCCTTCTGGATGAATGATATGTTGCTCCAAAATGCAGTTTAGGAATAGATGTGTTGTGAGCACCCAGGATCTTAGAGGGAAAAGCCTTTGATTCGCAAAGATCAAAGATCAGCAGCTCTGGATGAAAGTTACCTCCCAATTTTAGTTTTTTGGGCAATGGCTGAATATCAGCTTGGTGGTCTTATTAAATGACAACAGGATCAAGTGACCTGTTTATGACATTTTCTACAGTATGTTCGATTGGATTCATGGACGTATCACACATTAATTTGGGGCTTATTTTCTCACTTGGAGCAACATTTTCACGATAACTTGATCCAAATTCATTTTGACATTTTTTAACTAATCTGAATGACATTGATGTCAACTAACGGAAGTCTGCTGAAAAGACCTGATGATGGGTGGCACACTTGCACTAGAGAAATGGGGGTTTTGTCGTGTTTGAGTCGATGGAATATTCAGTGGAGTGCGAAAAACCAGACTATACCAGAGACCGTTAACTGCGATCTGTAACACATTAATTTCCCGCATCCTGAACTATATTTTGTGCAATCTATCCGGTAAATGAGCAGAGAGCCGAGCGGAGAAATGTGTTTTATTTTGGAGTTTTGTTGAATTGGAAATAATGAAATACAAACTGTTTTTTAGTTTGAAGCAATAACAAATCGCATGGCCCCAAATGATTGATGGGTCCTAGCTACACTTAATTTACATTGATGGTGTAGTCGGTAGAATATAGACGTTAAATTTCACTTTGAGCTGGTACTAACAGCTGCAACTGTTGAAACCATCGAATCCACTCCACAGACATTGCGGCCTCTACAGATTTTGTAGTATCCGTTTTCTCCCCATTTCTCTCCCCACGAGTTCTTGATGATCCAGTATGGTTTCTCTTTCATTCGAATGGGAGAAAATCCAGTACCATAACCGACTAATAAGACACCATGATCCAACTGCTTAGCGCATATATATGGGCAGGAGACTCCGCCAACATACGTCTGCATGTACACTGCATTGATAGCCACTGCAAGCCAAGAAACAGCAACACTTTAAAAATTAGTTTACATCAATATAGTTTAAAGCCATACGCGCAAGAAGAGTAGTAATTCAAGATCCCAAAATGCAGTTTCAAGGGAATTTACAAGCGAGAGGGCCATTCTTGACAAGATTAGCAGCAATTTGTTCTTCATCAAGGGAGACAACACTAAAGTTAGCAACTTTAGCTGCAACCTTGCTGTTGTCAAATTTGCAGGTTGCCTTATCAGTGCCAGTGTATGGATAATCTTCTTCTCGCATAAGTCCACCAGCTTTGAGAGTGTATTCAAAGGCACTATTCATTAGCCCACCACTGCACCCAGAGTCACATGAACCTTTTTCTTTTGGATCACACTGCAGATATATAATGCAGGCCAAATTAGTCTAGACTTCAAGAACCACGCTAAGCAAAGTACTGTTAAATATTTGAAACTTCAAGAACTTTTACAATAATCATAAAAACAGGCCAACTCCCACTCCCTTAGTGTGGGTTCCTCACAGCAGCCATATAAAGAAGGGGAAATAGAAAGGTAGAGGAAGAACAAAAAGAAGATCATAGTACAAAACGGTAACTAAAGAATAAAGACACAGTAACTAAATGAATGATCGAATAACAGCAACAAAGACAAAACACAGCTCTAAACTAGTAATCCATGTGTTTTAATTTATGTGGCTTGATTCGGAGCATGAGGATCAACTTAATTAATGTTTGATGTGAATTTGGACATAAAATCTTCAATTTATTTAAATAAAACTTATATATTTAGAATCTACATTAAAAGTACTATAAGTCCACAATAGTACGTAACAATTCAAAATATTCGAAAAAATTATGATCAAAGAAAATTTCATTTAACTCTTCAAATAATAACCAAGAAACATAAATCAAAATGGGATAATAACTAGTAAGGGGGTCAACTATATTTATGAATCCGTCTTGTTTGACTATTTTTCACATTAAAACTGATCAAACAACATATAATTAATTAACGTCTCTACCAACACATGCTATACCACCCATCATCAGTTACATGAGGGAAAGAGAAAAGGACTACAACATAACACTACGAAGTTAGAACAATTTTTTTTTAAAATACCAAATAGTAGTATTTACAACCGAAAGTTTTCCACGGAAGGAAAAAGTTAAAATCGTCTCAAATATTTACACACAAAGCATGCAAAGATGTGTCTAATGATCAATGAAATAGGTTGAAATTATGAGGTCTTAAGTTTCAATTCCCGCAAAAGAAAAAACACTAGATGAATTCTTATCATATGTTCAAACATTTTTGGTGGACAGAGTTACTGGTTACTATAATGGAAAGTAAGTATTTGTGAAAGACACCACGGTTGTACAAAAAGTAATTTAACACACAACTAGTCCGTGAAAAAAGCTGCAATAAAGTAGTTTAACAAAGAATAAATTCAGGATACGCCTATGCTCAATAGAATGAACATGAGAGTAAAAAATGTGGAACCTCGTGATCACAGTCCACAAGTTGCTGCTCGCTGAGGCTTGTCAGCTTCCCCGTAGCAAGAAAGTTGGCACCTTCTAATGCACCAGTGGTACTAAATGACCAGCATGATCCGCATGAACCCTAGTTTTTTCAATTACACAACATCAATTACGTAATAATATACATTAATTAATCATTAAAACTGCACGTATCAATCTCGTATAGAGAAACAAACGTACCTGATTCTTCACTGGCGTGACTGCACCGTGCTCTCTCCAATCGAAATCCGAAGGAAGATCCTCGGTAGGAAGAATCGGAGCTTTATTGGCATCAGAAGGAAGCCGGATCCGGCGGTTAACGCCGAGAAAGTTCCGGCGAAATTCGGCCGGCGTCAGATCGGAAAACTGAGTCACACCGTGGACAGCGGAGGGATCGAGCTGCTGGTGACGCATTGCACGGCGCAAGTTAGCCTTAAACACCGAGAATCTGTAATGATGCTCCTCATCAGAAGCGTACGTTTTGCCGAATTTTTTCTTAAAAATTGTGAAGTGATGATCAGCGTTAAGCAAGTGATGATGATCATCGTCGCCGACCACTTGACGGATTAAAATATCGTCGTCATCGCCGTTAACGGACAAAAAAAACGACGTCGTTAAGAGGATAAAGAATAGGAAAAGGAAAGAGAAACGAAGAGCCATTGTTGATTTAGGAGTTTAATTTGTTTTCCGTTTTCTCTGAGTTTCATTTGCTATATATATACGTATAGAATATCCACTGGTCTTTGAAAAGCATAAGGTTGCTTAGAGGGGAGGTGAACGATATCCAATAGGAAAACGCCACGTGGTAGTTGCTTCTCGGCGTGGGTTTGGATAGTTTTTCAGTTTTGAGTCGTTCTCGGAAATATAAGAGAAGAAAAAGACCGAAAGTAACAAATTATCCTTAAAGTTGTTGCCTTTAACAAACAAAGGTCTTCCCGAAAGCAAAACATAAAAATTAAATAAAGAACCATGATTAGCTTATATTCATTTGTATGTTTTTTTTAATTATTGAAAAGGTGTTGAAGAATATATGTTAGAATCTCTGTTTTGTACTCAATTCTCATCGTCAGTTAGTCAGCATCAAATTTCAAGCTTCAGCCAATTAGCTACATAAAGTTTACTCAACTTGAATTATTGAAACCGAATGGTGAAGAAAGAGAATTTCAACTGTTGCACGTAGGAGCGTACATGGGTAGGTTTTTTTTGGTTAAAAATCAAAACCAAATTAATGTAATCGGGTTTTTAATAAATCAAATCAAATCAAATCAAATTAAATTAAATATAATACATATCAATCGGTTTAATTGTTGTCGGTTTGATTTGATTTTTAAGAAATTAAATGGTATTTCTTTCTTTCATTTTTTTCTATGATTAAGAAAGACTTTTTCATTCATTTTCAACTTATAATTTGTTATTATTACTTTTTTATTGTGAGAGCTATAATTTTCTTCAATTATGGAGAAAATATCTTAAGATTTATAAGTTTTAATCAAGTGAATAAAGTTTATAAGAAACATAATCTTTTTTAGGTAAATCTCATAAATGTTTCTTTGAATTAATGAGATTGAATTTGATAGATCTCTTTTAGTTAGAAATAAGCTTAAGGTTTAAAGTTCATTAGCCTATTAGAGGTAAAGAAAATTTGATAAAAGCGCAAACAATATATTTAAAATTACTTATAAAAATTAATATATCTTAGATGTATAAGTATAAAAATTATGTATATGATTTGTCGGTTCGCTTTGGTTTTTTCTTCGGTTTTTAATAAAACCAAAACCAAACCAAATATTATCAGTTTTTAAAAATTTAAAACCAAACCAAACCCAAACAACTATCGATTTATTTGATCGGTTTGATTTGATTTGCGGTTTTTTTTGGATCGGTTTCTAATCAAACCGTGAACACCCTTAGTTACAAGTGCTTGGAAACCAAAACGGTAGAATATTAACTATAACTAACATATCATATACTACCTATTTTTACTTTTACTTGTCACGTTTCACTTTTTTAAGAGTCAATTTGATTAATTTTTGGATCTAAATTGAATTTGATTAATTCAATATTTTTAAATTATAATTTAAATTTTCAAAAACTATACATATAATACTATAAGTTGTAATTCTTTTCATATTAATATAATGAAAAAAAATCATCTTAAAATATTAGTCAAAGTTTATATAGTTTGACTCTCAAAAAATAAAACATGATAGGTAAAAGTGAACAAAGGAATTATAAAAGAAGTCCATTTTGAAATTTAGTAGGAAAAAATAGAGTTCAAATTAATTTTATACAAAAGTTACCAAAAATATAGTCCAATTTTAAGTCACCATACATATGTAGTACTCAATAAATTAAGCTTAACATAAAAGTTCATTTTCTTTTTGCAAAAAAAAGTAGTTTAAACTTAACATCTACAATGGTTCCACAAACGTATTGACAAATTGAAGGACCTTAACGTAATCAATAATCGTACCTCCAAATATACTAGCTAATTTCTTATGTCATCCACCAAGATGGGGTAGTTTGAAAGAAAGTCCATAAGTCCATATTATGATTATAATAATACGGGAACCAAAATAATGATGAAATTATTCGGTTGATATATTTTTATTGAAAGATGTTAGTTTATTGATTAAACATGTAATCTATGAGATATGATACAAAATATGTTTGATTTTATGCTAGATAAATTTGAATAAACTTATATTTCAATTTAATATTGATTTCTTAAAAAACTTTGGAATAAGAGTTTTGGAGAAGGATAACTATATCATTTTGTTGTCTTATCTCAATAATATTATCACATATAAAGTGTGGTATAAAAATAATATTACTATTATATATAGTTACTCCTTATGTCGCATTTTAATTGTTATTTTAGCTCTTTTAATTAAGTTACCCTATTTGTTAGATATTTTTTTAGAATTGAGAAGATCTTGTTATGGGTGCAGTTGGAAACAAATGTCAATATTAATCTTCGAACCTAAAATGTTTGGATAATAATTTTTTAAGCTAAAGCGATAATTAGATAAAACGGAGTGAGTATAAATAATCCCGCAATCATTACATTGAAACAAAAATTGAATGAAATGCCAGATAAAATCATTTCAAATTTTATCCGATATTATTTTCACTTATCCTTGTAACAACACCATCGTTAGTGGAAAAGGACTGACTCATCAATCTCTTAAATAAAAAGGAAATAAAGAAACTCTGACTTCGTTTTTGTTTCTCCTTTTATAATGGGTTGAGTATATGAATAATATGTTGGATATTTTTGCTCTATGGTACTTTATAAAGCAGTACGGGAAGTATATAACTATTACAAGTATTCAAAAGGATAAACAGAGATTCAATAATTCAACATGGAATCTGAAATTACAATTGTTACACAAGTAAAAACTAGAAATTCCAGTTTTGTAGAAGACGGAAAATGTAAATTGTTTTTGCTGAGTCGAGTGTAGCACTCTGTCCTTAAGACAATATTGCCCCGTATGTATCCTTTATACGTCCTGGACAATTTGTCTCCCAAGATAAAACAGCAATGGAACACTTGAGCAAAGGAAACTCAAGAGCTACCGTGAAGAATATTGAGTAACGAAATGATGCTTGGAAGTTGTAGGAAGAAAGCTATTTTGGTTGTGTATTTTCGAGCACTTTGTTTTTTGCATCTCTTCGTTAACTCTTCCCTTCAACAATGGTGTAAGGGGGTGTTTATATAGGAGAGGATGGACTGTTTCTTTGCTGAATCGCCTCCATAATAGCCAAATAATGGCCATTATGGAGCTAGTAAAGTGACCAACATAAATGGTGAAAGTTGCCAACGGATTGGCCATTATTGGAGGTGGAATTCAGCCAAAATAAATGGTGATTTGAGTCTTTGAACGTTTACGTGCAGGTGTCGAATTCGGACTTTCAAAACTTCAGGGACCAAACTGTACATCTTGAAACTTCAGGGACCAAAATGTACATCTTGAAACTTCAGGGATCAAACTGCACATCTGAAAGAATTCTGGTCCAAACTGCACATCTGAAACTTCTGGGATCAAACTGTACTTCTGACAAAGTTTTCTGGCCCAAAAAGATAATATCAGAAGGCCCACGGCCCACGGCCGTGGACCGGAGCAGGACGGGACGGGCGAGCGGCGGCGCCAGCGTGTGGTCTTTCCTTGAACCGAAGCACATCTAGGTCCTCCTCCTTTAAACACATGGGATACCTTGGGGTCCCAAACCCCAAACCAATTTCGAGTCTTATATACACAACAATTCTTTCTTCCTCTACCGATGAGGAGAATTGAACACAATAACACACTTTCCATGCTTCAAACCCCTTAATTCGTGGACCAATATCTCTTTCATTTCTCAATGAAATTTGACGATTCTTGGCCCTACGGTTATCTACGTGCCAGTAGATCATGCGTGTGTGAAGAACCTGATTCTCCAACATACGTAACACTAGTGTTTAAGCCATTAAAGTTGGTCGGTCGCAACTCCCGCCAAAGGCAAATTTCCAACAATCCCCTCTTGAAAGAGATTTTTGGCGCACTCACATGGTGTCTTTTTCATTTCCAAAGAATATTTCAATGGACCGATGTTGCATAAGGAGAGGTAGCCTCGACTTTGAACCTTCCATAGTTGAATACCATCGGACTTACTTCTTCACTGCGGTGAGCGTGATGTCTTGAACCGTCGGTGTTTAGTGTAAGCCAAGACAATGATACCAACACAACAAATTTCCTTACTCTCTTCTTCGTAATGTTTTGTCCGCTTTGGCCATGGACAACGTCTTGGATTCTTAAGTGCGTTCATTTTGAGGCGGCTGTTCTCGCACTTAAATAGGTGGTCTCCTACAAGGTATCCTGCTATACCCCACTTCACAAGTGTTAGGAAGCATTAAAAGTTTCCCAAAAACCTAACCTCAACTGGTGAGGGGCATTACAGGTTTTGAAAACTTAACCTTAACCCACACCGCAGATAGCACTTAAAGTCTATCGGGAACGACTTTGGATTTGGTGTTTCTTTTCGTAAATCACTATTCGAAGTGCTCATGCTTCCAATGAAGCGATCAATCGAACCTTTACAACTTAGTTTTCCCATTGAACCAAATTATTGTGATCTCCAGGTTCGTAGGTTGGGTTTCCATTGTATTGGTCCGTATATTTTGGGTTTTAAGCCCATTCCCTAGACAGGCGTAACACTTGATCTCGGGTAGTCCCTTAGTTAGTAAACAAGGAAGTGACACCCGTGATGATCAAGCGCCATACGGTCTTATGTCTCTGACAAATCTCGACAGATATGTCCAGACGCCGTCATCCGTGTCCTTCCTAAAGCCGACCGGCTAGCCCACGATGTATAATCTGCTGAAGGCACGAGTTTCTCCCAATAAGGGCGTCCTCTAATGAGTCGTGAAGTTACTCAACTTCTTTCATGCTTTGTATAAAGCGATAAACTACGATACCATCTTGAATCGGACGATGCAAGTTTGCTTAGAGGATTTTCCAAGATCCACCATACACATTTACTTGTGGCTTTGGTGTTCTTGATTTGATGTCGGTTGCATCACTGTGTTCTCCCGAACGGCTGGACATCCGTAATACTATAATCAGAAGATAGCGAATAATTCGGATATCGTCATATCCGACTTAACGCCTTCTATTGATCATGTATTAAGATTATCGGTGAACCTTAGTTCAATCGATGCATTAAATAGGGCGATACCAGGTCGGTTGTAGTGTGTACAATACATTGAACTACACATGACCTGTGCATATCGTTCCTTGTCTATGGGTGCACCATGATTCCAATCAGTTCTATGATTCATATCCATTGATGGCTTCAACGAGACTGTCAACTATCGACCAGTCCGTTAGATGTCTTTAGAAATCCAATTCTTAAGATGTCATCTGTGATATCCTTATCTTTCATATCGAGACTTTGTTTCAATATGACTTTTACTTTCAGACTGTTGATTCTCCAACTGTTGGCTTTCTAACTTCGTGAGTCAATGTTTACGTGGTCGATTCATTATCTCTGTTTTATCTGAAAACTTCGAGGACCAAAATGTAAACATTTGGGGACCAAGATGAAAGTTCAGGAAGAAGCCCAACAGTCCAGAAAACCAACTCTGATTCTCTTCTTCCAACTCTCCGGTTGGGAAGGCTGTTTTAACATTCATGCCACGCAGGACTGCAATGGCCCATGATGTTAAGCTACTCCCAGGGGAGCACATGTACAAGTAGCCGAGGCTTTGATCTCGTCGATAGATCCATCTACTTTGTACTCACTTTTGAGTATCCTTTTTCACAACCCAAAGGTTCTTTTCCGGAGGAAGATCAACCATTACGCAAGTATGGTTCTATCGATGGAATATATTTCTCTCTTTAGCTTCTTTCCAAAGCGCTTTTGGAGATAACAATTATTTGTTAATAGTCCATGGTTCGTTCTTAACCATACAAGCTAGAAGGACTGGAACAAGTCTTTGTCCCCTCTTTGCTCCGTATTGGTTCAACATCTAGAATCCCTGAGTTCTGCAGATCTTGAATATTGAGTTCGGATAGCCAAGAACTTTCGAGTCACAGTAGATACGGGCGTCTAGTTCAGGACGATCAGGCCCTCGCGGGTTCTTGTTAACCTTGAGCAATTACTCCTTTTTCCTTTTCAAGGAAAGTTATCTTATAAGAATTCAACATTCTTTGACGCCAGGAGGCGATAAGTACTCTTGTTATTCTGAGATCCGGTGGATATGCAATCTACGATCCTAGGTCGAACTTGACCTGTTTGGTAGTCCAACTTCTACCAAGCCACCCCACATCACAACTTTTGTATGTGAGATCCTTTCCATGTCTCACACGGAGAGTTATCCTTATCCTTATGCGGAGTTCTGTTGAGAATCACATTAGCGGTAAGGATCGCCTTGCCCCACATAATTTAGGCGTACGGGTTTGCGCTTGGCTAACACCGTTAGACTGATGTGAGTAATGAACAGTCGTTTAATGAACGATGCTTCACATTTTACCCCTCTATCACTACGAATTTCTCAATCCATAGGCTTAGTTGATTTTCAACTTCTGCTTTGTAGCGCTTATCCGCTTCAACAACTTCATCTTTGCTTTTCAATAAACAAAGGATTCCATACGTTGTACCATCATCAATGAAGATCACAACGTACTTGTCTCCCCCCTCTATTTTGTATAAACTTCAAATCACCCAAGTAGGTGTGACTAAGTTCTAGAGGAGCGGTGCTTCTTTCGCTATTCCCTTGACGGAATTTGGAAAGGTGATTTTGCCTCTTCGCCTACCTCACATCACATTTTGAGGGTTTATGTCGAAAGAAGGCAACAATCTCAACTTCGCTAGCTTTTGAATGACTTGCTATTTAACGTGTCTTAATCTAAGATGGCATAGATGCACGGATTACAAATATATCATTCATTCGGCTACAGACGTACTGTACCATTCTTAGTTATTACAGACCTGTTGGAGTAGTCTCAAACCAGCTTGACCAACAGCGTCCCTTAAACCAAGTTAGGAATATGTAACACCTCTTTTTAGAGTGATCTCATTCCTTGAAGTCCTATTGAGGACAACCTCTCCAAATTTCTTTGATTTTAGAGGTGGCGTTGCTTCACATGAACAACCTCTTGCCCGTGGTTAGGCGCAACCGGATCATATGTGATCTCGATACTCGGCCCACTCTGGTTGCTTTAGCGGGCCAGTGTCCAATTTCTTTCTTGCCTTTCTTTAGGCCTTGAGATCATTAAGACACTGGAAACTCGCCCACCTTGCTAGGTGTCCATTACTTTTTCTATGAAATGAATTCGGCCCCACTCCGATCGCCGGAGGCTTTATATGACCCAGTGTCCAATATCATCATATCAAAGAGTTTTGGCCCACTCCACGCCTGAGGCTTTGTATGACTAGTGTCCAATATCATCCTATGAAGGATCTTCGCCAAATAATATGACAGGCTCAACGTCATTAACTTTTAGACTTCTTCCGTTATGATTGGTGCCCAGATAATTCTTGGCGCTTACTTAAGTGTGGTAACGATTTTTTACGATCGATGGATCTTTCTCCATCGTATGTGCGAACATACTTTACATGCTTTTAATAATTTACACTTAAAAGAACGGATCTTTTTAAGTCGTTTACAAACTCCAATCTTTAAACGGAAAAAAAAAGATGAGATTAAACTTCTGATTTGTTAAAGCGTAAGGAATATAAATTATTTTCATATTCCTCCTTACTTTAATCCATTTTTAATCAGACATCATTTAATTTTTATTCTTGACAAGTAAGAAAAATACTCATCATCTAATCTTTATTCTTGATAAGTAAGAAAAATACTTATCATCTAATCTTTATTCTTGACAAGTAAGAAAAATACTTATCCCAATTTTGGATTCTGGCTCACTTCAGTCACTTCATCAGACTGAGTGTCCAGTTCCTTCTTACCATTATTCGGATCTTTTTATGCAGGATAGATACAGCCTTCTTTGCAAGATAGAAGTACATCTTCAGTCTTCTCCTCTTGTCCCAGTTGACATCCTCAGGCTCTCGAGAGCGCTTGTTCCCACCAGTCTTGGTAACGGTGACACTATGAATACGTTCATCATCATCACTCTCTTCTACCAGAAAACCATTTCCATATCCCGATTTGGTCACACAACTTTTGACCGACATCTTTCGAACACTAATAGTAATACTATACAATATTGTCTTAAGTTGCTGGGTATTTTTGCTCTATGGTACTTTATAAAGCAGTACGGGAAGTATATAACTATTACAGGTATTCAAAAGGATAAACAGAGATTCAATAATTCAACATGGAATCTGAAATTACAATTGTTACACAAGTAAAAACTAGAAATTCCAGTTTTGTAGAAGACGGAAAATGTAAATTGTTTTTGCTGAGTCGAGTGTAGCACTCTGTCCTTAAGACAATATTGCCCCGTATGTATCCTTTATACGTCCTGGACAATTTGTCTCCCAAGATAAACAAAGAATGGGACACTTGAGCAAAGGAAACTCAAGAGCTACCCTGAAGAATATTGAGTAACGAAATGATGCTTGGAAGTTGTAGGAAGAGAGCTAGTTTTGTTGTGTATTTTCGAGCAATTTGTTTTCTTTGCATCTCTTCGTTAACTCTTCCCTTCAACAATGGTGTAAGGGGGTGTTTATATAGGAGAGGGATGGACTGCTTTCTTTGCTGAATCGCCTCCATAATAGCCAAATAATGGCCATTATGGAGGTAGTAAAGTCATCAACATAAATGGTGAAAGATTGCCAACGGATTGGCCATTATTGGAGGTGTAATTCAGCCAAGATAAATGGTGAATTGAGTCTTTGGAACGTTTACGTGCAGACCGTCGAAATTCGACTTTCAAAACTTGAGGACCAAAGCTGTACATCTTGAAACTTCAGGATCAAAGCGCACATCTAAAAGAATTCTGGTCCAAAAGATAATATCGAAGGCCCACTGACCACACCCACGGCCGTGGACCGGAGCAGGACCGGACGAGGCGTGGCGTGTGGTCTTTCCTTGAACCGAAGCACATCTAGGTCCTCCCTCCTTTAAACACATGGGATACCCCTTGGGGTCCCAAACCCCAAACCAATTTCGAGTCTTATATACACAACAATTCTTTCTTCCTCTACCGATGAGGGAGAATTGAACACAATACCACACTTTCCATGCTTCAAACACCTTACTTCGTGGACCAATATCTCTTTCATTTCTCAATGAAATTTGACGATTCTTGGCCCTACGGTTATCTACGTACTTAGTAGATCATGCATGTGTGAAGAACCGGATTCTCCAACATACGTAACACTAGTGTTTAAGCCGTTAAAGTTGGTCGGTCGCAACTCCCGCCAAAGGCAAATTTCCAACATAATATTGAATATACTTCAAGACCAAAACAAGGCCATAAAGGAAATGAAAGTATATTTTTGTCGTGAAAGAACCTTGATTTGATTTTAAGAAATTATCGTTTGATTAGTTTATATTCATAGTTTTTCAACTGAGGTGCTTAAACATAAATCTCCAGTAACCCCGTTACAACTCTATAACTATCGCCAAATTACTTGCAAATTACTCCTTCAGACGGAAACAACTTCTTTGTTATTTCCAATATATTATGTTTTTATCCCATCGAAAAAGAATTATGTAGAAGATAAATAAGCTGGGGAAAAATTATTTAACCTTATACTTATATTAATTAAGTTTTAGATTTTGCAATTTAACACCTTCGATCCCTTTGGCAGTTTGGTGGCTGACATGATCATATACCATGATTCATTTGTTCCAGTTGTATATTGCTTCTTGTTAATTTTTAATATACATTGCATATTTTACGGTAATTATGTAATTCTTCTTTTTTCTTCCTTAAACGTAATGACTATTTGTTTTCTAAAACTGTATTTCTTCTTTTTGCGGACCAAATATGTAAAGGAAACCTGATGGAAACTTCATTACTTTTAGCCAAATAAAACAAAAGGCCAAAATAATGAAGTACTAATCGTGTCTTTCTTTCTATCTTCTTTAGATTCAATGATTATTTGTTTCACCTATATAATTCTTCTTTTCCAAGCCAAATTTATTTTTAAAAAAATATGGATAGAATTTCATTACTTTTAGCCAAATAAAAAAAGATTTAGCTAAACTAATGAAATCTCAACATTATTATGCTAGTTTCAAATTTACTTAAGTAGTTGCTCGCTGACAAACTATTCAACAGTCGAGAAAGCTTCCGCAAAATTTCATTTCCAGTAGCCTAGTCTATTATTTTTTTTTGATATCCAGCTTACCGGCTTACGCCAGACTATTTTTGGAGATAGTCCTGGTTCCTCATCACTACTATCAATAAATCGCGGGATGTGCCTGAATAACTAGTGTTTGAGAACAGAGCAACTAATACCACCTACAAGGTCTTGCTCCGCCCTAATTGTGCGTGATGTCACCCGCGGTCACCGGTGAGACTAAAATAGAACAGTCCGTCGACTCTTTTGAGTTTTAGAAGGTTTATTAATTAAATAAGTGTCTGGAGACATTTGTTTTCATGTCTGGTGTTCTGTCTTTTTTAGTGTAGATCTACTCTGGTGAGATAGACTCCTATCTATGCTAATTATCTTTGTTTTGTTTTGTTTTATTTGTTATGTTTGCATGTATAGTATGGGAAAACCCCTAGTGTAAAATGTTTACTACTTAATGCTATGCTACCAGAAGAGAGCAAATTGCTCCCATCAGGGTTCGAACCCACGTTGCACGCCTCCAGCTGGATTTTAAGTTCCCCTCTTTTGCCATCAAGCTATGCCCGGGGGACTCCTAGCCTATTATTATTACTACGTCAAACACATAATATATTGACAGGAAAAATGGAATGTTTTGTTTCTGGGAAAGTTAATAAGTTATCCGTGAATTACAATAAAAAGATTGCAATACAATGTGTAATAATTATAGGAAATACTTGACAATTTTGTGCTAGTATAAGATATTTGGTTCATCATATTACTCCAATAAATTGGAAATAAAATATATATAATATAAGAGTTTAAATTATATGCACTTACACGTCAAAGAGTTTCTTGAAGTGTTCAAATAAATCTTGAATTGCTTATGAATGAGAAAAGTTCTTTCAAAAAGTTTCTTGTAAATTGAAAATACAAACATTACTAGAAACACAATCTAAGAGATGTAAACAAGCAAGTAAAAAGGGGTTTTGTCACTTACGTGCTGTTATTTAGATGTTGCCAATGTACATGTAATGTCATTGGCCATTGTGTGGTACAAAATATTACGGAGAATACAGTATAATTATTGTGAGAATTGCTGAGTCAGAAACAAATAAATGCCAATCACACCCAACCATTAATGCAAAACTTAGCTAGCGTTTGGCCATAAATTTCTAAAATACATTTTTTTTTTTAAAACTTGATTTGGACAAAGTTTTTTAAATTTTGATGTGTTTGGCCGTATTTTTTCAAGACATATTTCGCTTTTTAAAAAAAAAAATGAAACATGACTTGTACCCATAAGTTATAAAAACTATGAAGAATACTCAACCATACCAAACAAACATATTTGTTAATCTCAAATTATTCCTATGTGTTTTTAATTTTGTTGTTGATTATGATTTCAGTACTCTTATGTTACTACTAATTTTGTAATTTTCAGAAATTGGGATTTGAAGATTTGTTTTCAAAATCTGTCAAAATTTTAACAAACATTTGAAAATATGCTCCAAAAATTTATGGGCAAACTTGGAAATTCACATTAAAAATGTGTTAGAAAGGATGCTGCAAACAAAAACAATAGCTGGCTTTTGAGACAATTTAAATAAGTAATTCAATAATCTATGAGAACTTAACTACATACTTAAGATTCCATCTGTACAAACTTTCTTATGCTTTCTGTTTTCTTGTTTATGCTGTTTTCTGTGACTCAAGTGCACACACTGAAGCAAATATTCTAATATTTCTCACTGAAAGTAATAGAGGTAAACGTATATATACACGTCTAGTTTTTAGACCTTTTGGTACTATGGAAATCCCAGAAGAGGAAAAGGATAGCTATGATAACAAAAATACCAGAAAACCATTGGAACACCCCTATGCAGAACCTGGAAGCATTATCACAACCACACCAGTGTTGATAAACTCGTCTTCCGCAGTTGTAACAGAAATTGGCACCACACCTACATCCAAATGAAAAGAGAATCAGATCAAAGTATAAACCTTTTCTCCACTTCTTATGGTTTAATATCAGAAAAAGTCAATTTTTGAATTCCAAAATTAGTGCAATCTTTCAACAGAGCACAAATGTGACATTATCAATCAAATTCACAAGACGTATCTTTCTCAAGGCCTGTCTGCTTTTATAAGGCGTCAAAACGGAACAAAACCTGAAGAATGGAAGGATAAGATACACAAATTGCAGAATTATGAGAAGTGCTGTCAAGAATTAGGATATAAGCATATTGGACACTTAATATCTCACGTATGCTGATATCTTATGTCACAAACCTGGTATATTTAAGAAAAAGATAGATCTAATGAGCAACTTCTTTTCCTCCCAGATCATTAATTTGGCTTCACATGCTCTTTTTTCTTTTATAAGTTAATTACAAGAAGATGAGAAATAAAATTCGAATATACAGAGGCAAAAGCTTGATTATCTCACGTAAAATCCCTTCTTAGTGTTCATAGCCGCTATCTTATTCTATGTTTCTTCCCGAAGAAAAGTAAACACAATCAAGAAAAAGGATAAACATTTCATTTGTGAAGAAATAAGCATTCAATTAGAGCCAAATACTTGAAAACCATATGGAGAAAAGGTTTGGCTATTACAGGAAAAAATCATTGGAATATTAACAAGGTTGTAGACTAAATCTGGCATATCAACATAGTAGATACATGATCTAGTTTAGGGGAATCAAATGTTATGTTGCCCTCATACCCAGTTCATCCTCTCTATAACAATCGATATGATCGACACCTATCAATGTCAACAAAGAAAAATATAGCAATTGAAATCTCAGATTAGTGGAAACAGAGAAAATTCGTCTCAATTAAGTGGCATTAGAGATATATGAGACAATTTTCTAGTCATATTAAATTCTTAGCAAGTAAAAGATTCTTCCCCTCATATTAGAGATGTACTAGTCCGCCTGGAAAACTACAGAGTGGTATTTAATTGTAGAAAACTACAGAATGCTACAATGTTAGGCTTCTTGTACCCTTCATACTCATAGTCGAACATTGTAGAACAATTATAATTGCTAGATTTATAGGCCAAAGGTTTTATAGGCCTTTCATGCCTTATTTTGAAGCTTACTCAGCAGCATATTGGCAATTAATCCCAGTTAGTGAAAATACAGACATGCAAGTCCTGGTTCACATAATCGATATTGCACCATTTACAAATTTCATTAAGCAGATACTGAAATGCCACAACAAAGAGATACTCCATTCGTCACAGTTTATGTGGCACCATTTGACTTGGCAAGGAGTTTAAGAAACAAAAGAAGACTTTTGAAATGTGTGTTCCAAAACAAGTCTTATATAAATGTGTGTTTGTAAATCATCACATAAAGTTAAATTGCTTCTAAATATAGAAAAGTGACATTCTTTTTGGGACATACCAAAAAGGAAATGGTGTCACATAAATTGGGACAGAGGGAGTACAAGTCTTAAGAAATTTACGAACTATGTATACAGTGAAAGAAGAGACTATTAACCTATTGATAGCTAAGATTCTGCTGCCCAACAACAACTTTTTGGTTCTAACTCCAGGGAGACATGGATACATGGGAGGGATCAATATTACATTCTATTTTTTGTTTTTGTTTTGGTTATAATAGCTAAATGCAAGTCCTCAAATCCTGCCTTTTCTGTCCACATCATTTCCCCATGAGTCAAAACCTTATCACTCAATTACTTGTACTTCAATCCCAAACTTATGCTCTATTCTGACTGTTAAATATACTAAATATACATAAGATATACACGTTATGCACGTGTATATCCTATGTATATTTAGTCTCAGTTTTGGTCATTATTGTACATGATTTGTATAGTTGTAGTGTACCTTAATTAGTCTTGTACTCTTACCATAATTGTATAGTTAGTCTCCAAATAGAATAAAGTTTTAGGAGTAGAATAGGAATAGGATTTTCCTATTATGGAAATATGTGAATTGTATATATTGTCTTTCAATTAATGAAAATAATCAAGGGATTATTTCTTTCATGGTATCAAGAGACTAGGTCTAAATTGCTTCCGCCTTTCTTCTCCAAATACTGCTCTCGGGTTTTTTGTGCAATTTCTCGGCCAAACCTGCCTCAATTTCCGTACCCCTTCACCGGATTTCGTGTTAAAATTTACCTCCACTCTTCCCAAATTTTCCCTCCAATCCCTTTGTTCTTTCGGTATGTCTAGGAACACGTTTCATCCTGCCCTCACTGTTTCTAACATCAAGAACAACATCCCTATTGTTCTTGAGATGGAAAACATCCAATATGCGACGTGGGCAGAATTGTTTAAAATTCACGCTATCTTCCATCAAGTCCTCCATCACATAATGTCCCCTACCGAATAATGTGTTTGATCGCATTCATGTGCTCGACTCTAGGATCATGCATAAACAAACACACCTGTTGTACGACATATGTAATATCTGATCTCGTGAACGTAAGATACTGAAGGCCCCTGCAAGACTACGATATCGGGTCGGATCCTCGTAAGGGGAGCCAGCTGCAACACCTAATTTGGGTTTAGTATCAACTGGAGTGGAAGTGAACTTACAGGATGACATCCCAGCCCTCTCAATGATCTTGGCTGCATTTATATTCGTCATCGACGTCTACACTTGTCTCGTACACTGATGCTGATTGGGGTGGCTGTCCGGACACCAGACGGTCTACGTCTGGCTATTGTTTCTTGGTAATAACTTGGTCTCCTGATTTGCCAAACGTCAGTCGACTTTGTCCCGCTCCAGTGCCGAGGCTGAGTATCGAGGGGTAGCTAATGTGAGTCTCCGAATCATGTTGGTTACGTAATTTGCTGTTAGAGCTTCATTGTCCTATTCAGAAAGCGACCTTAGTTTATTGTGATAATGTTAGTGCCATCTATCTTTCGGGTAATCCGGTTCAGCACCAGCGCACTAAACATATCGAGATGGACATTCACTTTGTTCGTGAAAAGGTTGTTCGGGGTCAAGTACGCGTTTGCCATGTCCCTTCCAGGTATCAAATTTCAGACATTTTTACAAAAGGTCTTCCCTCGGTCCTTTTTGAAGATTTTCGAGACAGTCTCAGCGTCCGAAGACCGCCCGCTATGACTGCGGGTGTGTGTTAAATATACTAAATATACATAAGATATACACGTTATGCACGTGCATATCCCATGTATATTTAGTCTCGGTTTTGGTCATTATTGTACACGGTTTGTATAGTTGTAGTGTACCTTAATTAGTCTTGTATTCTTACCATAATTGTATAGTTAGTCTCCAAATAGAATAAGGTCTTAGGAGTAGAATAGGAATAGGATTTTCCTATTATGGAAATATGTGAATTGTATATATTGTCTTTCAATTAATGAAAATAATCAAGAGATTATTTCTTTCACTGACCAATTCCAATTTAATACTAAATATTTTCATGATTGTCTTGTTAAGCGATTAAAGAGAGCGCACACTTTTACTTATTTAATTATGTCTTCAAGATTGACCCTCAATGTGATCTGATTTTTGTGAATTTTCTTAAAATATGGATGGTGATGAGACTCGAATCCAAAACCTCTATATGCTCTAAAACCATGTTGAAGTCTGCAATCATCTAAAAAAAAAAGAGCACAATTTTATTCACTTAAGAAAATTTCCGACATACAACAACAACAACAACAAACCCAGTGTAATCCACAAGTGGAGTCCGGGGAGAGTAGGATGTACAAAACTTACTCCTACATGTTTTCGACATGTTTCTCCTTCATTCTTCTCAACAAACCAAAGGAAATTATGTTAAGCGAACCTCAAACAACAACTACTACTATTATAGGGTTCGCAAATTTTGCAATTAATACCAAAACAATGTGCCAAGAGTCCCAGACTTCCCCCGGAAGTTGTAATTCATAACATGAGTTTTTTTTACTTTTAATTTTTTCAAGATTAGATTTTTCATATACCTTTATTAACATAAAACCCTAAGCAAAGGATAAGGAAAATTATTCAAGAAAAAGCAAATTAAACTAACCTGCATTTAACAATTTTGCAACCTTCAATAAGTTGAACAAAGTGGCGACACTGAGGACACCTCTTCCACTTATTAAGCTCAGCAAGAACACCAAAAACGACGTCGTTTCTATCCCTCAATTCCCGACTCTCTTGACACTGAAACCCAGCATGCCATGGAAGCTTACACTGAAAACAAAAATTCCTCTTGCAATATGGGCACTGCGATCGCTTCGCATTCTCACCACACTCATCCAAAATCAAAGCAGAACAATTCCGATTCGGACAGTAACACTGTGCCAATGTTAAAACAGAGGATTCACACAACACGTCGGACCATTTAACAAACAGCTGGAGGCCCACAAGATCCCGACAAGAAATTGGGTCCAAAAATTGGTTACAATTTAAAGACGGACATGGAATTTCGCCCACGTTGTCCTCAAGCTTAACGGTGATGTATTTTACTATACAGTCGATACAGAACGGATGGACACAACGATTTTGATTCTTGAATTTTTTATTAGGTAACAACATAGGTTCGATACAAATTTCACAGGTGAATGGTTGAGATTCATCTGGTAATTCTGTTATAGGCAATTCGTGTTCTTGGATACTTTCGGGATTTTGGCCGAGTTTTTTCAGTGTGTTTCCCATGATCAGTGTGTTAAAAGTGATGATGTGTTTGAATTTTTTATTACACTTTGTGTGAGCAAAGGAAGGGGTCAATTAAAAACATCCCGGGGCTTCTTCTTAATAAGTTAATATATATATGTCCCAAAACTTCCCTTCGCGTATGACTTTTGCAGTTGCATCCTCGTTTCCAAATTTAAGTCGGACTTTCTTGGAATAGGAATGTGATAACAGGTTAAAAGAAATTAAATTTATTTAACAAGTTGCGGATCCCAATTTATATAAAACACTTTCCTATGTGATAGTTAAAAAAGTAAATTTTTTATAATAATTTAATTTTAAACTTTATTTTTTATGTTTAACAGATGATTTATCACTATACAAATATTTCAACTTATTTTAAACTACAAGATTTAATTTTTTAAAAATTTTATGCACAGTCAAATTACATCATATAAATTGGGACAAACGAAATACTACTTTTCATGATTTAATAGCAAGGGTAATTTAAATTTGCCATAGACAATAAACTTATAGGACACGGAAAGAAGACTAGAGTTTAAGTTGTACTTCATTAACCATATAATGAATATTACACGAAAAAAATGATTTTAAATAGTTATTTAATGTTTCAATTTACATGAAAAAGTTAATTATTTTTTTGTTGCAGAAAGAGTAAAATATAAATAGACGTCAGTGAGTAAAACCCTAAAGTTAGTAATTTCGGGGAGAAGGGTATGGGTAAATTCGGGGAGCGACCTTTGCATTTTCCTGAGAAATTTCATTCCACTATTTACGGCGAAATTTCCGCAAAATCATATATTTTGCTTCATTGCATTACTGAGAATTATCAATCATATAGAGTAAGGACAGTATTGGGTTTCTTCTTGAAATAAAGGAGGCCCCTTGTGCGCAGCGTGGTACTGGTCTAATCTTTGAAATCAATTGAGTCACCATGATTTACCTCCTTCACAGACCTGTCGGACCGGGGTGTGGGGGCTTCTGGGGTGGGAGATTCCCCTTTTGGAATAAGAGTAAGGACAGTAGGTTAATTAAATGTAGGAAACTTCTGCGATCCTTCCTCTTTTCTTCTTTTGTTACCTACACGGCTTCACTCAAGTAAAGTGCATGGCTGTTATAATGACTAAATGAGGGAGGTATGAAAGAGAAATAAAACTTATTCACACTTGATGCTCATTTGAAATCTTTGTCCGGTCAATGCGAGAAAGAGAGAAGTGATGTAAACATAAGAATGGAAGGTTTGCTTGACGTTCATATCAAATCAAATTAATAAAAATATGATAAAGGTTATAATTATAAATAATAACAGTAATAAATTAATTAATACGAAATATATATTAATTTAACATAAACACTGAATGCCTTAAATGACTTGAAACTGCAATATGTTTCGGACTGTTAAATTACTAAATTTCTATAGTGCTGATTATAGTCATCCAAAGTAGCTGAGCGCGAATTTCCCTGCATTTAACTATCTCAAGATGCTTACCAATTAAAATTCCATATTTCTTTCGGTTTGATACGAGACATTTGTTTATTTAAATATGAAAAATATGTATATTCATAATTTTTCAATTTATTGCTTATTATAAAATCTACATGTAATTTTATAAGTAACATAAGTGTACATTCTCTGTACTGTTATATACTATATATAGGACTTAAACTGTAGGAGTAATATTCATGACCGTTTTAAATTAGCCTAAGTACTAACTTATTAAATAATAATATGACCTGTAATGATAGTAAAACTCAGTCATACCGAATGTTTATATCAGATTACATGTACATGATACACTTTGTTACTTAATCATTACTAGTTAATATATACTTTTACTATATTAAATTATACTTAGTAAATTGAATTGATTTGGTGTATAATATTTGACATGCATAAATATTTATGATAACTTATGATATTCCAAGAAGGCCCGCTAGTTTGGAAAAGAGGATGTAATTGCACAAGTGTTGAAAAAAAAACTAAAATTTGTTAGTACTTTAATTTATGTTAAGTAAGATTTATAGTCAAATTTACATTATATTTTTTGTTTTGAGTTATAAGAGGTTTCTACTATTTATGGGGAAAAATTTGAGGGAACGGATATTAACCCCTTCTTGTGCTCGCATAAAGTGTAACAAAAACCACACACTTCACTCCCACTGATCATGGGAAACACACTGCAAAAACTAGGTCAAAATCATTCAGAAAATATCCAAGAACACGAAATACTAGATGATTCTCAACCATTTGCCTGCGAAATTTGTGTCGAGCCTATGTTGTTACCCAATAAAAAATTCAAGAACCAAAATCGTTGTGTCCATCCGTTCTGTATCGACTGTATGGTAAAATACATCTCTGTCAAGCTTGAGGACAACGTCGGCGAAATTCTGTGTCCGTCTTTAAATTGTAACCAATTTTTGGACGCAATCTCTTGTCGGAATCTTGTGGCCCCCCAACTATTTGTTAGATGGTCCGACGTGTTGTGTGAATCCTCTGTTTTAACGTTGGCACAGTGTTACTGTCCGAATCGGAATTGTTCTGCTTTGATTTTGGATGAGTGTGGTGGGAATGCGAAGCGATCGCGATGCCCAAATTGCAAGAGATTTTTTTGCTTTCAGTGTAAGCTTCCACGGCATGCTGGGTTTCGGTGTGAAGAGAGTGGGGACTTGAGGGATAGAAACGACGTCGCTTTTGGTAGGCTTGCTGAGCGTAACAAGTGGCAGAGGTGTCCTCAGTGTCGCCGTTATGTTCAACTTATTGAAGGTTGCAATATTGTCAAATGCAGGTTAGTTTGGTAGTTGTTTATTTAATTTCCTGTTTTTTACTTTTATAAAATATCTTGATCCTTTTGTTAGTGTTAGATGTTAAAATACTGGTATAGTAATGCACGCAAAAAGCCCCCAGGGCACAGGCGAGTTGGTAAGTGGCAAGGTGATTGGGTACAACCACTCCGACGTCGCTGGTTCGAATTCGTGTGGTGACAGTCTTTGCTAAAATATTGCAAAAGTTGTTGGTGGGTTTGTGTCCCGTTGGTCCTCTCCCTTGCAGAGCTTTCACTCGCGCATATCCCTCGATTTACATTCCACCTGGTCAAGGTGCCTCTGATACAGGTGGGGGTTTCGCCTTCACAAAGTAATGCACGCAAAAAAGTCATGGGGTGTTTATATTTGGCCATTAAATAAGAAGAGTGACTCATGTGGTAAGCTCCACCTCCAATTAAGGTTGTGGTTCGACTTCCAAGGGAGCAAAAAGGGAGTAAATGAAATTTCTCGACAATATAGAAAATGACATTTTAAATCTCTTATATATTTTTTAGATTTCTTATGCATAAAAATGACTCTTGTAAAAGGGTTATTAAATTAAATTTGTTTTTGTAATGGATTAAAAAATCATTTCTCCCATTAAAAAGGTGAGAGGTCCTAAGGGGGGATTAAAAAAATTATAATATCTAATGGTCAGAGTTACCTGGTATGTATTGCTGGTGGGAGGTGGCAGTTATCCTGTGCAATTAATCGAGGTGCGCGTAAGCCGGCTCGGACACTATAATTATTAAAAAAACTAATAAACATAATGCCTAAAGACCCTCCTAAACTTGATATGTTTTAAACAAATTCCCCTTAATCTACCCCTTGTACTTGGTTTTTTATAATCGATATCCTCTCAAACAATAACAAATCCTAATTATCCTCTTGTACTTGACTTAGGCATAGGCGAATATAGGTACATCGTTGGAAAAAAAATAGTATGTGTGAATTGATCCCTAGTCCTCGAGATAAATAACTCAACCTTTAACCAAGTGCACCATTTAGCCTTCTTTTAGTATAGATTCGAACAGATAATATTATACCAATTTAAACAATATATACATAAAATACCTAGTTTTACGGAGACATCACGTGCCCCAAAATTTACCTTTAAATTTGCCCCTGAACCCAGGCGATTTTAAATGACATTTGACACGTAAGAGTATAAAATAACAGTCATGCCACATTAATCTGATGTGCCAAAAAATCTAAAATACAACTCATTCCATATTTCTTCTCTATTCCTCCATTAAAATACAACAACCATTTTTTTGAGGGGGGTAATGATTATAAAAAAGCCAATTACATGGGTAACTAGAACCTAGTATAGTTTAAGAAGGATTTAAATATAACGTATCAAGTTTCGGGAGTCTTTTGATATTCCGCCGTGTTAAAATTAAAGCATTTATTCTGTTCTTCTGATCTTTTTTCCAGTTATGAGGCCTTATAAAGGCATGCTACATTTGAGAAAGATATATGTTATGTGAATTTGATTGATATTGTCACACATCTAAGTTGGATATTTCATCATTTAATCCTTTGTGTTGTGCTCTGTTAACAAATTGCACTCTTTCGATAGGAATTTTGTGATTGATTTTTTCCCGATATTAAATCATAAGAAGTGGAGAAAGGGTTCAACTCTCAAGTTTTTTCCTTTAATCTGATTATCTTTTCATGATCACGTAGATCTATAGGGTGGTGGTTAGATCGACTATGTTGTATGGGGCGAAGTGTTGGCTAGTCAAGACTTTACACATCCAAAAGATGAAAGTTGCGGAAATGAGGATGTTGAGATGGATGTGTGGCCATACAAAGAGGATAATGATTATAAATGATGATATCCGGGACATAGTAGAAGTGGCCTCGGTGGACGATAAGATGCAAGAAGCGAGGTTGAGATGGTTCGGGCATGGGCAGAGAGAGGCACAAATGACTCAGTGCGGAGGTGTGAGGGGTTGGCTATGAACGGGTTCAGGAGGGGTAGAGGTAGGCCGAAGAGGTTTTGGGGAGATATGATTAGACGGGATATGACGCAGGTGCAACTTACTGAGGACATGACCTTAGATAGGGAGTTGTGGAGGACACGGATTAGGATAGAAGGGTAGTAGGTAGTTGAGCGTAGTCCTACTTACTCTTACATACGGGTAGTTGTAGTATTATTATTGTAGCCCTGCTTAGCCTATTATACTAGTAGGCGGAGTATTTTTTTGTAGTTACCTGTCCTTTGATTTCTGCTGATGTATGTTCTTTTGTATACTTTATTTATCTTATCTATCTGCGTTAGTTACTGCTTCTTTTTTCAGAATGTTTGGTTTATTCGCTTTTGTTACTCTCATTTTCATGCTGCTTTAAATTTCTTGTCCGAATTTGACCATTTCTCTTACTTTTGCTTTTGCTTTTGCTTTTGCTTGTGCTTATGCTTTTTCTTGAGCCTAGTGTCTTTCGTAAACAACCTCTCTACTTACCAAGATAGAGTTAAGGTCTGCGTACACTCTACCCTCCCCAGACCCTACGTTGTGGGATTTCACTGGGTATGTTGTTGTTGTTATCATGTGGATCTATGTAGGTGTCGTGCCAGTTTCTGCTACAGGTGCGGAAGAAGAGTCTATTATCACTGGTGTGGTTGTGATTCTCCCTCAACACGGATCATCTACTGTGTTGTATTTTTTGTTTGTATCCTAGATCTCTTACAAATCTATAGCTATGTCTTTGCAAGGAAAAAGTACTCTATATAGTATACATTTAGGGCTCGTTTGTTTTTATTAAGGTGCAGTTAAAGACATTTAAGAATGAGATCTTAGTTCCATACTTTGAGGTACAGTAAGAGTTTTAAGAATATTTGTTTGATGCCTCAAGTGTACACCTAGGTATGGCAACGGATCGGATCTAGATCGGATCCTACTAGATCCAGATCCAAATCAATTTTTCATACCTGGATCCAGATCCATCAGGTCCATAAAATCATATCCAAATTCGGATCCATCGGATCAACCGGGTCCACGGATCGGATCTGGATCTACATGTAATTTTTTTTTGCTTGAATAATATCCCACATGTTGAAACTTTTATGACAAAATGAAACGCAATCTGATTGAAAAAAATGATTGAGTTCATTCAATCAACCTACACAAACATGATACCATTCTTTCAAAATACTGAACAAAGTTTTAGCATCACAAGAAAATAAAGACGATTGACTTCATTAGTGATGCTGAACAGGTTGCAACTTTGAGCTAATTTTTGGAGGCTTTAGTGATGCTCCACTTGTAGTTCTACTGATTGACTTCATTAAACAACATAAAACAATGTCAGTCATATATCAAAAGTCCTAGTTTTTCTTTTTGCTGATCAAACAAATGAGTGAAAGATACTTAAAGCTTACGGTTACCAGATTCAAGAAGGAAAATTTAAAGAAGAGTGATAATTTTTTCTTTTTATAGAAATGAAAATATGAAAAACTGCAGAGATCATATAGGTAAAAGAAATGAAACTTCAAAGACAAAGTACATGGACATGTGACTTGTGCCTTATCCTGGTTCAACCCTTTACTCAATACATAAATTATGAAAAAAAATTAAGAAAATACTTATAAAATTACATTCTAGGTTATGGATATATTTAATAAAAAATGGATCAACGGATCGGATCTGGACTGAATACGGATCTCAAATACAAGATCCATATCCAAATCTGATCCGTCATAAACGGATCCGGGTCCGATCCTGATCCGTCGGGTCCAAATTTTGAAGATCTATATCCTATAAAACGGATATGAATCCACCGGGTCCAAGATTCATTGCCATCTCTATGTACACCTGAGGCCGAGAAAAATAACATAAACATGAATAGAGGAACAACTAGAAAGTTTGGACCTTTACTTCAACTGTGGAAGGCGGAGAGCTCACAGAATGAGCTAGCCGTTGATCCCCGAATAAAAAAGGGTTTATTGCTCAAGTAACACAACGTACATTTTGGATAGATATTAGGTTTTGTATCAATAATTAGGTGTGATTAACATCTTTTTGTTTCCAAACCAGTAACAACAAGAACAACAACATACTCGGTGTAATCCACACACTGAGTTTGGGGAGTGTAGAGTGTACGCAGACTGTAGTCTAACAGAAACAATATTCTATAGCAAGTATCCTCGTTAATTTTTTTATGGAATTTTAAAATTAAACTTGTACATGCATATTGTTAGTGAATGCTTGATTGACTTTGTTTCCAATCCATTTGAAGTTAGATTTTTATTAGCTAAACACGGTTATTGTTAGTTTACTTGATTGACTAGAATGTTTCCAATCCATTTGAAGTTAGATTTTATTAGCCAAACACGGTGGCTTCAAGAGCTTGGTTGGGCCTGGACCGTTACGCTGACATTTTTCAAATTTGTGCTGGTAACTTTTTATTGGGCCTATGGCTGTGAAATAGTTACACAGACCATGACTGGTCTTTAATTTTTGCCCTTCAAATGGGCTGGTCGTGACATAAATTCTTTAAGAGCGGAAATCCGTTAAATTTATCAGTAATTTTTATTTAGATATTCATCGCTAGTTTTAATTGAGCAACTGAACATATGATAAAGTGTTCTTATTAAACAATTCCAATTCAATTTTTGAAAAAGTTTTTACGCATGTTCTCAAGCATCCATTACCTAGATAAGTTAACCACATAAAATATGTCATCTTATTTGATTATACACATTAACCTCAATTGAAACATGCACAAGGTTTTACGACTTATTAAGACTAATGCATATTATTAAAAGAGATGACATATTTTGTGTTGTTAATTTATTTACGTAATAGATGCTTGAGAATACGCCTATAAATATTTTCAAAATTTGAGGTGAAAGTGTCTATTATGAACAATTTATTCTGTTTTCATGTGCTCAATTGAAAACAAATTATAGTTCGAATATTTAAATAAGATTGGCTGAAGTCATCGACAGACTTGTCTATCTATTTCAAACTTGTCTATGTATTCCACCTAGATCCTTAACGGAGATCCTACCATATGCCCTTCAAAATCACATTTAATGTGCCATATAGACACGTCAAGCTGACATGTCACTGTGCGTGTTGCCCACGTTTTTAAAGAGCGTGATAAGCATAGAAAATGCTATTAATGTGGGTCGCAAATGACAAGTGTCAACGGAAGTAAACAATTATAAAACAATCTTTTTCTCTCCCCCTTCATCTTCTCCGCTACTCCGGCGAACTTACGACGCCGGAGGAACCAAATACCATGAAACCATCATTTTTGGTTCGAGATCGCATGGGTATTTTTTATTCGAGATTCATGCTCCGGTAGGCGTTGACAATTGGAAAACCACCAGATCTAGCCGGATCTCTTTGAGATCTGCTCGTTTTGAACATTTTTCGACGAAAGTGGCGGAGCTCCATTGACGTCGGAGG
Source organism: Anisodus acutangulus (assembly GCA_029783415.1). Lineage (NCBI taxonomy): Eukaryota > Viridiplantae > Streptophyta > Magnoliopsida > Solanales > Solanaceae > Anisodus > Anisodus acutangulus. The sequence continues at coordinate 62,521,859 of CM056489.1, read as the reverse complement.
GAGTGGGATGGTGGCAGAGCTCCATTGACGCCGGATATCTCTTTTTTCATTTTAAATCTCTACTACTTTGTTTTACTCTCTTCATCTTCAACTTTGGATTCTCCGTTGACCGGAGTTGCAGGCTTCTCCGGTGTCTCCGGCTACTTTTCTGGTTCAGGTTGAGGTGTTTCCATCACTGTAACATCAAAAATTCTGGGGTCGTTTCTTCAGCTACTTTTTTTGTTTCTTCAGCCATTTTCTTGAATTTCCGATCAAATTTCAGATACCAAGAAATGCAAAAGGGGTTAAAGAAGGGATTTTTGAGAGATGAAGTTTAGAGTAGTGGAGGAAGAAATGCTTGGTAATGGTGAAAATGGTGGTCGTGGACGAGTTAATTCGTGGGATGGTGGCGGATCCGACGCCGGATATCTCTTTTTTTTTTACTTTGCTGATGTGTATTTATTTTATTGGTTTGCTTGCCATCTCACCGAAAGTGGTATTCACGCACCTTTGATGTTTGGCTGCATTTTTATTGTGTCCAAGTGCCTAGGTGTGGGCATAAAACCCGTTGAACCGGCGGTTCAATTCGTTTTTATTCAATTTTTTTTAAAAAATGATTCTTTAAAAAACTGAACTGAATCAGAATTAAATAATTCGGTTCGGTTCTTCAACATTTTTGATGAACCGAACTGAAAAATCGGGGCAAATATGTAATTAATTTTATTTTTGATTTTAGGTTACTGCTATCTTTTGAATCATAGCAATTGAAGTCAATCTATGAAACTTTTATGGAGGTCGGATGCGGCATGAACTTAATTAACACATCACAGAAGCATTGACATAAAATGTAGGGAGAGAAAATAGTTGTAAATTGGTGCAACTTTAAATGGTCATAACTCTGCGTTCGGATGTCCGTTTTACCCAAAAAAAAATTTGATTTTGCATATTTTTTTGAGATATGGCCGGTCAAACTACCGCAATGCGGTTTGGCACCGCCGATTTTTTAGGAAAACGTTCATTTTTTCAATCAATTTGTGTTTTCCCCCCAAATCAGTGTTGGACTTTATATTTGAATTGAAAAAACCGATATAAATCGATACGTTCGGCGATATAAACCAATATATCAGTTTTTTTTTAAAAAGTTTGATTCGATTTTTTTAAATAAAAATCAAATTTTATTCGGTTCATACTTTTTTGATACAAAATCGAACTGAATCGATATACGCCCTCCCCTACAAATTTAGGATGTCATCCTAAATGTGATTTTGGAGGGTTAAGATGGTAGGAATAGTCTAAATGGAATACATGGACAAGTTGGAGTCTGTGGATGACTTAAGCGAATAAAATTTATTGACAATTTTTAGAGGCTATCAATGTATTCGACCTAATTACTTTTTTATTATAATTGATACTAATATATATATATTTTCAACCCAAGCTGCATATACTCCTCGGTACTATTGACTACAGGAAGTGCTTCAAATGGTCAATAGAAAGGAAGCGCCATGGTAAATTGTTCTTATGCATTGCCCATGATCACTACATGGAAGGCGAAACCGTGAGAATAACATATGAGCCATGGTTTGTAAAGTACAAAGTAGATGTGTTTTTTTCAGGTCATTTTCACGCCTATGAACGATCGGTAATAATCCCTTTTACTACTAGTATATTTGGGAAAGTTACTTTCTGACCGTTCGCTAAAAACAATTATAACCATTAGTCATACATACAAAAAATATATAATAGTTATGTATAAAATATATATATATATATATATATATACATACACATTAATATACAAAAAATATATATTTCTGACTATTTTCTTTGTTGTGGGGAGCTATATAATGTAAAATGTGGGGAGCTATATAATGTAAAATTTCCAGCAACATCATCTCCATTTCCCTTTTTGAGATACTATCTGGTCGGGAAAAAACTTATATACTTGCATCAAGTATTTACATTAAATAACATTAAAGTACTCTTACTAAGTGGTTTATTAAGGTGATAGTACATATACATTCCATATTAGTTAACTATAGTTGGTGAAAGATGCATGCTATGTATTTTTATAATATATAACTTGAAATAGATTTATTATTAGTTATCACGAACTTCCTAGTAACAGAGACAAAAAAAGAAAGTGCTGATGTTTTTAGACAAACTAATTCCACCTCTTCATTTTTAATAAACGTGATGGCAGAAACGTATATCGAACATTGACTACGATATTTCAAATCGTATATTCACAAATATTGAATTCGGTAACTTGTGAGATAAAAAGAAGTCTCATATAATTAGTGTTAATTGTGTGACACAAATAAAAATATTTTGGATTCGCCATATAGTCACATGACTAACTATAACTTGCTTTTTAGTGCACAAAAGTTCAAAACACTCTAAATAGGGAGTAATCTTTTCTGTCCATCCATGGTTCGTTTATACACCATAAGCGTAGTATTTACAATAAGTGCATCATATTCGTCGGTCATAGCCAATTTCCAATTCGGGTCATTTAATGCGGACACGGGGTTACGGGGTAGAGGTGATTTAAGAACATTAGAATTTAAATTAAAATGTCTTTTCGGTTTAAAAATACCTCGTTGACTACAAGTGATCGGTCTGTGATTCGGGGGAGAATTTGGTGGATTTTGGGAAATATCGGGACATGTGACGGATCGCCAAAGAAGCAGCCTAATACGGTAATCGAATCGATTGCGTAACCTCGAGACTGGATCGCCGTATTAGGTCGGGTAATCGCTCACCATCAAATCAAAACTGCCCAATCACTGGACTGGAAACAATGGACTGTGGCGGTACTCTAGGCCCAGCGGGCAGTGGGCCCACTGGTGAATTTTGGGTGCGGAAAAGGTCAGATAAATGGCGGATGATATATGGGGAGACATCGTCATTTAAAAAATTATACGAACTAGGCACGAGACTACTCACTTTAGCAAACGGAAATTGGGATTCATAAAAAATAACATGGCGACTAATGATGATTCTATTAGACGATAAATCAAAATATTTATAACCACGATGATTAGATGGATAACCCAAAAACACACAAAGGGTAGACCGGACCCAAAGACCCTAAGATGTGAATACGAAGGAGTCTTATTATATAATATTTGAAGGGGAAAAGAATATATCAAACCTTTGGTGGGAAGAATGTTAAGGAGATAAGTAGTCATTTGTAGAGCATGATGCCAAAAGGAAAGAGGTACGGAAGAATGGACTAACAAAGTTCGGACAATATTATTAATTGTACGAATTTTGCGTTCGGCTTTCCCATTTTGAGAGGACGTATGAGGACAAGAAAAACGAAAATTGATACCATTATTATCACAAAAATCCCGAAACAACCCATTATCATATTCTTTTCCATTATCACATTGAATATTCTTAATTTCCGTTCGAATTGGATACGAATGAAAGCTCTAAATTTTAAAAAGGTGGGAAAACGTGAGATTTTTTCGCTAACGGAAAAGTTCATAAAAAAATAAAACAATCATCCAAAAAAAGAACATAATAACGATGGCCCAAAGAACTGATAACAGGAGATGTCCATAAATCGCTATGAATAATATCAAATGACATTAAAGTACGAGAATTAGAGTCCACAAACGGCAATCTAACAATTTTTCTTAAAAAACAAGATTGACAAATCGGAGTACTTCGCGTACCCTTACAAGAAATAAAATTATTTTTATCTAAGGAAGACAAAATTGACGACTCCGGATGACCTATACGTGCATGCCACAAGGAAGAAGCAAGAGCTGCAAAAGTAGATGGCAAGGCTTGACTCGAGAGACCGAATGTGGGCGTGATAGGATAAAGATCTCCCCAACTATCACACCTCATGAGAGGAATCCCCGTCTTGAAATCCTTCACAGAAAACGTAAAAGTATAAAAAAATAACATAAACTGAATTATCAGTGGTAAATTTACGGACAGACACCAAAATTTTAATCAATTTAGGAGCATGAAGGGTATTTTTCAAGACAAGAGATGGATTGGGGGGGGAGACAAAGTTTTATGACCGTAACCGCGAATTGGAATTGAATTTCCATTACCAACAATTATGCCACGATTGTTGCTCAGATTGGAATAAGACGAGAGAGTACCTTGGTCGGACGTCATGTGAGTAGTGGCTCCGGTGTCCATGTACCAATTTGGGTCCGAGGGATTTAATCCAAGTGTGTGCATCGCGACTTCAATAACGGTAGGTGTGGGGTCCGTAGCATGATGGGCATGTAGAGGCCGAGGCCCAAGTACACTTGTTTGTTGCCCCGACCCATAATTATTGCGGAAACCATTGGGCCGAAATGAAGGCTGGGCAACCCACTGTCCAAGTGCTCGAAACTAAGGCGAATAGGGGTTGTTGGGCCACTGCCCATTGCCAAGGGGCCCATGGCTGGGCCTAGTAGGACGGTAGCCCACTATTGCTGGGACGGGGCCCACTGTTATTTTTCTGGCCACCGCCACCATTGCGTTTGCCCCTGCGATTTTTGTCATTATTTTTGCCGCCCCCTTGAGAACGGTTTTGGCCCGAATTATCACCAAAATTCTGAGAATTAGGGGAGGAAATCATCATGACCACGGGACTTGCACTCGTAGCCGCCTTTTTGGCCAAGCCGGCTTCTTTCAAAGTAAGCATGGATCGGGCTTGATAGAACTTCGGGAGATGATTACTTTGACGAATGAGAGTTCCAACGCCGCTATAGGCCTCGGATAGGCCAGCAACCATGTGGAGAACAAAACGGTATTCGCTAACGGGCGCACCAACGTTGCAAAGTTGGTCCGTTAATTCTTTCAACCTTTTGCAGTAAGCTGAAACGTTCGGGAAGTCTTCCATGTTGACGTGGGAGAATTCCTGCTCAAGGGTAACATCTCTAGAATTTTGGTTATCTTGGAACATGTCACGCAGCCTATCCCAAGCAGCCATCGCTGTGGCGTCACGGCGATGGCTCAATAATTGTCTGCAACAGGTCGGTAGAGATAGTGGAGTAAATCCATTGAAGGACGGTGGCATCAAGAGTCGTTCATAACTTAGGAACATCCTCGCGTTTAGGCACCAACGTATCCTCAGGAACCGCGGGGATTATGTGATGAATGACTTGATGCGAGCGTGCGTGAATTTTGAACAATTCGGCCCACGTCGCATATTGGACGTTTTCTATTTCAAGAATAAGAGGGATGTGATTCTTGATGTTAGAAACAACAAGGGCAGGGTGAAACGTGTTCTTTGAATTAGACATAACGAAAGAATAAGAGGGATTTGGAAGAGAGAATTTGGGATCGGAAATTGCACGGAAACCGAGGGGAGGAGCTCGGAACCGAAAGAAAATTTAGAGAGAAATTTTTTTAGTATAGACTTTTGATACCATGAAAGAAATAATCCCTTCATTATTTTCATTAATGAAAGAGTATATATACAATTTACAATTTCCATAATAGGAAAATCCTATTCCTATTCTACTCCCAAAACCTTATTTTATTTGTACAATAATTATACAATTATGGCAAGTGTACAACTCTAATTTAATTACAACTAAACTACCTAAAATTGAGCCACTAATCCGTGATATACACGGTATGAATATACCGTGTTACCACGGAAATAGACAGCCCGTTACAGCCCGTTATTTGTCATTCTGCCCGTGATATACACGGTGTATATTCCATGATATACACGGTATGAATATACCGTGTATACCACGGAAATAGATAGCCTGTTACAACCCATTATTTGTCATTCTGCCCGTGATATACACGGTGTACATTCCGTGTATATCACATGTATTTATCACTATGAAATGAATCCAACCAAAGGACAAGCAGTTTTATTTGTTGGAGACCTCTCTTACGCAGATAAGTATCCAAATCATGTCAATAATAGATGGGACACTTGGGGAAGGTTTGTTGAGAGAAGTAATGCTTATCAACCTTGGATTTGGACTGCTGGTAATCACGATGTTGATTTTGCTCCTTAAATAGTAAGTTCTTCCTATGCAATTTCAAGTTTCACAAGTTTCACTTAAGCACATATAGTATTCTCACACTAAACATAGTATTTTTTCAATAAGGAACTCTTTATCCTATATATTTATTAGGTATGTAGCGCATATTCAAATTTGTCGAGTCAGTACATTTTGAATAGTAGATGATTAGAGTGGAAAACAAAAAATAAGTATGTCATTCTGTCAAATTTCATGAATAGGATTAAAATTGAGAACTGAATTCGAAATTAAGGCTGAGAGAGAGTTTGGAACCAACATACTCTTTCTTATTTTCAGCTGAAACAAAGAAGCTAACTCTTTTACAAGAACTTAAAGGGTATTTTCGGAATTAATCACTGTTAAAAAAAAGGGGTAATTCAGATTTTTCTTAGTCACTTCAGGAAGGAAGACCTTATTTATGGAGTTTGAAAAGTGACTATTTTGAATAATCTTATTTCATGAACTGTCCATTTAAATTTAAATCTTAAATAAAATTTTAAAAATACTAAGACTTTTAAAGTCTTCAAACTCATTTGCCTTCGGTCGTGGCCCGTGGGCCAATCACACTTCATATATATATATATATATATTACAAACTAGTATCTAACAGTCACATCGTAGGTGACTTACCAAACTAACATTAGTTACATGTAATCAGCAATAGACTTTCTTATTTCTTTTCTAATTGCGTGTTCCCCAGCGTGTTGTTATTTTATGTCGAATAATTTAATAAGATATTCACTTTTTGTTGCAGGGAGAACCAGACCCGTTTAAGCCATATTTTCATCGATATCCTGTACCTTACCATGTATCAGGAAGTTCTTCTCCTTTGTGGTACTCAATCAAGAGGGCATCTGCATATATCATTGTTTTATCAACATACTCCGCAATTTGTAAGCCACATGCACACCAATATGCATTATAAAAGAACAATCTGATGAATTTAGTATTTGAAAGAAATAATCCCCTTGATTATTTTCATTGATTGAATAGATATATATACAAGTTACAATAGGAGAATCATATTCCTAATCTATTCCTAAAACCTTGTTTTACCACAATTCTAACTCTACAATTATGGTAAGTGTATAACTCTAATTTATGATAATAAATAAACTACAATATACACACAATATACTTTCCTTAATATACAATATTTGTCTACTGATTTTCTGCCATAAATTCGTCCATGGGCTGAACGTGTTGGGCCATTGCTGAGAGGCCCAACGCTATTTGAAGCTACTTTGGTGCCTTCTTTGCCGAGAGGCCCGATCGCTTTCTTTGAGCAATCTTTGAAAGTGAGAGGCCCGATCATTGGAGTCTGGACTTCATCTTTGGTTCTTTGCTTTATTGACAATATACATGTGATATATATTCAGTGTATATCACATGTATATTGCTCTATTTAACACACCCCGCAGTCATAGCGGGTGGTTTCAACGCCGAGATCACCCTAAAATCTTCAAAGAGAACCATTTGGTAGACCCTTTGTAAAGATGTCTGCAATTTGATAACGAGACGGGACATGACATACGCGAACTTGACCTTTGCAACCTTTTCACGGACAAAGTGAATGTCCATTTCGATATGCTTGGTGCGTTGGTGTTGAGCAGGGTTACCTGAAGGTAGATGGCACTAATGTTATCGCAATATACCAAGGTTGCCTTACGAATGGGACAATGAAGCTCCAAAAGCAAATTACGTAGCCAACATGATTCGGAGACTACATTTGCTACCCCTCGATATTCTGCCTCGGCACTTGAGCGTGATAGAGTGGCCTGACGTTTTGCGGACCAGGAGACCAAGTTGTTGCCAAGGAACATACAGTAGCCAGAAGTGGATCGTCTAGTGTCGGGACACCCACCCCAATCAGCATCCGTGTAGGAGACAAGCGTAGAGGTAGATGACGGATATAAGTGCAACCCATAGTCTAGTGTCCCCTGAATATACCGAATGATGCGTTTGATTGCATTCATATGCTCAACTCTGGGATCATGCATGAATAAACACACCTGCTGAACTGCATATGTAATATCCGGTCTGGTGAAGGTAAGATACTGGAGGGCCCCTGCCAAGAGGCTGCGATAAGCGGTGCAGTCCTCGTATGGTTCACCTGCTGTGGCACTTAGCTTTGGGTTTGCATCAACTGGCGTGGAAGTGGACTTACAGGATGACATCCCAGCCCTTTCTATGATCTCAGCAGCATACTTCCGTTGAGACAGAAACAAGCCACCTGAATGACGTTTGACGGCAATCCCCAAAAAATAACTCAACGGCCCTAAGTCCTTCATAGCAAATTCAGAACTGAGCATAGCCATGATAGACTGGCGCAAAGCATCGGAGGAGGCAGTCAAGATGATATCATCCACATATAATAGAATATAGGCCAATGACGAACCACGGCGGTAGATGAACAAAGAATTATCAGACCTGCTGTGTGTGAACCCAATAGTTGAAACAAAATCAGCAAATCGTGTATACCAGGCACGTGGAGACTGCTTAAGCCCATATAATGACTTCTTCAACAAACAGACATGATGAGGGCGGTTGGGATCCCTGAAGTCCAACGGCTGATGCATATAGACTGTTTCCTTGAGATCTCCATGTAGAAAAGCATTCTTGACATCTAACTGATGAATTGGCCAAGTCTTTGAAAGGGCCAAGCTAAATGCGTCACGAATGGTAGCGGTTTGACCACCGGACTAAATGTCTCACCACAATCAATACCAACCTGCTGAGTCTTACCATCACCAACAAGTCGCGCCTTATGCCGAGCAAAGGACCCATCTGAATTCTCCTTGTGAGCAAAAATCCACATAGACCTGATAATATTAATACCATATGGACGGGCACCAACTCCCACGTCTTATTATCAATAAGAGCATTATATTCATCACCATAGCAATTTTCCAATTAGGGTCATTTAATGCGGACCGCAGGATTGCGGGGCAAGGGGATTTAGAGACATCGAATGTAAATTAAAATGTCTTTTAGGTGTAAAAATACCCGCCGACTACGAGTGACCGGTCTATGACTCGAAGAAGAAGTAATGGAATTTTGGGAATTTTACGGGCTCGGACGGGTGGCGACAAGCGATGGGCTCTTGGCCCAAATCGAAAAATTTGGACTCGGCCACGGACGCTTCAGGCCAGGCTGGGCCGGCCCGATTCTTTGGAACTGTTCGATGGCTGGAAGAGTCTGGGTGTGGCGATCTTGTTGGGCCGTGAGCGATGGGCCCATTGGAGGATTTTGGGTACGGGAGATGTCCGAAAATTCCGAATAATATACGGGGATATTTGGTCATCCAAAAAATTATACGACTTAGGTTCGGGAGTATGAACTTTTTTAAATGGGAATTGAGTTTCATCAAAAATGACATGGCGATTGATTATGATTTTCTTGGAGGATAAATCAAAACACTTATAACCACGATGATTCGACGGATAACCCAAAAACACACACGGAGTAGACCGAGCCTGAAGTTTGTTAATTGTGGTAGATGGGAATAACGGATAACACAAGCACTCAAAGATCCGAAGATGAGAATAAGACGGGTTTTTATTATATAAGATTTTGAGAGGGGAAGAATATGTCAGACCTTTAGACGGAATTATGTTAAGAAGGTAAGTGGCCATTTGTAGAGCATGATGCCAAAAATACGGAGGTATGGAGGCATGGATTAGGAGAGTTCGGACAATGTTATTTATGGAACGAATTTTGCGTTCGGCTTTCCCATTTTGTGAAGATGTATGAGGACAAGAAAACCGAAAATTTATCCCATGAGTAGCACAAAATTCTCGAAACTCCTTATTGTCATACTCCTTCCCATTATCACATTGAATATTTTTTATTTCTCTTTCGAATTGAGTACGAATGAACGCTCTAAATTTTATGAAGACGGAAAACACTTGTGATTTATTCGCAATTGGAAACGTCCACAAAAATCTAGAATAATCATCTAAGAAGAGAACATAATATCGATGACCCATTGAACTAAGAACAGGAGATGTCCATAAGTCGCTATGAATAATGTCAAATGGCATAGAAGTATGAGAATTGGAGTCTACAAATGGCAACTTAACAATTTTTCCTAATGAACAAGACTGACAAATTGGAGTACGACTCGTACCCTTACAAGAAATAAAGCTATTTTTATCTAAAACTGATAAAATAGAAGATCCCGGATGACCCAAACGAGCATGCCACATGGCAGGAGAGATGGCTGCAAAAGCTGATGGCAAGGCTGGACTCGATGGACTGAAACCGGGCATGATAGGATATAGATCCCCCCTACTATCACACCTCATGAGATGACTCCCCGTCTTGAAATCCTTCACAGAGAAACCAAAAGGATCAAATTCAACGAAAGCAATTGGCATTTGTGAATTTTCGGACAGACACTAAATTTTTAATGAATTTAGGAGTATGTAAAGTATTTCTCAAGAGAAGTGGTGGCTTGGGAGGTGCCAACGTTTTCTGACCATACCCTAGAATTGGAATTGAATCGCCATTACCAACAATTATTCCCCAGGGTGCTCAAATTGTAATAAGATGAGAGAGTACCTGATTCGGAAGTCATGTGAGTAGTGGCCGGTGTCCATGTACCAATTTGGGTCCGTTGAGTTAATCCCAACGTGTGCATCGCGGCCTCGATATCGGTGCGAGTGGGGCTCGCTGCATGATGGGCTTGCGAAGGGCGGGGCCCAGGACTCTGGCCGTCTTTGGGCGGGCTGTTACCATTGTGGGGGCCGTTCTTTGGGCCATCGCCGATGGGCCGCCAATCTTGGGTATTGGGCTGCTGGATCGCCAGCCAGCGGCATTGGCGGCTCGGAGGGTGCGGGTGCCATCGCCATCGCCCCCTTCTTTGGGCCACGGTGGTGGTGGCCTGTACCCGAATGGGACCCATCGCCGCTTGTTGCTCACCGAAACCGCCACCAGAACCACCTCGTTTGCCCCCGCGGTTTTTGTTATTTTTGCGATTATTCTTGCCGCCACCATTATTATGGTTTTGGCCCGAATTATTAACAAAACCCGAAGAACTAGGAGAGGATGCCACCATGACAACTGGGCTTGCTCGGTAGCCGCCTTTTTAGCCAAACCGGCTTCTTCCAACGTCAGCATGGAGCAAGCTTGATGAAAGTCGGGAAGAGGGTTGCTTTGGCGAAGGAGAGTTCCAACACCATTATAGGCCTCCGAAAGCCCGGCAACCAACTGTAGAACTAGACTATTATTTGTCACCAGTGCGCCAACATTACGGAGTTGATCCGCCAATTCCTTTAGTTTCTTGCAATATGCAAAAACGTTCGGAAATACGTCCATTCGAACGAGAGAGAATTCCTGCCGAGTGTGACGATACGGGAATGTTGGTTGTCTTGGAATATGTCACGCAATCTATTCCATGCAGCCATCGCCGTGGTATCGGGCTCCATAATCGTCATAGAAGGTCCACCGAAATAGTGGCATATATCCACCGAAGAACGGTAGCATCAAGTGTAATCCACACTTCAGATCCTCCGCAAGAAGGGGTCTAGCGGGAGGAATTATGTGATGAAGAACTTGATAAGAGATAGCGTGAATTTTAAACAACTCGCCCATTAATGCATATTGAACGTTTTCCATCTCAAGGACAATAGGGACACTGAGCTTGATATTGGAAACCGAGAGGGCAGGGTGAAAATTGTTCTTAGACATTTTTGAAAGAACAAAGAAGGAGGATAATTTTAAGAGAGGTTTTTGAGAGCGGAAGACGAGATATTTGGAGAGAAAAAACCCGAGGGAGGGGGGGGGGGAGTTCTCGGCCAAAGAGGCAAAAGTTTGAGAGAAGAAAACTTTTGGTTTAGACCTAGTCTCTTGATACCATGAAAGAAATAATCCCCTTGATTATTTTCATTGATTGAATAGATATATATACAAGTTACAATAGGAGAATCCTATTCCTAATCTATTCCTAAAACCTTGTTTTACCACAATTCTAACTCTACAATTATGGTAAGTGTATAACTCTAATTTATGGTAATAAATATACTACAATATACACACAATATACTTTCCTTAATATACAATATTTGTCTACTGATTTTCTGCCATAAATTCGTCCATGGGCTGAAGCGTGTTGGGCCATTCTTTGAGAGGCCCAATCACTGAAACTATTCTTTGGACTGCCTTCTTTGAAAGTCGAGAGGCCCGATGCTTTCATTGGGTCGCAATCTTGAAAGGAGAGGCCCGATCATTTGGAGCTCTTTGGACTTCACTTCTTGGTTCTTTGCTTTATTCAGCAATATACATGTGATATATATTCAGTGTATATCACATGTATATTGCTCTATTTAACAGTATTTACTCCTATTAACTTTTTATAATAAATATACTACTCCAAAATATTTTTTTTCCCACTCCAATTAGCTAGATATACTCCTCAGTACAAATGGCTGGAGGAAGAGTTCAAAAAGGTCAATAGAGAGGAAACTCTTTGGTTAATTGTTCTTATGCATTGCCCATGATCACTACATGGAAGGCGAAACCATGAGAGTAATTTATGAGCCATGGTTTGTAAAGTACAAAGTAGATGTGGTTTTTGCAGGTCATGTTCACGCCTATGAACGATCGGTAATAATTCCTCTTACTCCTATACTAGCATTTTTTTGGTATATATCTGGTTGGAAAAAACTTATTCACGCTCAATATTTACATCAAATCATATTAAGTTAATTTTACAGTATTAAGATACTTGAAAAGTAAAAATAAAATAAAAGGTCACTTTTAAATAGACTGCTAGAGGAATATGTAAATGATATTTCCTCTATCTGAAAATGTTATATATTTTTGCTGTCGAAAATCAAAGTTGGTGATGTTTGCTTAATATTTTGCATATACATGCATTTTTCTTCTTCATTGCTAAGAAGTATGATGTTTTTACACAAACTTTCCCCCTCTTTATATTTTTATAAATATGGTGGCAGAAACGTATATCCAACATTGACTACAAAATCGTGAGTGGGGAATGTACTCCTGTGCACAACCCTTCTGCACCTGTCTACATAACCATCGGTGATGAAGGAAATATTCAAGTTTCGGGCATGTCATATTGGATATTAAGAATCGAACTCACGCCTATTACAGTTGGCATCGTAATCAGGATGAATTTTCTGCTAAAGCTGATAGCTTCTTGTTCTTCAATCGTTATTGGCACGCAGTTGGCGAATCTTATTAAATTTCCATGCCACTCAAAATTTGATTCTGGGTTTAATTTCCTTTTTTTATTTCTGTGTTAAGACAAAAGTAATTTGGATTTTATGTATCCTCTTAATAATCCAGCCTTCTTGACGATTTCTGGAATGTACGTCAATTGTTAGTGGAGATTTATGGTGTCCTCAAATACCCATTGTTATCTGTGTAGGCTGTATCTATTTCATGTTTATATACGTTCTAGATGAAGAAGTTTATTGTGTTAGGGAAAATAATAGCTTATAGAATAAGTAAATAATAAGAACATCGAATCTTTCTAATGTGAAAAATATATTATCCGAGAGAAACAATATAATATAGTGAAGAATTTAACATTTTATTTTCTATCATATTACCCACTCTCTATTTTTCTTTACAATACTATTCCATCGTCCCTGTGCATTACTTTCACTTCTCTTCGTCGGTGTGTTTTAAAATGAGAACCCGAGGCTCGTATTTGTAGGATTGAGAGCCACTATCTTCAACCAATCAAAATTGATTCTTTTAGCACTGCTCAGAACTTTTTCTGCAAATGACAAATGCTCACCGGCCCTAGCACAACTTGTTGCCTTTGCAACTTGTTTTCATCCTTTCTCTTCTTTTTTAATCAGCTTTTTCTTTGTTCAATGGGGACCTCCCATATTGGAATATCGCATTTCCCCTATATAGAGTTGTCTTGTGAAACATGTAACTGTCCTAAAGTCAAATGACCACTTATTTAATATTGATAGTAAATATATTTATATTTATTCATCGTATATTTTGTATTATTCTGTAATTAATATTTTAGTGTAATTATGTGAAGTAGAAATTCTTATTCCATTAGAACTACAATTGTATACTATATATATATATATATTGTATTAATGAAAGGACTCCACTCAAGGAGATTTACATTATTTTACATGGTATCAAGAGCCTAAAAACCCTAACCCTATTCGGTCCCCCCCCCCCTCTTTCTTCTTCTCTTCCGACGCCAAATCCTACTGGAAACAACCGATATACACATTGTATACGGCTGATATACACTGTCTGCCACCATATACTGCTTGTATACAATGAGATACATCACGTATCCAGTGATATACATCAACCCGAAAGCCATATACAATTGATATACCATCCCTGCCATCATATACTACCCGTATACATCGATATACACCTCGTATACAACTGATACTGCCCCATATACACCTTGAATATGTATTGAACCCCTCTTTTCTTCACCTATTTTCCGGCAGCCCCCATGGCGTCACCTGCGGCCCAATAGCTTCTCCCGCTTCCTCCTCATCGACTCCGGACGTCACACATCATCCTCCCTCTCCTAACCCCAACACCTTTCATCTGGCTTTCGCTGTAACCAATATCAAGAACTTCATCCCGTTGACTCTTGATCAAAAGGATGGACAATATGCGTCGTGGGTTGAACTTTTCCAAATTCATGCATGTGCTTACAACGTGCTTGACCAAATTGATACCACTTTTCCCCGCCCACCCGACGTCGACGACACGACGTGGAAGCGGCTTGACGCTATCGTCAAGCAGTGGATCTATGACACTATCTCCAAGAATTTACTTCATACAATTATGAAGACCGGAGCTTCGGCTAAAGATTTATGGACACAGTTGGAGGAAAATTTTCAAGACAACAAACATACACGTGCCGTGTATCTTAAGGAGCAATTCAACACCACCCGTCTTGAGAATTTTGTAAATATGATCGACTACTGCAAGCAATTAAAATTGCTTGCCGACCAATTAGAATGTGTCCTGTTGGGACCGACTACTGCAGGAAAATGAACCTTGTTTGTCGATGGAAATGACTTCTAAAATAAATAGTATTTAGTTGGGAGTAAGTTTTGTTCCGTTTTTTAAGGTTTATATTGGGGATGGCAATTGGACGGGGGCGGGTACCCCTTCCTCCGCACCCATACCCGCCAGAAAATTTTATACTGCCACGGGTGACGGGTACATTTTCAACATCCATATCCGCCTAGGCGGGTATATTCCTAAATTCACACCCGCTCCACCACCCAAGTGGATATCCACCATCCGCCTGTACCCGCCAGCCATATTTTGTAATCAATTCATTTGTCATTTTGTCGACCTGCCAATTCATTATTATTGGGCTTATGAGCTGCTAAAATTATGTGTGCCAAATTATTTGGGTTTTAGATAAATATAAAGTTGTACAAATAAATTTATAGTTGGCGGGTATAAGGCGGGGGTGAATTTTGGGCGGGCGGTTGGATGCGGGGCGGGGCAGGCGGGTATGAGATGGGTATAACTGCAAATCCACCACCTATTCATACCCGCCTATTACCCATCAAAGTTATACCCATACCCGTCCTAACTCAGGTAAGTACGGTGTGAAATCCACAAAATTATACCCATCTGTCATCCCTAATTTATATAAGTATCTCTGCGTAGTTAAGTTAGAGAAAACTTTTTAAAAAAAGTGTCCCAACAGGACACGTTCAATTTTACCTTCTTTTGGTAAAGTTTTAAAAAGAAACTTTGCTAGAAAATGATGGTCTAAATAATGCTATCAAATTATTGGTCAACATTCTACTTAAACATTGCGGCCGAAT